>JBAIZL010000002.1:79238390-79673390 GCA_036971475.1 Prosapia bicincta | reverse complement strand
TCGTTACAAAGTAAACCCAGTGAAAATACTGAATTTCATCCAATAGCAATAGCTGGAAGGAAAATAAGTTCATTTGATAGATTGGAAAAAATTTAGGGTGAAGCATTTTGATTAACGAAATGAAGATGAACAACGAAATGAGTAAATGATATTGTACTGATTTGTAAACACCATTTTCTGTTTTTAGTGAACAATATACATTTAACATCCACTTTGCTTTTGCTTTTGCTTTTTGGGATTCTATTGTAGACAGGAAACTGATTTACACTCCGACTGGTTCAGCACTGAAAGTGAAACCTCTGACCAATTTAGCAGTAAAATGTCTGACCGCAGAATTGTAAAGTATTTCTGCTCTGATAGCTTCAGTTGGCGACTGTAAACAAAAACTCACAACTGCTTTATAGTTCTTTAACTAAAGTGTTTAAAGAATTCTTCATAGTATCTGAAAATACTTTAAATTCATAAGAATTGAATTTTGCACAAAACTATTGCAACAGAAAAAATTATTATATGCTAGCAGAGTACCCGTCCTTCGTACTGGGTTGATGTAGCCTATATTTGTATTGTGCTATGATATTTTTAAAGTATAAAAAACCTTGAAAGATGAATAACAACAAACATTTACTATCACCTGTTTAAATATGTTTAAAAGTGACTTTTACAGGTGATTACAAACACATTTACTAACAGCTGATTAAGCTAAGTATGTAATGGAGTACAGATAATTGAGTGTTAAGGGAGCTCTCAAGGCCAGTGGGGCGGTACCCTGATGGAATTTCTAAATAAAAATAGCCCTTAAAAATAGGTAGTGTTTACGTGTTCGAGTAAAACACACACACACAGAGAAACAATTAGATTCTAATAACTGATATTGTTTAATTATATTTATTTAATGTGTTTAAGGTTAATGAGAAATTCATTAACTTTAAACACATTATTTAGTTATTAACATATATTAAATTAAGTTTAACTATTAAGTTTTCAAATACCTCTTCAAGCAACTTTTGCAATAGATAATATTAATTCTTCTAAACATATGTACTTATTAAATGTTTATAACTTTTTTTATAACTAGATATTGTAAATGAACCATATAAGTCAAGTAAATTGTTTTTTACAGATTTCAGAGATACCGTTTCCGCAATTTGGAAAGAAATGGGTTAACTTGAGAAGAATCTTCAGTTCTTCATATAAATGTAATAAAGTAAGTAATAAATGTAACAAAATTAGTAAAGTAATAAATTGATTTTGAATTTTCAAGTTTTATAACCGACAGGCACTAATTTTATTTTATAAGTTTGGGCTTAACAGTTAGTCTGAGGTACTGTTGTACAATGAGGTAAGGAGATAAGCCAGTTTAATTTAAACTGTTTTGCCACTAATACCATTGTAGAAATTCCGAGTAAGGCTCATTTTTCACTTTGATCTCAGCTTCTACACAGTAAAGACTCTGTAATAAGCCAAAAAAGGTAAAGCAAAAAATTAGGTAATAAGCCAAAAAAGGATACAGTATTTTGTCAATAATTTTAATTATTTTCTTAGTATAATTATGTGCTAAAATTAAACTTAATATTTATTGGTTGTACTGTAAAGAATTAATCACTTTTACATTAGTTTATGAGTATCCGAACTTTAAATTTTATAAATTTGTAAAACCTTACTGAGACAGAAAGTTTTTGATCGCTATGTGGCGATCTTCATCAGTGTCTTCTGCTTGGAGATGCTGGGTTAAGCAGTGACGGTTTTAAAAGGCAGTTTTTCGATAGTATCAAAGAGTATGTGTGATTTGTATTGTGTTTGTTCGTTTAATATGTGAGTACTTTGTGTTTTTGTGTGTATGTAAATTTCATATTGTTCTAGTGTGTTAAGATGTGGCATTTTTTTGACGTGCAAGATTTCTACTTTATGGTAAATGTCTGTGTATTTGTGTACTGTTTCTTTTATGTGATTGTAAAATGTTGAGTTATTGTTCTGTTTGTGTTCCTCGAATCTTTGTTTAAAGCTGCAACCTGTTTGCGCAATGTAGAACTTTTTGTTTTTATTGCAGTTTAATTTGTATACGCCTGGTGCTTGTAGTTTATCCTTGTTGTTGGTGTCATATTGTATTTTGTATTGTAAATTGTTATTAGTTTTGTATGCTATTTTGTATCCTATTTTTTGAAATTTATGGGCTATTTTATTTGTTTTTCTGTTTATGTCTGGTATTGTTTTGTAGCTCTGTAGATCTGTCATTAACCTTAAACACATGAAATAGTTATTAAAAGACATTAAATTAAGTTTAAATAATATATCATCCATTGCCCAAAACTAAAAGTTATTTTTAATTTATCTTTCATAAGAAATGATTAGTATTATACCTAAGATACACCCATAATTGTAAATATTTGTTTAGTATTTTTATTAGTGACACTTATATTCTTTGCTTAGAATTTTTCCATGCTAAATTAAATTATTATATCTTTGGATCAGATGACATTAATTGCAATACCAACATTTCACAAGCTCGGAAGAAATTTTCATTTAATCACAAACTTGAAAGAAAAGTTTGATGTAAATATGGTATTATGTAAAGTGGAATACATCTTCCACACTATTTTGTCATCTTAGACAGAGAAAGTTTATTATTCTTTTAAATAGTTAAATAAGAACATATACTAATTCCCTGTAGTTTGTTCACAGATGAGTTTGCAAATGATGTTAGATCACTTGGGTTTGGAATTCGTTGGTAGACCTCATTGTGGCCTAGATGATGCCAAGAACATTGGGCGCATTATTCTTCGCATGATTGAAGACGGAGTATCAATTGAACCAAATGAAAACATTAAAAATAATTCTAGATGGTTTCATAAGATGAAAATTCCGACTAAGTCTTTAGGTGAAACCACAAATATTCATAAGGTATTGTATTTTAAGTGTATTCAGGTTTATGTAAACCTGAAGATCAGATTAAGGTATGTGTTCTTACATTTTAATCAACAATAATTAAATTTAACCTGAACCTTGATGCATTTTGATTTAAAAAAAAAAAAAAAAACAATCAAACCAAATCAGGAATTAGGTTAAATTTAACTTTTCTTGTGTTAAAATATAATAATACATAACTTAATTTAATGAACTTGCAAAAATTAACTGAGATGTAGTCATGCTAAAGGTCAGCATTAATTACTTTAAATATTCGATTAGATTTTTGTTTAATATTAATGTTATCATATAAGAAACATATTTCCCTTGTACTATAATTTTATAATGACTGCTTGATATTACTCTTCAAGTTTATTACTAAATTACTTGAACATAAATAATTATAATTAATATAAACTTATTAACAAAGATATTTCAATATGAACTGGATCATTATGAATAGAATTCATAAACTATTTCCAGTTATATAAGACTTACACAATATACACAAAAAAATAATAAAAATATTAGTAGGTCTTATCAATAACAAAAATAATTAAGGATAACATACTGCTAAATTAAAAACAAAGCTATTAACACGATATCTGGTACATATTGATTGGCTTGCTGGTTATTTAGTCCACCGTGACACTGTCAAATATAGATTAAAAATTCAACACTGCTGCTTTTGCTAGATGCAAAAAAACCCATACTAATAAAAAACTAAGATTATACACTTTCATTTTTATATATAATACATTTTAGGATGTTTTATTAGCCTGAAAAATATTTTGAAATGTATTGATGTTCAGAGAATCAGTGAAAGTTGTGTGTTGCTTCTGCTTGGTGATAGAAAAAGTCTGCTTTTCAAAATAGTTTCTGAAGGTCAATTCTGCTGTTACAAAAATTAGGTTGGCAACATGTGTTTTTCTACCAAAACGTTTGTAGTCTATTTTTTACTATGACAGTTCTTCTACTTTAAAGCATTTTGAAGATGCTGTTTATATGGACTGTCAATTAAAATAAAATTATGGCCTAATAAAAAGGTTTTTAATTGACATCCTATTTATTTTAATCCAAACATCTGTATACATTACGATAAGAATATTGGAAACAACCCCAATACCACAAAAATAATAAAAAACCACTGATATTACAAGGGTTACCTACGATTTAACCCTTTTATGTACATTTCAATGACCATGTCCATCGTCATCTACGTCTTATTACAAAATTACAGTCTAGCCTTATAAAGAGGTCAGTCTAGTTTGTAATTTATTGTTTTCTAGATTGTAATTTTGTAATGAAACCCTCTGAGGATGATGACATGGCCATTGAAATGTACATATGGTATAATCTTGGTAACTTGTATGATCAGTTATTTTTGCGGTGTTGGGATTGTTTCCAATATTTTTATTTTAATATATTGTATCACTGTGCTCTTGATATTGTATATTTATATACATATTGAAATGATTAAAAATATTAAAACTTGCAGTTTTTGTGTTGTACATCTTGAGGTTTCTATAAAAAATACACTTGTTTGTATCATCTTGGCCCCTACTTACTGTAAAAAAAAACACTACTTACTGATTTATTCATCAGTTGTGTTGGACACCAACACAACACATCTGAACAACAGTCTTGGAACAACAGTCAGTAATTCACAGCATTGGAAAATGTGCTGACTTAGTGTAAAAATAGTCTGCTGAATAAATCAGTAAATGATGGTTTTTTGCCAAGCTAATACAAACAAGTGTAATTAAAAATATTAGTTCCATTGTTTCTACAAATATGTGTCAATAATTTTTCATATTGAAAAGTTTGATCAAACATGAAATTTCACATTCAGTTGAAGAGTGAGGAGCGTTCCATTTCTGTGTTGGTGAAATTGTTAGAGCGCCTGTAAGATATTTTTCTAACAATATTTAGAAAATAAGTTGTGAATATTGGCTTTTTAATTATTAAATATAATATATTACAATTTTACGTATTTAATTTTTGGTATAATTGATTTTGATTACAGCCATTTGGTGACAATAAAATCTAATTATGTATTTGTAAGCTAATTCTTTATAGTGAGACTGAAATTCAACTAAAACACAGTTTTTGTGCATTTTAATACTGTTTTTTAAATTCATTATCTCCAGTTTATTCTAGACATGTATGATCTTCAATTTAAATTACTGTAGGCCCTTGCTATTCATGAGGTTGGTATTTTAAAATATTATATTAAAATATTAAACAAATATAATAAAATATTAAACAAATAAATATAATATTAAAATATTATTTTAAAATAAAAGACAAGAAAGACAGTATAGTTACTGTGCAGGTTACAGCATAATGTGTTCTCATAGTCGTATTTATTCTGTATGGTACTGTAGTTACTCATCACAAAGATAACTGATTATTCTCCAAACATTTGTAATACTGTACATTACTAGGCCTACTACTTAAAAGATAGAGATTTCTTATATATATAACAAGTGGCGATATTATTACTAACAAACAACAATGAGTGAATCCAACACCCGCATCCAACTCCATACATATGTTTAGTATTACTTCTGTTTACTTTCTGTTAATTTAATAGTTTTCAAAATCCAAATATCGATAATCGTATCCAGTGGCTATAACTAACTCAGATTTTGTTTTCCCGACAGTTATTAAACAGGTATTACTTTGGTTTGTGGTGTCGGCTAGTTTTGGAAGCATCGTGTCTACTTGTGGAATAATTTTAGTTTGGATTAAAAGAAAATGTAAATAAACAATCAAAATATGTATGTAAATATCTAGTACGGACATATACTATACTATAATATATTTGACCTAACCCTTCCCTTTCCATAACAGTCGGTTTTGGTATTTGCAGTTTCACTATTCGCAGTAAGTGGAGTGAATAATGAGGGATCACTGTACTTTAAAACTAAATTGCTGTATTTGGGTCTGATCATGTTTTGTTATTTCCATGGTATATAAATTTTTAAAACAATCATACGATCATTTTACAATAGGAAAGGGTTTCGGCAGAAATATAAGACTGTTATAGTGAAACTGAAAATAATAAAATAATATGTATGGCTTATAATATTTATTTGGTTTTAGCTTTTTTAACAACAAACAATAATCAAGTTTAATTTTTTCAAAAAAAGTGTCTACAGTATTTAGAGTTCATAATTAAAAACTTCTCTCACAAAAATTCACAACAAAAAAAATTGCAACATTAAGGGGACAACTTCTTGCAATGATCTGGAGCACTAACAAAGGCCCTGTAGATTATATTGAATCATGTAGCTAATTGTTATGATGTAGACTGATTTCACATTTGCAGTATAGGCTACAGCATCATGTAAATCAGTAAATGGCATATTCTTTAAACCTAAGTAACGTGTTGAGTGACAGTGGACAATATGAGGTTTCATCAAATGAGGTAGTTAACCCTTAGATTAGCATTCACATACTAGTATGTGAGATCGCACAACAGTTAGCGGATGCAATCCTGTATATGTACGTTCTTCCACTTCTCTCAGAAATGCCATAGCCGTATCTTTACGGTTTGTTTTCCAGTGTATTGTGCTGTATTCTAGGATAAATATTTTCAACTATCTGGACAATAAATACTGCACAGAGTACATAGTCACCATTCTTTTGTGTCCAAAGTCTGTGGGTTTTTCCTTATTTTTACAGGTCGTTTTGAAGTTTGTGTGATATTTTACAATGAATAGGGGATTGAATAATGAAGAAGTTCTTTTGTGTTCAAAGTCTGTGGTTTTCCCCAAGTATTTACAGATTGTTTCAAAGTTTGTGTGGTAATTTACAATGAATAAGCAGGCGCGTATCCAAGGGGGGCGATCGCCCCCCCAACCCTCAAGAACTTTGGGTTAAAAATCGACAATATATTATTAAATTAGGACTTTCTATTAAATTAAACTTTTACTTAAGTTAATTTGTCCTTTATTGTAAATAAAAAATACAATTTTAATTTTTAATTTGAAAATGTGACGCGTTCCCTCGGCATACCCTCGTAAACGTCTAAACGTTTTAACAACAGATAGCGCTAGTGAAGCTTAGTCTCGAACATATGATTTTCAATACGTAATTTTGCAAACGTAATATTCGCAGTTGAGTCCGGAATTGTTCGTGTTGGAAGAATAACTACTTACATTAATTAATAAACCATTTTTATAATAATAGCTTATTATGAAATTAATAATATTCTCTAGCCATAAGTGTAATCGAAATTGGAATAATTATTTATTAAAAAGTCTAATTTGCTACGAATCTTTATCCCGTTACCGATTTCTAACGCAAGCGTAGAAAGAACTTTTTCTGTTCTATGTTTTTACATACGCGCCTGATAAGTATTTTACAGAAAAAAAGAATACAGAAAATCTTTTGCAAAGAAATTGTCAGTAAACGTAAGGTAAGGTTTGGTTAGCATGAGAAAATAAGTTAATAAAAAAATATTAACAAATATTACTTTAATTTAAAAAGTTAGAGAAAAATAAAGAATACGATTAGAAAGAAAATTGTAAAAATCTTTCAAAAGTATTTTGCTCCCAGGTGCCATATCAGGGCAGACACATGTTGCTAATAAAAGGGTTAATAGATTACATGAATTTATGTATTCCAAATTACATACTTTTGGGTAAATTTTGTTATTTTATTATTCCATAAGCTATAAGTTATACTTGTTTTGTTTTAGGGGAATGAAGTTCATAATTCAACTTCCATGACGTACACAGAAGCTCTTAAAGAAAATAGGAAAGCTATCAAGAAAAACCCTCAAGATAATAAACAAAGTAGCTGTAAAACACCATAACAGCAGATGTAGCTACCACTACTTGTTGCCTTGCAATTTGAAAACTAATGTTTTTAAAAAATTTTTCAAAATTAAGCTTTTGTTATTTATATTTTGTCATAAAAAGTATATAAAATGAATAAAAAAAGTATCTCTTATATTTAATCGTTTTTCAAAAGTATTTTCATACCTGTTGTATTATTAGTTAATAATAAGCAGAATAATATTAATTCTGTTTGTCAAATAAAAAATTCACAGTAATTTGTGCTTTCATAGTTTACTGTCAAATAGCAGGTTTCTCACTTCAATATAATTTTCCACAAACATCCATCTCTACCTTATAAATATCCTCAGCATTTGGTATACAGTACAGTCTCACTAATCCGGACTTGATGGGACCGGACCCTGTCCGGATCAACGAAAGTCCGGATTAGACGGAAAAAGCCAAACAAATGCATACAATATGTGTTTTAGGCGGGGAAACATATTGAAATTGAAGTTTTAGTGAAATTGAGGCCTAAATATAGCTATACAGTACAGTATTTCATAGCTTATTTAGCAAAAAATCCTGAAATTGTAACAGAAAAGGTATGACATGAATAAAATATCAAAGCATCTTTTTCGTTGAATAAATGTATTCACATAAAGTTATTTACACTATACTGTATAAATGCACAAAAAACTCAAACAAAAATGAATCTGAAACCAAAATAAACTTTAAAAAACTTAGTGAAAAAAGTCCGTAATGTTCTTTTGTTTTAACTATGAATGACGTCGTTTCACAGTACGATCTCGTAGGCGTTTCAAGGTCAGTAGCTCCGCAGTTGACGTATCAGTTTGTTTCTCAAAGTAGGTCATCAACCCCTCCAGCATTGCAGCCGCCCCATCATGAGCTGGGCTGACCGATTCGTCTGTGTAGTCTTCCTCTTCCGAACTGTCATTTTCTGCGTTTGCAGTACACACCGCGACGATTGAGCACTTGATAACCAATGTCATTATCACTGATAATCCACTCGGAAATATCAGTGTCTTTCAACTCGGCCCAACCCTCCAATTGTTGAAAAATCTGAACAAATTCCGCGTCGTCATTAGTAGGTTGACTGTCGGTTTTTTCACTTTCCTGTGGCATTTCAGGCCACAATTTTTTCCAGCTCTTTTGGAGTGTAGAAGGTTGAATTTCCTCCCACGATTCTGCAGCCATATAAATGGCATCCTTCATAGTCACTTTTTTAAGAATTTCTATAAATTGTGTAGCTGGATCTGCTTCTTGTTGTTACAAAAGCGATAAAATTAACTTTTTTCCTATATCGCCGTTTTATCGCCTCTATCACGCCTTGGTCCTTCGGCTGAATGAGAGCCGTGACGTTTGGAGCAAGAAATTTAACAAAAATCTCACCATGACGCAATTCTTCATTTGGGTGGCATGGGGCATTATCAATTAGTAAAACATCTTTTCGAGGGAGTTTTTTCTCTTTTAAAAACTTTTCTGTTGTTGGAACAAAGTTTTCAAAAAACTTCAGTCCTTATCAATTTGACTGTTCATCCACGCTGATTTGAGGAACTTGTATTGGGCCGGTAGAACACTTAAATTTACATTTTTAAAATCCCTAGGCTTTGCGGATTTCCCTATCACCAAAAGTGGAAATTTTAGATGCCAGAAGCATTACTGCAGGGCAGCAAAGTCATACGTTCTTTCTTAACTTTATGGCCTTTTGCTACTGAATCTAATTTGGAAGCTAAAGTTTTTTTTTTGGGAACATTTTATAATTTAATCCGGTTTCGTCAGCGTTGAACACCTGACAAGGTTGTAAGTTTTCATCTCTAAGAAACTTGCCAAATTTGTCTTTGAATTTTTCATTGGCATCACTGTCACCTGACAAATTTCACCACTTATTCCGAGTTGACGGATGCTGTGTCGCTCCTTCCACTGTGTCAGCCAACCCACACTGGCAGTAAAATTAGGGCCTCCTTTTAACTTTTCATTCAGTTTCAGCGTGATCATTTGCAAATTTACACCCGATAATGGAGCACCCTGTTCCCGTTGTTGGCAAAACCAAACATACAAAACATCATCTAAGGTTTAATTTTTTGGTTTTTATAAAGTGCTTCTGCCGCCTAAACTGTCTTTACTAACCATTTTTGCAAAAAAAATCTCCAATTTCCTGTCGCTTTTTCTCCAATCGGAAACAGTTTGTTTTCCCACGCCTAACTCTTTTGCAATTTTAGTAAGCGATTCACCTCCATCAATACGAAATAAAGCTTGGAGTTTTTATTCCATTATCACTGTCACTGACTTATGTTTAGTCGCCATTTTCACTGAACACTGAACGAGACGTAAATAAAAAACACAGATCAATATCGCACTAGAATTAAATGACAACTGAGCAGAAATCTTGCGAGAAGCAGTAATTTAAAGGTGCCATCCGTCCGACAACACAACTGACCTGACGCCAGACGGATAGACTGTCTATCCGTTTAGTCAGCGGTTCTTCATCTTTCGTTTATCGCAAGATGTCTCTGATGTCACGTGCGTTGTAGTGTTGGGAGATCTAATGTCAATATATTTTTTCAAAGACGTTTTTCCTACTTTAATAGGCAAAAGAAACAAATAATATGGTAAATTCATATTTTAATGAATAAATTACTGTATATTATTTGTCTATTAGAGTAGGAAAACCCCTTTGAAAAAACCAAATATAGACTTATAAAAATAAATATTTTTGTGGACGGCAGAGTGATTGTTCACTGTAAAATACTATAACTAAACAAAAATTTTGGGCCGTCCGGATTAGCCCAAATACAGTCCGGACTGTATTAATCTAATTGTCGAATATTATACTTCATAAACCCTGGATACTTTTATATTATCCATCATTCCTTCTTTTCACGGTAGGGATGGTTGATCTAGTGACTAACAGAACAGTGATTTTAGTGACAGTGCCAGGTTTGGATCAGTGACTTTTACTGCTTACTTTAGTACCGGTGACAAGGGATACTGAGATACCTCTGTATGTGCCAATAACAGGCAAGCATACCGCACTGGTGAAATGATTTCACACCTCGCTTTTTTTTTGATGGCTCATTTTATTTAAAAATAAACTAATATGAAATTAAGAACAGACTACCAAGTGCAAAATATCGCCTACTATAGAAAACATTGTCAATATCTTGAAACCTTACACAAATTGGCTACCCATTCATGACGTAAATGAGTAGAGCCAGTGACCGCGACAAATCAACCAATGACAGCCATGGTAAAATATCAGTAACTTTTCAATCATGACAGCGACATTTTACCCAGTCACAACAGAGACACACCCCTCCCCCCTTCAGTCAATGACACTGCACTATAATCAGCACTTTGACCCAAACGGTGAGAGCAGAACCAGTGGCAAACAACTCCAAACACATATAAACAAAAATATCCAGTTCACTGCAGAATTTGAAAACATTGAATTTCTTAGACATCACTAAAACAAAAAATCAAAACAAACATGAATTCAACATATACTGCAGGCCAACCATGACGGACACACTGATACACAACACATCGAACCACTCAGGACAAACGGGCAGATCTTTTGCCGAAAGATATAAAAAATAAAAAAGCGCACTGCACACTACTATTGAATCCACCTTCGCAAATCGCCTCATGGACACTAAACGCTCATGCAATAGTATGGAAAATAACATGAGCATCCTCCACAAATGCAACAAAGGCCATAAATTAAACACACTAGAACAATATGAAATATACAGACATAGCAACACACAAAAATGACATTCTAAATGAACAAACACAACATAGATCACATACTCATCGATCACATCACTTTTAACTTTCAAAAATTGGTACCAATAAGGCACAACTGCAGCAATCCTGCAAAAAGTGGTTGCAATATCAAAGTGTAATAAGTAATTAACAACCAGCTCCTCATGAACAGCAACAAGATTTCGATATTTATCTTGTTTGTTTTATTTAACTTGTTTTACGATAGCTTGACGATATGTTAGTAGTAGCCAAGCACTGAGGAAGGCGACATCGTTGCCGACACTAGTTTGTTGTGTGTTTGCTTATTAAAAACTAAATTTTGGTAAGATTTTTAGTTCACTATTTTGACTTTTACCTTTGTGTATAGTTCTCACTAACTAAGCTCTAACTGAATGAATTAACGGTATCGAACCTTGCTCCACAAATGGACATTGCAAAAAAAATGCAATACAATGCAAGCGACAAAAAAAGCTTATAAATAATAATAAATAAATAATAATTACACCTGTTTGTATTATCTTAGCAAAAAAGCCACTACTTACTGATTTATTCAGAAGAAGCGTTTTGTGCTAGGTCAGCGCTTTTTCAATGCTGTGAATTACTGACAAGACTGTTGCTCAGGTGTGTTGTGTATGTGTGAGTCTGTGGTGTGTTATTGTATATATAGTAGTTGTTAATTATGTGATCAAATATAGTGTGTAGCTCAAATATGAGCAACAGTCATGTCAGTAATTCACAGCATTGAAAAAGCGCTGAACTAGTGCGAAAAGAGTCTGCTGAATAAATCAGTAAGTAGTGGTTTTTTGCCAAGATAATACAAACAAGTGTAATTTTTATAAAAACCTCAAGATGTACAACACACAAACTACAAGTTTCAAAAATAATAGTTAAACACCATACGTAGAAAGAAATTTGCTTTCTATTTTGCAACTTAATATTATTATTCTGACATGTATATACATATTTATATTAGTTGTAATTATAAAATAAAAACAAACTAAAATAAAATTTGTCTTTGTTGACTTAGGTGAGAATTGACTTTATATTATACTTTATATATAAAAAAAAAAATTATATTGTTATTTTTGTAGTAGCTTTATGTGTTTTAGGTTTTTGTCTAAAGAAAGGACTGAGTAAAGATACAATATGCAGTATATTTTTTTCAAAAGGTGAGCAATCCAACTCCAAATAAATGTTTATAGATATTTCATATTCCGTATAAATAGTAACTATATGCAATGTAAATCACCAACATTTAATCATCTACCCAGGTGTTTTTTTTTTTAATGTTGATAATTTCATTAAATAATTACTACTAAAAATGACTATTTCTAGGGAATAGATACACATACATACACCAATACATGTTTATGTTTTACATGTATTGCTGTGTGTGTGTATATATAACTCTGAGTGGACAATGGGGCAATCTCCTGAAACGGTCAACAATCATAAAAGTAAGTGTAACATATGTACAAGTGTTTTTAGTTGGAAATATATACTCTTAGTATATGCAAATGTATATTGATACAAATTTAAAACTTTTTTATCGTAATTTTATTTTTCAATACAAATTAAATTTAATATAATTCAAGTTTTCCATAACAAAATTTCCTTATAAACTATATTTTTTGTGAATGTGTTTTCAATATGATTTTTTGACTAATTCTATATTCAATATGTAACTTTAATCCATCTTGAGATTTTACTCGACTTAGTGCAACATAAAGTTGACCATGTGTAAAAACAGGTTTGGTCAACTGAAGCAGTACATTTTTTAAGTAAAATTGTTTTAAAAGAATGTAATTGACAGTAGGGAAGAGAGAGAAAAACCAACCTGCTAAGCTTTGAAGAGCTATAAATAAAACGTTATTGGAGGTTTCTGTAGTATACCATATAAGTATAAATCTATATGTATTTAGGAGTAATACAACAATATATAACTTTGGTATAAATAGTTTCTCTGTTATAAATTTGTCAATCAAAGCTAGCAAAATGACGGTTTTGCCCAATGGGTGGGGTAAAACCGACTACCTTGTAAATCATATGGAAAAACATTTATGTCTACAGTCTTTCGTAACAATTAAATGTACATCAGTATATTGATGTAAACACTTAAATTATACAAAATCATCTCAAATATAGTTTAGACTGATATTGTATAGAGACTTCCTCCTATCCATCGTCTCCTTCGTCTTCTTCTTTGCAATATCTTGTATTGTGTCTTCTGATAGGAGAGGTAGCCTCTTCGTTGTCTTAGGCTTTTGAAGTTCTTGTGCTTTATTGCATATTTTCTTCTTTCGCTCTTCTACCTTTGCTTCTTCTTATTTTCTTTTGGTCACTGTCTCCAATTCTGCTTCATAAGGTGATGAGGTTAAAATGACTGTTTTTCCTATCCTTCTTGCTACCTTTTTCTTAGTTCTCTGTTTCTTGAGGTGGGAGCATCACCATTGAAGGAAAAATCTTAAATACGTTTCTGGAGCTTGATGGCAGTGAGCAAATGGAGTGATGGACATTGATGGCTGTGAAGCGACCTGCAGAGGTTGACGGCGAATGCTGTCAATGGATTCGGCTATGGAGGCCGACTTCTGAGTAGGAGCTAGCGTCTGGAGCTACAGAGGCTGATTGGTTGGTAGCATCTGATGTTTTAGTGGCCAACTGCTGTGTGGGGTCTAGAGCTTCAGAGTCTGATTGCCTGGTAGCATCTGCAGCTTCAGAGTCTGCCTGGTAGCATCTCATGTTTGAAAGGTCAACTCCTGAGTGGTGTCTAGAGTTCTGGAGGTCAATGGCGTGTTTCATCTGGAACTTCTCTCTCAGTGATTTCTGATGGAGGAAACATATGATTTGGAAAAATATATCTATTAAAGGGATATATTCCAGTCTTTTAAAACCTGTTCATAGCAGTTTGCGTGACAGCAGTCCTAGGAAATGCCTTACTCACTAGTTGGCCAATTTAGTAGATAGTAACGCTTCTTCCCAGGTGAATAATCATTCACTACCACACCTCTTGCTAAGAGGGGTCATAAATGTCACATTGAGTGGTGGAAAGCAAAGTAGTATAGTTCTTCTGCCAAGCTATCTGTAATCAAGATCCGAGCTTTTGGTGTGTGATTCGTGTCTATCTAAGATCAATAACAGATGTTTGTCAGTACTAAGAGGGGCAAAGTCTATAAACCTTTTGAACCAGATAATAAAGGACTCTGTTCATCCATCCAGATTCATTAAAACAAGCGAATGACCCTGGAGGATCCTCATCCATCAATAAGGGATTTTCCCTTTTCCCTGGTAAGACGAACATGAGTGGCATGTACTTTCCTGAAGCACTAACACAGGTTTCTATTGTGACAAGTACACCGCTTTCTGCTGAGAACAAAGATCCTACCAATATCTTAGACGGTTTGTTTGCTACTCTCAAAATACCCGTATCATTTACATTATACACGTTTTGTGGCAGGATTTTATGTTCCTTGTAAATGGACTCCAAAAGATCATAGAGTTTTCCAACAACAAATCAATTAAAGCCTTTAGCTTGAGCTAAAGAAGTGGCTTCAGGTGATCTCAGAGCTAATTGAGGGTGTCTGAAAAAAAGTCCTAAAACCAGTCTTTGCCTGCTAACCTTTTCTCTCTGCTGAAGCTATGGTTAATGTGATTTTGTTCAGCTAATTCAAATGAAAGTCTCCGAAGATCAGATATAGTAAGACCAAATAATCTTTCTTCATAGTATATGATATAGAAGTTATTCTTGGTCTATGGAAAATACTGTCTCGTACTGCCTTAATCTTTTATTGGCAGCAGCCTCTGCTGACATTTGGTTTAGGCGTCAACCAAGGTGGTTCTAGGGACATTGAATTCCTCAGATGCTGCTCTATAACTCATCCTCACTTCAAGAAGTGTAGCTATTGCCTCTTTTATTCCTTCGTGTGGCCAGCTCTGCGGGTTCGACGTTCGCTTGTAGTTTCGTACCATACCTGAAAATAACCAAACTGATGTTTTTCTTTGCTTTGTAAGACTTAGACTTGCCTACATTGAGATAAAATCATAAAAATATGAATGCCAAATAAATAAATAGCATGAATACACTTTTAATAGTTCAGTTATTATATCTTTACACAAGTGGGGCAAAACGGACTCCTCGCTTGAATGACTATCCCCCAGTGTAGATAGTAGAATAAAAACAGCCGTAGCCTAGTGTGTTACAAAGAATTAGTAGGATATTTGTGTTTATATTAAATTATATTTAAAGACACACTGAAACAAGAGCTGAACTTAAAGAGAACGCACTGCAATATAGCTATGAAATTAAGCAACGACTGTAATGGCCGCCTCTCCGTTAGTTAGACTTTTGCCAGTGTACCTGCAGTACCAGCAGACAATCCTAGCAAGATCGGTTTTGCCCCACTCTCCCCTAATTACTTTTTATTGTTAAATATAACAACAATAATCAAATTTTAATAATTTTTTTAAAATGAATAATTGCAACCAAAGGAAATGAATCTACCTAAACATTTTCCTTCTATATCTACATTCTTAGTTTTTTAATATTTTTCATGCCTAAAAATTTATTTAAAATCTATCAGTCGTGTGAATAATTTTATACAAATTTCGATCTGCTTTGAAAATAAAATATAACTTTAAGTTTTGCTTATAAAAAATGTTTACGTCAACCTTGGAGGTGTTAATAAATATCTATAAATAATGCCCATAAAGGACTTCACTGTGGACATTGGCTGTCCGTTCAACACATTCTTTGAGGAGTATGCTGGTGTCCTGTCGTGCCCCTGTGCCAGACTTCCCTTTACAACATTTTCTTTATTTTCAGTGAGAATCAGCCATTTGTATAAAAACAGGCATGGTTTTGCAGCATTTTAGTCTAACAACATGCACCTAGCTTTGTGGTAGTTTTTGTTCTGCGTTTGCTCAGTTTATTATGTGTCAGTAAAAGTGTAAATGTATTTTTTTTCTCGTGATTGAAGTTTTATAAATATTGCTTTGTTTTACTGCCATTACATGGATACCTCTGTTACCTATTATATGAGAGACTCGTCCAGATAAAACTGGTGAAAGTGAAAAATACCGTGATATCCTGTAAGCAGTAAAAGGAACTTAATAGGTGGTACAGGGCTATAAATAATTGTACATGTTTTTTAGTTATAAGTAAGACATATTAGTGTCTAGATTTCTAGTGTTAGAATGTTGTTTAAAAGCAATTTCCCCTTCTATTGACCAAACTGATCCAGCTTTGGGTACGGGCCGTACACTGGAGACCCAAAAGTTTTAAGTGTTTTTAGACAGAAAATCATATGAACAAAAATTTTGGAACATCAATTCTAGCTTGCAGCCATATATTATGTTAAGATTTTGATGGAAAATATTTCCAACGGTGAAGTATTGTGAAAAGTAAAACTTATGAAGAGTGTATAATATACACTAGTTATGACTTAGGGATATATACAAGAGAAAATTTGCTGACAGAATATGAATTAACGAACTTTCAAAGTCTCATAGGCTCAATACTTCTTAGTAGAATTGTAGTTTTTAAAAATAAAAACAAAAACTAGTTTTCAATAAACTCTTAGAGTTAGTAAAAATTTTTAAATCTGTCTTTTTGCACTTTGAATCTCATTTCCTAAATAAATACTAATCTGCATTTCTTCTTAGATTTAATATTCATTGTGTAGGCCCTACTCTTTAAATTTGGAATATGAATTTATTAAATTAAAACAAATTTAATTCACTCATTTTTGTCAACTTGTACTTAATTTGAAGCATTTGAGAGGTGTTACAATTTACTGTAAATTTAAATTACAATTTATTCAAGGGGGTTTCATCAATCCCTTTAAAATGTCAGTAAACAAATTCTATCATTTGTAAGTTAAAATTTACTATTATTTTGAAAAATAAGTAGCATTTTTGCCTGATAACTTAAAATTTTTAATATGCTACCTATTTATTTATTATGAAAATCAGCTTAATATCGCTAGGATAACATAGCCTCTAAAAAAACGTATAAGCCACATTTAAAAAAAAAATACAATATGGCTATTTTCAAGTATGACCTATGTATTTGTTTTGTTTGGAGGTATTGAAAACATTTTAAAGATTAACGATTAAATTCACCAAAGTTACAGTCAAGAATTGTGTAAAATATCTGCATGCACTTTTGATGAGTCACGCAGGCGCATTAACGCATTTGCTATGCGCATGCCCGGTTTAAATTCTAAATCCGTTGTCACAACAAACAAGCCACTTAGAGCGGCATCTAGTACTTTATGTAAAAACAGTGACGATGAAAAGGAAATAGTCGATTTTTAAACTTGGCAAAAACTTTACAAGATTAAACCAAGTTGTGCCTTTAACTCGTTCTATGTATGGAATATTAATAAGGTAATTTTATATTGAATTTCATTTTACGTTTTATTTAATCATAGTCTACATTTCTATTTACAACTTTATTCACATTCCAGTCGTCTTAGTTTTTTGTTAAGGGTCTAAAGTTATACAAGGAAATAAAACAAAAAATTTAGGTTGATTATCATTTTTTGGTAACTAGTTTTTTAAAGCTAAGCTATTTTTAGATATATTTTGACGGTTGCTACGGTGACCAAACAACCAACTTAAATCTGAACCGCCTATTCTTTTCTTGGTTAGTTTAATTTCAGTTCAGGTTTGTTTTTCGTTTCCACAGCTTTTTCGCGTACATCGTTCGTTATTACGAGCCAAGTGACAATATTTATAGCCTAAAATCTTGGAAACAGCCCATGTTGTTCTTAACGTCAAACAATATGAACTGGTAAAATCTGAAGAATATATTGTAGTTAGTAGCGTGAAACGATAGTTTTACAAAAATAGGTTAGGGCCTATTGTTTCCATTTGTCTATTTAAGATTGTTAATACAAGAAAACCTCCCAATTAACGTGAATCCAGCGTTTTAAATAAAAAGGTACTGGATTTATTTTAAATATTTACCATTTATAGGTTTTCTAGATAATTATAAAAAGCCTAACATTTTCATAATTGGCTGGATCTACCTATGACATAAGCATAGGCCTATGCGTGTGAAATAAAAATTTTTATTTATTAATGGTGTATGAGTCAAAAAATTAGTTGCATATTGCTATAAAAATATAGTTGCAAAAATCCATTGGATATTGATTTTGTAAGACTACTTCATACCTGTAAAAGCAATAGGCTAAATATTTTAGAATAGGCCCTACCTCAAATTACATAAATGTACAGAATGTATTTAGGCTACAATGTTATGACTGGTCTATTTGTAAACAATAGGTTTTCGGGAAAAATTATATTAATTTCGATTTTAAAATTGATATAAGGACATTATAAGTTGTAAGCTAGAATAATATCGAATGAAACCATAATTTTAAAAACTTTTTTAAAATTACTTTTATTTAATACAGTTACGGTAGAAACATTTTAATTTTGTCCTAATAAAATAAAACTGGTTATAAAGTTTATTTATAGAGAATCAAACATTAGGCCATAACTTGAGTAGGTATTTAGTTTAAAATATAACATCAAGTAATATAAGCCTACAATATATTCTTTAGTACGTTTTCTAAATTAGCGATTTCGCGATGAAAAGTACCATTTCATTACATATTTAATTCTCAAGGAGTTGTTTCTATTCTGGGCGAAGATTATTAAAAGGTCATGAAAATTGCCGAAAACAAACCAGTAATGCTCCCGTGGACTTCGAGACCTAATTATTAAGTTTCGCCAAGAGTGATCAATAGATTTTTATTATTTAACCACAGCGTTGTTCGGATTACTTGTGGCGGGGGACGATCACGCTCCCTCCAGCATAAGTGAAATCCTTCCTGAAAAAACCTAATCTCTTCAAACATTAAAGAAATATAGAAAATGCTTAATTTTTTTGGTGTTGATTTAAAGTGTTGTATTGTAATATTTCGAATGTTCTTTTATCTAAATTCATTCAGTAAAAAACATTTTAGAACCCTTAATAGGCTAGGTTTATTTTTAAACAGATAATATAAATAAATCTCAAGATGAAAAAATTCTAATGTTATTCATGATAATTCGTAACCTACTGTCTTTTTTTTCTAAAAATGAGAGGGAGAAGAGAGAGTCTTTTTAAATTTTGGATACAATTATGTATAACATACCATAGGCGCCCATACCCGTTGATAAGGGGAATACCTGGATGCTAACACCCAGATTTAAAAAAAATAAATAATTATCCAGGCGACATTTGTAAATTAGTGGATTTTTTCGAGTAAGTTGTTTTAATAATTGGTGAATTGTAGGACATGACTTGGGACCAAAATATTTACATACAAAAAATGCGTTTCCCGTTAATATTTACATTTTATTCTTTTATAATAAACAGTACTAGTAATTAGATTAATGTGTTTATTTTCCTTATATATTATATACCTTGGCCTAGTAGTTTATATGTAGTAGGCCTAATAGGTTACACAAGGTTAAAATTTGTAATTTTGACTGTTTAATGTTTTTAGTATGCAATGCCTTCACAATCCCCCCTACACACTTTCATATGGGCGCCCTTGAACATTCGGACGTAAAACTCTCAAAGTTCCATAACACATGCATATGGCAAATATGGTAAATGGTAATGGAATGCAGACAGTAATTTTATCATTACCTTAAAAAATTCCTCTACTTGAAGCAAACAATTTTAAAATAAACCCAATTAGGTTTCTTATTTTATCGATCGATTAAATATTTCTTTAAAAATCACTGCGTAAGGGCTTGCTTGGTCCTTCTAAATATTTTTTCACAAACAAAAGTGTAGTACAAAATCATTGTTTATATGAAAACACAAATTTACCGTTTATTCTTGGTTTCAATGAAGGGTTACGTCAAGCATTCTACATTGCTCTATCAATAGATTCTAATGGGTATTTTTCTAGCTAAAGTGGAAGTGTTTCCGACCAATCAGAAAGTGGTGGCTTTCATGACAACCACCGGGGTTGACAGAGCACTTCACACTGTCATCACTCTTCATTAGTTTTCTCGGTTTAACGGTGTGATATTATTGAAGGAGCGGCAACGCCGATTTCAACCTTCAATTGCCTTTCTAATTTTAATTCGACATTAAATAACTGTTATTTTATGTGTTTTCGTTATAGTGCTGCAAGTTATGTTTAGCATATTATTTTTATTAGAAAACTACCAAATCAGATCGTGAGGATGGCCTGATACGACCGAAACTACTATCGCCAAAATAAATAATATTCCCAAAAAGGTTTGTTATTTAAATTTTATTATTTTTACTGAAACAATTCTTGATCTCTTAATGAATAACAAACTTAATTTTTAACTTTACGCGCATAAATTTATTTCGAGATTTTAGAATGTCAGCTTTATTAGAGATCCTAATTTCCTTGTCCAACAATGTAGAGAATCCTCTGCTTAAACTCACTTATCCAACTGACTAGTAGGGATAGAGAATTTGATCTAACTATGGTGCGGACCACGTAACTGTGAACCTGGCCTTGAGAGATCGCACAAAATTTCTCGTTTGGCCTACTACAGCTTCCGAAATCATGTTACATGTTCAATGTTCTATACATCAATAGCTTCTGTATCCGATATGTCTACATATATTTCAAGATGGCTTGTTATTTCATATCGTAGATAATTTACCATCGAATTTATCTTGTCTGATGCAAGTCAGTGTTTTCACAGTCCCTATCATGTATGTAGAAAAGTATTTATTTATACTAGCCCTCTACCTCCCGTCTCGCCTACTGTGATCTCTCAAGGCCAAGTGCATGGCTACGTGGTTCGCACTATACTTATTGGCGAGCTATGATGAGTACGGTAACCATATTTTTACTAGTCGAACTAGGAATAACCTACGTTTGGATCTAGTAGAATGTAAGAAATAGACTCACGAAAATTCAAAAGCAATAATTTCATTAAAACTCTATCATTTCGTATGTTATAATATAAATATCACTTGAAATGGTCTGTTTCTGTCCCCTAATAAAATTTCTAACAGTAAACAATATCTGTTTAGGCTTAATTATTTAATCAAATTTTAAATTTGGCAAAGAATAAATAAATCACAATTTACTGTATTGGGTATCCTTCATTTCACAGCACCTTATTCTTATACAGCTCAGACAAAGAACTGTAAGCATTAGTCAAAGTTGAAATGCACTTGAAATTGGGGACAAATAAATTGTTTAACGGGACCTCCTCGGGACACAACTTTAAAAATCGGGACTGTTTCGATTTTTCCAAGACGCTCGTTCACCGTAGCTATGAGTAATGAGTTCTTTCTTGAAAAGTATGGAATTATGGGTGCATTATATTATCATTTTCTACATTAAGGAAATTTTTTAACTGAAGAAGTTAGTTACTACTTGTTTGATTAGACAATAATAATTTTTTTTATGAATTTCATGATTTTTATTAATTAAAAAAAATAACTATGAGTGTTTTAAACCATATTATTATCAATTAAAAGTTATTTAAAATAATAACGATAATATCAAGACATAAATTTTCTCATTTATTAGAAAATGAAGATCTAATATCTTATGACCAAGACTAAATCGTAAAAAAGATTCGGTTCTGAACTGTTCACGCAAAATAACTATTTATGTTTTTAGAAAAGGTTCCCTCTAACGGCCTTGGTTTTAAAAACTGAGTGTAAAACAAAGAGGAGATTGTGTTTGTAGGGCATTTATTAGGTAGTCGGCTTTCGTTGGACTTAATTATAAACGCCGGGAAAGGTTAACTACGTCCAATATAAAGGCGGTTTGGCAAAGGCTTGAATAGAAGCAAATCCTAGTGTTAGCATGGCAATGTCCCTCCTTGTAAGGCCTTTAGGATATTCCCACAATTTGCAAACCATTACGGAACTTGTAGTTAGTACAGTTATTAAAAGTAAGTTACTAAATACGCTTTTTATTGTTAGAGTTAAAAATTGAATTTTGTGTATAATATTGTTTTTTTTTTACTTTTAATTTCGATCTTTTAAAATATATCCTGTAGGTTTAAACAATGAGGCTGTACTTGAATAAGAAAGCGCCTTATATATTTCGCATTCCCCCCCCTCGAAAGTCACATTTAAGATAATAGAGCCTAAAATATAAAGAAGAATATAATTAAAACCCTTTGCGGTGATGTCTGAAGAAAACAAAAAGCTCCCAACCATCCACTGTATGGAGAAGGGGATTGTAGTTGGAAAATGCTTATATGTGTTTTCTCTTTAACTCTCTCTCTCGCTCTCTCTCTCTCTCGTCATCGTCATGAGTTCGGTGATTTTTAAGATTTTACCAATCACATGACAACAATGATGTTAGAGTAACATGGATTTATTATTTTTTCCACTGCTGTTTATTTTCGGAGTGCCTATGTGCGCCATAAAAAGTGCTTTGTCTAGTCTACTGTGCTGATTCACCTTTCTCATCGACGAAAGTCCTCTTTTCCTCTTCCTTGGGATGTATACTGTTTCTGTTTCATCTGGCACCTCTCTTCCTCTGGCGAGTCTACTATGCTGATTCAACCTTCTCATCGACGAAAGTCCTCTTTTCCTCTTTCTTTGGATTTATACTGTTTCTGTTTCCTCTGGCACCTCCTTCCTCTGGCACCTCTCTTCCTCTGGCAAGTCTACTTTAGGTAAGTGATCCTAACCACTTCATGTCATAATACTTCCTACATCACATGCCAAGTGGTTTTATCTTCGTACCTCAATTCCTACCCAAGTTCTCAATTCTTTCTTTCTTCTCAGCAGACGTATCTGTCTTTTGACATACCTTTCAAGTCAAAGAACACAAAGATAGATGCAAAATGTGGGGAATCTAAAATCCAGCATATGAGACCACGTCCTCATGAATCCAACTACAAACACGTAACTACACTGAATGACTGTCAGGCTCGAAACTGCTGGCTCGGTGCCGCGATCCGTAATACCAGTCTGTAAGACTTGCTACCTCACTGTACGTCTGGACTGGTCCTGGACCAGCCTGTCCCTGGGACGAGAGATACTCCACCCAGACACGCGGTTTCTGTCGTCTTTGTAGAACTACTCGGGACCAATAGAACCTTTAGAACGGTCAGGATTTTCGTACCTTCAATACCTCATCTGATTGTTTCAGTCCAGGCAGTGCAATAGGACCTTTACTCACTCTAAGCTGCCCTTACATAAGGCCGGACCATCAGACTAGGGACTTAATCCTAGGTAGGCATAAACCCACCCCTTTGGATCTTCGGAGCTACCTCTGCCTTCAACATCAAATTTCAACGTCAATTTCCTTTCTCTCTGTGGACCGAATCATGCAACTCTCCTCGCAGCGCCGTAGTAAAATATAGTAGTCGCCACGCTGGACACCGCCCCAGCGAAGTTGAAAGTAAAAAACTAAATATTATACATGAAGTTCAATATTGATGAGGGCAAAGTGGAAGTATTGGAAGAATGAAAGTTTGTTTGAAGAGTCTATTACTCGTTTCTAGTCAGGCACAGAATGTTCCTTAAAATGTTTTTGTCTGTGTCCGAGTGAGCTACGAGTCGTGAGACATAGAAAAAGACTTGTCCGGGTTATGTGCAGTGGTCTACTTGATATTTAGAATTATGAGGGGAGCCCGCTGACTCAGTGTTTGTCAAACGTTGCTACTATAAACCAATGTGTCTTCTTGCCACTGTGCCACTGTAGATGTGAGAAAGGAGTAGACAGTCGTCTGATCTTCCGCTTCTACTACTCGGCGAACTCCCCTCCTGCGCATCTCAAGTCTTTCACTAAGTCTCGTGAGTTATACATTGCGAAAGGCTGGATGCAATTTTAGAAGCCGATAGTGGGGAACTGGTGACTACTGTGATTAACTCATAAAGAATCACGCTGGCTGTCTAGAACTCTACTAGGAGATGAGGAAGAGTCATGACTAACGTGGAAAAGATCTCTTCTCTGAATCATAGAGACCCGTTACGCATTGTAGAAAATTGTAAAAAAAAAACGGGCAATTTGCCCGAAGTGAAATACTCATTGGAATGGTCAAGGTGAAGGCAGAAAGAGAATAAAGGAGGTGGAATACGTAAAATGATATATGACGGAGAGATTATGACATTTACAAAGCCTCGTTACAAATGCATCCTGTCTCGTACAACTCATTCCTTTACTGGACCTTTGTCGTGTAACAAAATCTTTGTTCGAACAGCGTGAAATGTTTACGATGCTTCAACTATGCATGAAGGAATACTATTTCCAGAAGCAAACGTACGTTTTCTTTCCGAGTAACAACTAGATATCGACCTGTGAAAAGTCGATAGGACCTGGCGTGACCGGGTCACGCCCACAGACACGTTTCATTTGCGGAAAACCTCTCGGAACGCACAATTTGTCCGCGTTCAACAGATAAACCGGTTCCCTAGTGGCGTTAGCAATATACGTGTTTTGCTGGAAAACATGTATTCCTTCCTGAAAAAAGTTGTAGTATTTATCGTTAAACAAAATAAAACTAAATTAAAAATAAAGTAGTACTAATTAGGTCATAGAGAGTGAGAATAATGCAGGTAATAACTTTACTCAATAGACTAGTTTCGGTGATAGTGTCGTCATCGCCAGTACGTCTAAAACCGATGATGGACTCAGTAAGTTTCGCTCGGTAAGTCTATCCCTGTTAATGGCGACATAATCCCAAACTAGTCTATGAACCTCTTATTAATAAGAATTGGGTCCTGATTTTAAAAAAACTTGTAAAATAAGAAGATAAATTGATAGAAATGATGGTCCTTACACTTATTTTGGCTCCATTTACTTACCCTTATTCAGTTTTTTTTCTATACCATAGGTACATTTAAACAATAGGCAACAGCAGTGGTTCAAAAGTGTGCGCCGCGGCTACCTGGAGGGACAGACATGGTATATAGAATAATACAGTAGGTCTCACTCGGATGCCTGCCGGAGCTCGTGACGTCATGGCGTGAGAGCGAAATGTGTTGTTTTAGTATACACTAGCGTGAGAGCGCACGCTAAATTAATTACCCCTCTTTAAAATTTGTTGTTTCTAAACGGATTTTTTTACATTTATTAGTAGTAACTCATTCTATAACCTGATATAATGATCCTGTACCACCAGACAAGTGCCGTATGCACTTTTCTGCTTATTAGTTGGATGATGACGAATTCTTGATTTCAAAACACCGAACCCTTCGTTAGCAACATTTAGAAAGTATGCTACATGCTCGTTTCCTGGGAAAACATAATTCCCTGCTTTGGCTACTGTTCTGGAAAGAAGATCGGCAGCTTTCCTTACATTCTGTCTTTCACTTCCTGAGATAAGTAAGTGACTTTCTGTAATTTTATTTGCGAACTTCAAATCGGTATTTTTTTGCTCTTTTAACTAAGTCAAGTAAAATACTTTTAGTAACTTTTTAACCATCCTTCAGTTCATATCCTTGATCTAAAAGATGATTCCGAATCAGTTTCAACGCATTTGGAACGTCAGAAAAAGGCCAAACCATTCGTTCCTCAGAGCATGGGTTTCGTACTGAAGACGCCTCTGGAGATATACCCAATTCCGTTTTTCATTTCTGGTTAGAGCTTCCAATGTCACAAACAAATCCTCGTAACCTAAATCCACTTTCCTCAACAAGTTTTGTTGCTTCAAAAAATATATCCGTTGTAACAGACTGATGAAATTGGTAAAAAATAGACTGCTTCCATTTAGCGGTTAGGCTTCTTATAACAATTACTTCTACACTATCATGCGGCCAAAAAATATCTGTCATAACACATGTCAGATCGCACTTTCATCTCATCGAATTTCATGATAACATCTTTTTTAAACTCCTTTGTAATAATAATAGCCTATCCCTTAAGTAAATTAAAACTTAAATCCAAGAACTCAGGAGGTGTGGAAAACTGCAACAGACGTCTTGAAATTGTTGCTTCATTGGGAAGAGGATATTGTAATATTTCTCTAACATAAGATAACCCTTTTCTGGAAAGACAACTAATAGTGAAAGCTTTGGCTATATCGTCTGATGACCAATTTATACATTTCCCTTTCAAAAGAAATTGTTTTTGACCTTCTGAAAACATATCTTCGTACCATTTGAGTTTAGCTTTCAACTATAAAATGTGGTTTTTAGCTATTTCAAGAGCATTTGTTAAAGTAGAATTTTTTTCTTGGATCATTTTATTTTCAAGTAAAACAGTGTTTATGTCTATTGTTGTTTCCGAATTGTTTAAAATGTGTATTTCCTTTTGTTAATTCAGGGTTATAAGTTTCACAGTTGTATTCGTATTTGCTGTACAAGATTGTTCTGACAAAGACTGCACCAATCTCTTGCCCTACCGAACTTTTCTTCTACAGCATCTAGCTTTATTAGTCTGTTTATTTTTTAAGTTTAATAAGGTGGGTATTTTTAGCGCAAGAAACGAATTTACCTTTAAAACATGCCTTTGGGGGGACCCAAATAGCTCGGATTGTTAATCTCTTTCAAAATCGTCTGATATGAAGTGTTCTGAGCATATTCTTGCTGTTTTGAAATAAAAGTATCTTTTCTTTTACATGCATGCACCCATGTTTTGTGAATATTTTCATCCTTTGGGAATTTATGAAACGATAAATATAGCTCTTTGGCTTTGTCTGAGAGGTTTGTACAAACCGCAATGGAGCAACAAGGCATTGTAGTTATTTGAAATATGTTTAGATCTAAGGTACTTATATTGATTTCAGAGCAGACTTGTTGGTAAAATAAAACCATAACAATCACACACAGTATTAACACAACTAGTCACTAAACCTACATTAATACACAGTCAACCACACCAATGGCATTTAATAAAAATAGTATTTAATAGCAACAGCAATAATCACAGCACAATAAGAAACAACATCGATGCACATGTGTAATGGTGATTCTTATGGCTAGATGCCGCTGACGTCATCGCCCCGGTTTGCCACTGGTAATCCTCTTCGTGAGACCGTCTTACTCTATATAGGAGACAGGTATCATTGTCAGAGTCGCCGCGGCGTACCTCAGAATTAAATGTATCGTGAAATAAACCACAATTTGTAGTACATAATGTTGTAGTTAACAGTAAAATTACGAAGTAGATTTTTAAAAAGGAGCAGCAGCTACAATATACTAATCCAGACCAGCATAGCTTTACTTCCAGAACCCAGCTTAGTACAATCTGTATTCCTCTTTAAAGGCTTAGTTCGTTAAGCCGCCCTGCTCGAACGAATAGTAATAATCCAAACTTAACCTAGACGAGCCTAACCTTACTTAGAGCACCCAGCTTAGTCCAATCTGTATTATACTATAAAGGTGTAGTTCGCTAAGAGGTCCTGCTCGAACAAGTGGTAATCATCCTAACCTAACTTAAGTGATCCTAACCTAGTCGATCCTAACCTTAGTTACAGCTTCCAGCTTAGTCCAATCTGTATTCCACTATAAAGGTGTAGTTCGCTAAGCGGTCCTGCTCGAACAAGTGGTAATCATCCTAACCTAACTTAAGTGATCCTAACCTAGTCGAACCTAACCTTACTTCCAGCTTTCAGCTTAGTCCAATCTGTATTCTACTATAAAGGTGTAGTTCGCTAAGCGGTCCTGCTCGAACAAGTGGTAATCATCCTAACCTAACTTAAGTGATCCTAACCTAGTCGAACCTAACCTTACGTAGAGCATCCAGCTTAGTCCAATCTGTATTCTACTATAAAGGTGTAGTTCGCTAAGCGGTCCTGCTCGAACAAGTGGTAATCATCCTAACCTAACTTAAGTGATCCTAGCCTAGTCGAACCTAACCTTACTTAGAGCACCCAGCTTAGTCCAATCTGTATTCCACTATAAAGGTGTAGTTCGCTAAGCGGTCCTGCTCGAACAAGTGGTAATCATCCTAACCTAACCTAAGTGATCCTAACCTAGTCGAACCTAACCTTACTTAGAGCACCCAGCTTAGTCCAATCTGTATTCTACTATAAAGGTGTAGTTCGCTAAGCGGTCCTGCTCGAACAAGTGGTAATCATCCTAACCTAACCTAAGTGATCCTAACCTAGTCGAACCTAACCTTACTTAGAGCACCCAGCTTAGTCCAATCTGTATTCCACTATAAAGGTGTAGTTCGCTAAGCGGTCCTGCTCGAACAAGTGGTAATCATCCTAACCTAACTTAAGTGATCCTAACCTAGACGTGCCTTACTTCCAGCACCCAGCTAAGCTTTGTACTGCATTCTTAGTCCAATCAGAATTCCACTGTATCTTCTTTATACCTCTTTCTACAAATGGTTTAACCTGTAACCAGTTCCAGTGAACTTCGTAGTGAATTGCATGCGGCATGATCGTTTCGTCTAACCTTTTCCTATTTTTCATAATCCTTTTCTGGATCATAATGAATGGATCATAATAATTAAATTTCCAACTATAGAAACAGTATGAACGACAAATAGTCTTTAATAGATAAATCAACGTTCGACTCCGTTAAGACGGCTATGGCGTCCTTACTATGAGCCCAACAATGTTAAATAACATTATAAAATCACAACCATCTTACAAGTTTACAAAATTCACACAGTAACACAATTATAAATGAAATAAATCGATATAAAACCACTAAAAAATTTAATTAAATTATATAATATTATCAATATAACATAAACATAAATAATTATAATAATATAATTATATTTATATTAAAATAAATTATATTATATAACTATATATATATATATATATATATATATATATATATATATATATATATATATATATATATATATATTATTATTATTATTATTATTATTATTCAGTTGATATATTTAATAATTTTATATATTAGGATAAATTATTTATAATTTATAACAAATAAATTAATTAAATGTACACACATTATATGTTAATGCAACACATTGAGTCAGCACTACTTCGAATGTCAACATGTTACAGTAGATACAGATTGTTCGTGAGTGATGCCACTACAATCCTATTAATTATAGACGTAAAATTATAAAAGATAATTAAATGTATCTCCTAATATAATATAACCAAGTGTTTAAAGGGTTAAAAATAATTCCTACTGAGGTCGACAATGGATAATTTTATTTTAGTTACTTTTTATTTTATAATTACAAATATTAAAAACATGTATATACATATGACGTAAGCACAATATTAAGTGGGAAAATAGAAAGCGAATTTCCTTCCAATTTTACATTTCCCTCTTTATAGAGTATATGGTGTTGTTGGTCTATTATTTTTGTTTGTTACTATATATTCGCTTTCTTTTTTATCGTTTCTAATTTATAAAGCAGACGGTGATCTATAATTTCTCATTCTATCCACCTCTTGTAATGTTTCACTATTCCAAGGAAACACTCTCTTATAATTTTATATAAAATTTCAAGTAATTGATTTCTAGCTATGTGAAAGTTGGCTCATTGTCAAAAAGCTGGATTTCAAACATGTGGTTCCTCAGTTCGAATCCGACCTGGGCATCACGTTTTTTTAAATTTAAATTAATGAATAAATATTTTAAACAACAATATTAACATCAATTGGCATGCACTATAAGTTTAAAAAAATGCATTTGAACTTCATTGGATTACTAAAATCATATTTTATTAACGATTGAAAATTTGTACAAGATATATATGTGGAGAGTGTGAGCAAATAGAAGGATTTGAAAATTGGAGTGTTTTTGAAAAATCAAAGTATTGGTTACGAATAAACTGGGGCAGTAGGTTTTATTATTAAATAAATTTTGGTGTTGCAGGCCGATTAAAAGCAATCAGAAGGAGCTAGTAAAGGAAAATTGTAATAAACTTCGATACATACAGGTAATTAATTAAAAAGAACTTTGAATTTGACTTGATCAAAATTATAGAAAAATGTTCGTGTACAGTAAAGAAAATATATATTTCATTCATTTCGTTTTTTTTTGTATTACCATTATTTTTATTTTCATTTTTCCGTTTTATTTATAATTTTTTGTTTAGGTTCACAAACCTCCTCAGTACCATTTTGCCTGATCGTTTCTCACTGACTTTTATTTTTAGTGGACTAGTGTCTTATTTCCTCAACATGTTTTACAAAGCAATCACCTTTAGAGGAAATTACTACAAGACTATCCTTTTTTTACCGTTTCTTCTACCAATTTGTTTAGTGGGTTATTTTTTAATTTAAAAAAAAATCTTCTTTAAACAACTTACTTACTCTATTAACATAATCTTATTTACTTATTACTACAACGATACTACGATTATCTCCTTTTTGATAATAGCAATCTTGATCTCTTAAACTGGTTATAACTTTTGTATCTAGGTTAATTCTCGTATCATACTTCTTCACTTTTAAAATTTCAACAATTTTCTTATTTTTAAATTCCTTCTATTAGTTCACACTCTCCTGATATATATATATATATATCCAAGGAGATAATTATATTAGATATTATCTCCTGATTAATTATATATATATATATATAATAAATTAAAAATATTTCAAAAACAAGAATACTTTTATTGCATATATTATTCAAAGCTTTTCGCCGATAAAATAGTACCAGCATCTTCAGAAAAATAATTAGCTAACAAAATATTTTTTTTGTTCGATAATTATTTTCCTGAAGATACTGGTACTATTTTATCGGCGAAAAGCTTTGAATAATATATGCAATAAAAGTATTCTTGTTTTTGAAATATTTTTAATTTATTAAATATATTACAAGAAAACATATCACCATATTTAATAAATATATGTATGTGTGTGTGTGTGTGTGTGTGTGTGTGTGTGTGTGTGTGTGTGTGTGTGTGTGTGTGTGTGTGTGTGTGTGTGTGTGTGTTTGTGCGTGCGTGCGTGTGGGTGTGTGTGTGTGTGTGTGTGTGTGTGTGTGTGTGTGTGTGTGTGTGTGTGTGTGTTGATACGTATTCCTTCACGGGTAGAATAATATGAATAGTTATTATCTGGAGTACATCCGTTCATTCTGCAGTGCATAAAATCGCAGTTCCGACGTTTCGCTAGAATCTCATCTAGCATTGACGAGGTGAACCCAACAACAGTTGACTCGCTCTTCAACTGTTGTTGGGCTCACCTCGTCAGTGCTAGATGAGGTTCTAGCGAAACGTCGGAACTGCAATTTTATGCACTGTAGAATATATATATATATATATATATATATATATATATATATATATATATATATATATATATATATATATATATTGTAAAAATTTACAATCGGTACTAAAATACGTTTTTCTGCATTAAATCAAGTTCAAACACATTTTTTAAAATTTATAGTAGATGCCGTTATTAAACAAAATATTATAGCTGAGACTATAGAAAAATATTCTAATACAATTTTTAACAAAATATTTATTCAATAACTAAATTATAAAATTTGTGGTTTTCAGCCGGATTCAAACTAAGAATCTTCATATGTCAAGTATAGCGCTTTGGCACTGTGCCAACTTTCCCATAGCTAGAAATGTATGTGTTTGAGTACAGTTTTCTGTCATTCCTATCTTTTCCATATTCTGCTCTGTTGACGCGTTTCGGAGTAACTCCATTTCCATAACTTGAATCGTTCTTGAATTGAAGAGTACGATTCAAGTTTTGAAAATGGAGTTATTCCGAAACGCGTCAACAGAGAAGAATATTGAAACGTTAGGATTAGCAGAAAAACTGAACTCAAACATGTAGAAATATTCCTAACAGAAATGTACAGTAGATGAGTATATTAATAATTTCAAGTAAGCTATGTACTCTCAAAGATTTATATGAATATATGTTTGAGTACATTTTTCTGCCATTCCTAACTTTTCAATATTCTCTTTTGTTGACGCGGTTCGGATGAACTCAATTTTCAAAACTTCAATAGTACAGGTCGTCCAACTTTTGAGCTCCTCTTTAAATACCGTTAGCCCGGTGGACGCAAGAAGCAAGAGTAGGCATGCATAAACAGAAAGTGAGATCTGGAAGTGGTGGGGGCGTGGCTAACCGTATATAAAGGGAGCTCAAAAGTGCACTCTTTTCTCCGTCCCACCCACTAAAACGTCCTGCCTTTCAGAAACCTCTCCTCAGATCCTGCCCGAACCAAAAAGCCCTGTTCCCATATTCCTACCCGCAGCCAGTGTCGCGTGACAGACGCTGCATAACCTCGGGGGCCACAAACCCCCTCCTTCTCTGACTGACTGACTGCACTCTTTTCAAAACGTCACGCTCAGACTAATCACCAACTCCCCGTGGTATGTAAAACTCAACGTCCCATCCCTAGATGATTTCATCATTCAACTAACTACGTCACTCAGAGACGAGCAGAACGCTCCTCCCATCCGCATCTGTTGGCAATAGTCACAGATCCGGCACCGCTTCCGACGCGCAGGAATCGACCCCTGTGTTTCGTCTACGAACCACCATGAAGGTCGAAAATCTAAAATCCACACCTCACCAAAATCCAAGCCAAAACAAATCAGTCCAATCAACAGCAAAGCACATCACACAATGCTCAAATCACCAAGCAACCACGTACAACATTTACATGTAAATGACCTCACTGATGCCTATAAAGCAACTAGCCAAACCAAAATTTTGAAAAAAAAATCCATTAAGTCAAACAACAATAATTAAACTGCTGTAAATGAGTTTTTCAGAAACGGCACATCATAGGAGCTCAACAAGACAGCTCCGCCAAGCAACCCAAGCGGACTATTGAAGTTTTGAAAATTGAGTTCATCCGAACCGCGTCAACAAAAGAGAATATTGAAAAGTTAGGAATGGCAGAAAAATGTACTCAAACATATAGAAATACTCCTAACAGAAATGAAGATGAGTATATTAATAATTTCAACTTAGTCAGCAGGACGATGATAGTTGAAAGATCGGAGTTTAATATTAGGAAATTACACAAGACGACATCCAATATATGGTTCAACAAACGATGTATGAATTTTTTCGCCCCCATCTGGTTGTTGTTAAAACCTCCATTGTACAACCTTAAATTGTTGCCATGGTTACCACACAATACTATAAATAGTGCTCTAGGGTAACTAAAATAAAAATTTTCTATTTTATAACCACAGTAGGAAAATTACTTGAATTTTTTTGTATATCCCTTGTTACAGTTTTGTTTACAATATTTTAACTCTAACCTGTGTAAAAAATAGCATAAATACAATTTTTTAAAAATAAATGCCAGGATAAACATAACTACCAATGTCCTTTTTTTCACCTCCTTCTATTAGTCACATACTCATTATATCTTGTTTAAATTTTCTATCGTTAATAAAAATACTTTTTATTTTATTCATCCACTCAACTTCAAATATATTTTTAAAACTTTTAGTGGATGACAATTTATGTTAATTCAGTTTATTCAAATAACCATTAATTAACTTTAATGAAATAATTTTAATTTTGTATGGAAGAAAAACTTTTCACAAAAGGATAGTTATTTAGACCCATTTGTCTTAAAATAAGTGATAATTTATGATTTCATAAATCAGCTGATTTTATGTTACATGTTATGTGCTAGAACAGTTGCTTTAATGCATAGGTCATGTTACTTTATTTATTTTATTAAAAAGTATTTATATTTTTATTTAATAAAAAGTAACTAAAGAAACAAAGTTTTGTTGACCTAAGTAGGAATTGACTTCAAAAAAATTTTGTTTATAATATTTGCTCTTTATGTTTATTTTTACATGTATTTAGCTAAAACGTTTTTCTCATACTTATATTCTTTAAAAGTATCAGATCATTAGAGAAACAAATATAATTTTTTTTCTGCAGACGAGGCCCCCATAAAACTCGGAAAAGTCAATGATACCGGGCAGTAATTTTCTCTTCACAGGTTGTTGAAAGATACGAGTCGGTTCCTACCCCCACTTCGCGGCAATTCATTTTTGCTACAAGTTCCCAATATTGTGAAGCTGTAAAATGTAATGGCTGTAGGAAAGTTGACCGTTTCTGATAAAACCTGCAATATTTTTATGCATACTAAACGTTAACTGCGTTTGGTGTTTGAGAATACTTGTTTATATGTAAAGGGAGTTTTGGGTTTTGTGCTTGAAATGTCAGTATATTTTGTTTTCACAATACTAGTACCTAACAAATACGAGTATAGTCTCCCTCTCTCTATCTCATATATATAATAACTATTTTACAAGAAAACGTATCAACATATTTAATATATATATATATATATATATATATATATATATATATATATATATATATATATATATATATGTATGTATATATAAAATTATTTATAAATATAAATGTATATTTATATAAATATACAGTGCAAATATATAATTATAAATATTAAATGCCGTGTGGTACATTTTTTTGGTATGTTGCAAATCTCCAAAATGCCACAGCAAATTGTTATTAGTTTTAGTTAATAAAGTTCCACATTGGAGGGATTCCAATAGAAATACTTACCTAACTTTGATCATGGCCAAGACAGGAACTCGTAGGTAAGTCTGTATATAGGCAGAAACGAAAAATAAGTCTGAAAATAAGGGCTCGTCGCACACTTTATATCACTACGAAGGGAAAACTTCTGACTTCAAGCCGTTCTGAAAAGTTCGATAATCCTATAACCCTCGATTTGCTTTCAATTTCAAATGCTTTTGCTATATACTGTACTTGTTACTCATAATTTGGAGCTACCTGCGAAAATCCATAAACACGGCTCCTTTATCGTGCTAACCCTGAAAGTGGCGACTGATGCAACCCCTTCTCCGCATGTAGCACCGCAAGTTTCTGTTAATGAAAGCTATATTATAAATATTACGAATATTATTTTACATTTGGACTAATAATTAAAAATAATAATTATATAATATTTGTTAGAGAATAATTATAGCATTATATATATATTAAAAATTATTTATGTTGGATAGCCTGTTGCCTGTTTAGTGACAATACACACTAACAGTTTGTGGAACAGTTTGTTGTGTGTTATATTGGCACTAATCAGATTAACTAGCTCTTGAAAATGATGACAATGAATCTTGGTGTTGTAAAGATGAGAGTAGTTTAGTTAGATATTATTCTTTATATAGGCTGAGAATATCAAGAGCTTAGTGACAATGTCAAGAAATAGAGACATGGTTTAATCTTAGGTATCTTGTATTATTAGTTATTGTTCATTATTTTTGCGGTCTTGTGATATATATATATATATATATATATATATATATATATATATATTCGTCATATATATGTATATATATATATATATATATATATATATATATATATATATATATATATATATATATAAACAACAAAATATGTATTCTTGTGTATCAATGAAAAAATAAGAGAAATACAAATACAAGAATAATTTATTGAATTATACAATTCAAAGCCTTTCGTTGGCAAACAGTACCAACATCATCAGGAATAATAAAGAATATCACACATACAAGTGTTAATTAAATACAACAGTGTTAAATACCAACTCTATTAGGTCTACAATATTATAATATTGTTTCATAATATTGGTCACCTTTGTGACCAAAGATAAACCAAATCTTTTATTGTATCTAGCTTAGTTCTAATTCTATTAATAAAGTTAAATTATTTTCTTCAGAAGTAAAATTGTAGTTTTTAAAAACTAATCTGTAGTAAGAAACGACGTTACCTATATAAATATAAATTATATATATATATTACCATTACTATAGTTATAGTATAGGCTACATTTCGTAATAAGGATATTTTTCTATCAAACGTCTCAAAGCTCTTCGGCAGCTTTCATTTGTTAGCATTATCAAGAGGCATTTAAACCGTAAAGTGACAAAATCATTTTAATTCTGAAATATCGATGGCACAATGTCCACAACTCTACACTGTTGTCAGATTTACTTTAAACTTACATATATTGTACTACCCGTGGCGAGACGTGAGGTCATCTATAGACGCGGCAATGTTTAAAATTTTTTAAATTAAAAATTGTATATTTTTTATATTACATTTTTTGTAATGTAATGTCGGATGGCCGACCGAAAGGCTCGGCCTGTGTCTTAGAGATGACCTGACGAATCTATTACACTCCGGCACTGCCGCCTTGAGCCTATTGAAGTTTGTAAATATTAGAGCTTTTTAAGATAATAATACTAGAGTTAGTTTCAGGTGGTACGGGCGGATTTTCATTTATAGGTAATATTGAGAATGGCATTCTTCAGGACTGAAAAATAGGTGGGTAAAACGGGCGCACTATAAGTTTCGCTCTGGCCTTGAAGGCTAGTGATGGGGCGCGGGGGTAAGAATCAATGCTGTTCTGCAAACATTGGTTTTCTTCCAATTCTGACCGTTCTAACATATTTATAAATATATAAATAATGTATGTAGGGGAAGTATAATTCCTCAAGACCGTGGAACTATATAATATATACGTACTTCCCGAGTGGTGCTAAATGAACAATATTATTTAAAGTTATTTACTGAATTGCAAAATATATTTTTTTAATAATTCTAGCTAAAGAGTTATTTAATGAGTTTATTTTATATAGACTTCAACTTTCTTTGTTATTAACGCTGGATAACGAAGAAAAGAGATATTATGTAAGGGTACAATTATCTTTATTTTAAGAATCCGAAATCTCCTGTTGGAATGAAGAAAATTTTTAGGTACGTATAGGAGGTTGTAAACGTAAAGGAGTTATTCATTAAGAGTAGAATTCATATACATACAGACCGATGCTTTATAGTATTGGAATTTCAAAACATACAGCTCTACACGTTTTGCTAAGGTTGGGCGTAGTCAGACAGCACAGTCTGAAGACGCGGTGGGAGGAGGGCGAGATTCGTAGTACGTAGACTTGTTAGTAGCGGCCGAGCCATAGCGGAACTTATAGCGCGCGAGCTATACACGTTTTGCTAACGTTGGACATAGATTTAGAAAGCAAAGGCTGAAGACGCGGTGGGAGGAGGGTGAGAGTCGTAGTACGCAGACTGACTAGTAGCGGACAAGCCAGAGCGGAACTTATAGCGCGCGAGCTATACACGTTTTGCTAACGTTGGACATAGATTTAGAAAGCACAGTCTGAACTCGCGATGGGAGGAGGGGTGAGAGTAGTAGTAAGCAGACGGGCTAGTAGCGGCCAAGCCAGAGAGGAACTTATAGCGCGCGAGCTATACACGTTTGGCTAACGTTGGACATAGATTTAGAAAGCACAGTCTGAACTCGCGATGGGAGGAGGGGTGAGAGTAGTAGTAAGCAGACGGGCTAGTAGCGGCCAAGCCAGAGAGGAACTTATAGCGCGCGAGCTATACACGTTTTGCTAACGTTGGACATAGATTTAGAAAGCACAGTCTGAACTCGCGATGGGAGGAGGGGTGAGAGTAGTAGTAAGCAGACGGGCTAGTAGCGGCCAAGCCAGAGAGGAACTTATAGCGCGCGAGCTATACACGTTTTGCTAACGTTGGACATAGATTTAGAAAGCACAGTCTGAACTCGCGATGGGAGGAGGGGTGAGAGTAGTAGTAAGCAGACGGGCTAGTAGCGGCCAAGCCAGAGAGGAACTTATAGCGCGCGAGCTATACACGTTTTGCTAACGTTGGACATAGATTTAGAAAGCACAGTCTGAACTCGCGATGGGAGGAGGGGTGAGAGTAGTAGTAAGCAGACGGGCTAGTAGCGGCCAAGCCAGAGAGGAACTTATAGCGCGCGAGCTATACACGTTTTGCTAACGTTGGACATAGATTTAGAAAGCACAGTCTGAACTCGCGATGGGAGGAGGGGTGAGAGTAGTAGTAAGCAGACGGGCTAGTAGCGGCCAAGCCAGAGAGGAACTTATAGCGCGCGAGCTATACACGTTTTGCTAACGTTGGACATAGATTTAGAAAGCACAGTCTGAACTCGCGATGGGAGGAGGGGTGAGAGTAGTAGTAAGCAGACGGGCTAGTAGCGGCCAAGCCAGAGAGGAACTTATAGCGCGCGAGCTATACACGTTTTGCTAACGTTGGACATAGATTTAGAAAGCACAGTCTGAACTCGCGATGGGAGGAGGGGTGAGAGTAGTAGTAAGCAGACGGGCTAGTAGCGGCCAAGCCAGAGAGGAACTTATAGCGCGCGAGCTATACACGTTTTGCTAACGTTGGACATAGATTTAGAAAGCACAGTCTGAACTCGCGATGGGAGGAGGGGTGAGAGTAGTAGTAAGCAGACGGGCTAGTAGCGGCCAAGCCAGAGAGGAACTTATAGCGCGCGAGCTATACACGTTTTGCTAACGTTGGACATAGATTTAGAAAGCACAGTCTGAACTCGCGATGGGAGGAGGGGTGAGAGTAGTAGTAAGCAGACGGGCTAGTAGCGGCCAAGCCAGAGAGGAACTTATAGCGCGCGAGCTATACACGTTTTGCTAACGTTGGACATAGATTTAGAAAGCACAGTCTGAACTCGCGATGGGAGGAGGGGTGAGAGTAGTAGTAAGCAGACGGGCTAGTAGCGGCCAAGCCAGAGAGGAACTTATAGCGCGCGAGCTATACACGTTTTGCTAACGTTGGACATAGATTTAGAAAGCACAGTCTGAACTCGCGATGGGAGGAGGGGTGAGAGTAGTAGTAAGCAGACGGGCAGTAGCGGCCAAGCCAGAGAGGAACTTATAGCGCGCGAGTTATACCACTGATCACGTGCTTAGGCTCTCGTCTCATCAACCGACGCAACGATAGAGATGTGCAGGGGCGTGTATAGGATTTGATTTCGGAATGGGCCCAACTTTACTGTTCTATACTAAAATGAAAAAGGTTTTCATTACAATGTTGACTTTATTAATTAAATATTTTTTTATTTGAGTAATAGTACAAAACTCCATGGTGGCTATAACTGTAGTAAATAATAAGCTTAATTTATAAGGCGCACGTTTTTGAGATACAAAGAATAAATAAACCCGTAATTACTTTCTATAAAATACTTATTATTCTTTTAAAATAAAGAATAATACTTTTTTCCTTAAAATCCGTAATATATTCATCTGTTAGAAATATTTGTATACATTTCAGTACATTTTTCTGCTTTTCCTAACATTAAAATAGGTTTTTGTTGACGCGCTTCAGACTAACTCTATTCTCAAAACTTTAAATAGTACTCAAAACTTGTATTCGTGGAACTCTGTGAGAACTTGTGAGTAACTGGTAGATATATAGTAACATATATAAATATATGGTATACACTTGTATAAGTGGTTTAACTGTTATTATTTAATAAAAAGTAACTCAAATAAAAATTTTCTTTGCTGACCTGAGTAGGAATTGACTTTGACTAGGAATGTTTACCGTACACACACACACACACACACACACACACACACACACACACACACACACACACACACACACACACACACACACACACACACACACACACACACACACACCACACACACACACACACACACACACACACACACACACACACACACACACACACACACACACACACACACACACACACACACACACACACACACACACACACACACACACACACACACACACACACACACACACACACACACACACACACACACACACACACACACACACACACACACACACACACACACACACACACACACACACACACACACACACACACACACACACACACACACACACACACACACACACACACACACACACACACACACACACACACACACACACACACACACACACACACACACACACACACACACACACACACACACACACACACACACACACACACACACACACACACACACACACACACACACACACACACACACACACACACACACACACACACACACACACACACACACACACACACACACACACACACACACACACACACACACACACACACACACACACACACACACACACACACACACACACACACACACACACACACACACACACACACACACACACACACACACACACACACACACACACACACACACACACACACACACACACACACACACACACACACACACACACACACACACACACACACACACACACACACACACACACACACACACACACACACACACACACATATATATAATGTAAAACGCTTCAATGACCTTTCCACACTTTACCAATTTCAAAGCCTCCAAATAAAACTCCAGCCACGTGTATCCGCACTGGATGTTACTGGCAAGATCGATGTCGTTCTGCAGTTACCATTAAACCTACGCTTAAATTTACCGACGACGGTAACACAGCCACTTTGATTAGATTTATCTATTATTGACATACACCAAGTTGTACCTTTAAAGGTGATTAATTTATAAGGCCGTAAAGTATTCATTATTCCGACGTTCGCTGCCAACTTAGTTAATAACATTTTGCGACGTACACGAGTGCAAATGCAGTGTTGCCAACGTTGTCGATTTCTAACGATGCTGTTGCCAAAAGTGTATTTATTATAACGGGTTTTCACTTTTTTTGTGTTGCATATCTTGAAGCTTTTAAAATGTTCTTATTCATATCACTTGGCAAAAAATCATTAAATACTGATATTTTTTCAGCAGAAGCGTTTCGCAAAAGATAGGTGCATTGATCAATGCTGTGAGTCACGGAGTCAGTGAGTCTTGTCCGTGTCTCAGCATTGAACAATACACTGATCTATTGTGAAACGTGTTTGTTGAAAAATATCAGTAAGTAGTGTTTTTTTTTTTAAATTGATATCAATGAGAACATAAAGCAATAAAATTAAATGTCTTATTAGTTAGATTTATTAAAAATCCCCCATTATTTATACGTTTTTGGTATATATATATAATAGAAATATTTCAAATCATGAATTGTTTTAATTTATATATTTTTCAAAGCTTTTTGCCAATGAAATAAGTATTAGAATTCTCAGGAAAAACAATGATGTAACAAAATTTTTACAAAAATTAAATCATGTAGTACATTCAACCACATGTAGATTGGTGTTTATATTTCTATGTAATTTTTGCCATGTCATCAATGACCTTGTAAATAGTTTGGTGTTTTGATTTCACTTGAATTTGTTCATCAATTAATTTGTCTTCAACTTTATGTTTATAAATTTCTAATGTTTCATACATATTCATTTTTAACTCTTTCTTTATATCTTTTATTAATTTCATATTTCCTATTTCAGGAAATCTGTGTCCATTACTGATACAATCAGTAGCCAAACTTGATTTGTGTATGTTCGGTTTAATATAAACGTTTACATGTTCTTTATATCTTTCTTTTAATTTTTTTTTGTCCCACATATAATTGATTACAATCTTGACACCTTGATGTTATATACACCTTTTCTTTCGTTCATATTGTTTATTATATTTTAGATTTTCTATCAGTTTTGTAAGTAATTTGTTTCTTTAAATAATCTTGTAATTTTGCTTTATTTCGCGTTACCTGTGAATGTAAAAGCTATCCAAATTTGTTTCTCTTGTATTATTTACAAAGTTATTGTTGATTTTTTGTTTCTTATTATGTTATTATTTAATCCATCTATAGTTTTTATTTTATATTCTTCTTCTAAGGAAAATTCATATATTATATTTTTCTCTTTTATTTGATCATTTATGTTAATTTGTAGTTCGTGCATTCTAGATGATAAATTATACAGTGCTGCCATTTGTTTTTAATAATAAGTATGATTTGAATAATTTGGTATTATTTGATTTGTCTGCTGGTTTTCTGTACAAATTATATTCAAATTGTTCGTTGTTTCTAGTAATTGTAATCCATATATATAATTTCGTAAGCCGAATTTTGAGAGAAACATTGAGGGAGCTTGGAAGGCCGTACGTATAGCTGGGTGATGGCTCAAATTGTAGGTTCTGACACGAGGAAGTGGGGGAAAATATACGTTTTTGCTCAATTTATAGGGGTTTGAGGAACTTGAAATTCCCAAAACTCGCAGTAAGAAATACATCGCAATGAAAAACAGCTGAGTATGATTTTCTAATATTTCAGCTGAGTACAGCTGAGACAGCTGTACAAATGTTTTAACAGTATTAAAAGTTAATTCGAAATTTAAACTTCGTATGAGGTTTAGTTAATGGAGTATGTCTTATCACATTATATATGTTTGACAAGTGTATCAAATTAGAAATAATCACTGGTTCTAGAAAAATGAAAATCATATTTTTGCTAAGAATTAAATTAATATCGACAGATCCTAACATGCCATTTCAAATGAAAAGGAACCAATTTTCTTTAAGACTTGCATTTACAGTAATATACTATAAATAAGGCTCAGGGTCAACGATCAATGCTTCAATTAGCCAAACCTGTTTTTACATATGGTCAACTTTATGCAGCACTAAGTCGAGTAAAATCTCATTATAGATTACAGATACATATTGAAAATAGGGTCGGTCAAAAAAATCAAAATGAAAACGCATTTAGAAAAAATATACGCGATAAGGAAATTTTGTTATGAAAAACTTGAATCACATTAATCTTAATTTGTATTAAAGAATAAAATTATTATACATAGGTTTAAAATTTGTCTCAATATGAATAGTGATACTTGTCCCTAGAAGCCCCTAGTATCTAAATTATTCAGTTTATTGCTTGATTGGAATTCATTAGTGGATTTTAAATTTTTATGTATATTATTTATACAATTAAATATTTACTCAATATTAAACCATTATATATATATATATATATATATATATATATATATATATATATATATATATAATACGTTTTCTTGTTTAATAATTTAAAACAACATAGGTTTTTTAAATACAAGAATATTTATTAATTTATATCCAAAGCTTTTCGTTGGCAAACAGTACCAACAGGTGATGTTGGTACTGTTTGCCAACGAAAAGCTTTGGATATAAATAAATAAATATTCTTGTATTTGAATAACCTATGTTGTTTTAAAATATATATATATATATATATATATATATATATATATATATATATAATAAATTTAAAATATTTCAAAAACAAGAATACGTTTAATGAATATATTTAAGTATTCATTAATAGTATCAATATGTTCATTAAAAGTATTCTTGTTTTTGAAATATTTTTAATTTATCAACTATATTACAAGAAAACATATCACCATATTTAATATATATATATATATATATATATATATATATATATATATATATATATATGTATGTTTTAATAATTTTATCTATTTCAATGTCTATATCTTGTAAAAATATTTCTGATAACATGCTTGACACAAGAGAGTTCATTGTTAATCCATCTTCTTGTTTATAATTTTTTTTAAAATTTTAAATCATTCATTGATTGATATGAATATGATTGAATATGATTTTTAATGTATTTTTTATTTCTTGTGTTAATGTTTTATCTTTTTCATATGTATGTATATTATTGGTTGTTCTTTTAATTGTTTACATTATAGATATGTAATTAGATCTATATATGTTAGTAACATCAAATGCTGTTAATTTGTCAATTGATACTGTTATCAGTTTTAATACCTTTTAATTTTTCAATAATTTTAATCGAATTTATTATATTATGAGTATTATTTAATTTGACTTTATCTTTAAGCAATAATCTCAAATATTTTGAAATGTTATAAGAAGCAGCAGTTGTAAAATCAACGCATGGCCTAATTTTTTTATCTTCTTTGTGCAATTTAATTAGTTAATTTAATATTGGAATTCTATTATGGTTTAATATATATGTGAGTGTGTGTGTGTATGTGGACGCACGCGAGGGTATATAAAAGGGGAAACGATGTCTTGTTCACACGGTTTTTACGTATACGAGGTTGGTGATAGAGATACAGTATTTACAAAATGTGCCCTACAAATGCATATTTAACTGTTTTACTTAGCCCGTGAATAGAAGTAGAGTCAGAATTTTAGCCACTGCAATGTGCCTCTCTAGTGTTTACGCACTTCCTACGGGAAGTTGCTATGGTAGCAACAACTCACACGCGCGCGCTCTAAAGCCGAAAGTGAAGAAGGAAGTGCAACACTCCACTCAAATGTTGTATATTTTCTAGAGCAGTTAAGTGTACAAAGCTAATTGGATTGCGGCACACACTTCACCTTTGTAGCTGTGACGACTCAGGGTTGTGTTGCGTGCTGGAAAGATAACGTAGCTATAGTGGAAAGTTGTACAAAACGGGTAAGCTAGTGTTATCTTGATTACGTACAAATCACGGCTTAAAGTAGGTTAAAGTAGCTATTAAATAGTTAAAAAAATTATACTAGGCTTCTTTTAATTAAAAGCAATTTAAACCAGAGCAGAATCCCGGTTTTATACAACCATTCGTGGAATAGGCCTACACATTTTGAACATGATATTTTAAACTTTATTTATTTATATATTTTCGAATGAAACACACTTAATACAGTTGAATACTATATTTTTGTTATTTAATTATAGCCTAACATTGAAAGTGATGGTTTTTAAAATTTTAAATAACTTGATTAACGCACTTTGACAGCACAACTACAAAAGTCACACAGGAAATGTTCATCTTCTTCATCAACATTTGAACAAGCTTCACGGGCCCATCTCTGTAACTTGAACACTGGATCCATTCTTCGATTCTTTAGAATTAGAATATAGCTCTTTGCATAATATAAAAGACTTATCGATATCATATTCATCAGAAGATTCCGTAGACCTTCTGTGGACACACACACACACACACACAAACAAACACAAACGCACACCACACACAAACACACACACACACACACACACACACACACATACACACAAACACACAAACACACAAACACACACACACACACACACACACACACACACACACACACACACACACACACACACACACACACACACACACACACACGTACACACACACACGTACACACACACACACACACACACACACACACACACACACACACACACACACACACACACACACAAACAAACACAAACACACACACACACACCACACACAAACACACACACACACACACATACATATATATATATATATATATATATATATATATATATATATATATATATATATATATATATATATATATATCACGAATATTCCTGATGATGTTGGTACTGTTAGCCAACGAAAAGCTTTGAATTGTAAATTTAATTATAATTCTTGTATTTGTATTTTGACTTAGTTCTTTATATATATATATATATATATATATATATATATATATATATATATATATATATATATATATATATGTATAAAAGATAGTCGTCCATTTCTGAGACACGTTTTAAATTTGAAGTTATTACGTCAAGAAACTAATATATAGTCCTATATATACGCATTCATTAACGAATATTTATAATACTTTTGGCTCGAAGGTATTTATCAATGAAATTTATTGATAATATCAAAAGCTTAGCACATATCACGATATTAAATTAATGAAACTGTTCGAGCATATAGTTTTGTAAATGCTCTTCTTATTAAAATGTATGTGCATTAATAAATAATTTGTATTTATTTGGTTTACGTACATATTATTGTGTTAGCTATTACATTCTTTATTTTGTGTTTATCATTTATAAAGTATTAACGTTTTCCCACAGCTTGTCCAATGTGTGATTGCACGGGGGAAATTAGGAATGGAGCAGTATCAATAACAATTGAAAATAGATTTTTCAACTATACTTTTTTATTGTAAGAGAAAACGTATCAAAGGTTTAAATTATAAGGTGGTAACAAGATGTGAATTTTTAAAAACTTAAATAAAGAAAATAAAAAAACTGTTTTACTTGATAAACAAACGTATTCTCTACATCCAAAGTTTTAATGTTCATGTATTTGAGATCTCGTGGTCTGTCTAGCAGGGTTTAGATTATCAGCTGTGAAGAATGGGTTGAGGGCGTGGCTGGCTTTAGGGTAAAATTTGTCAAGCACTAAAGCACACGTCAAGTCACACAAATACCAGCCAACGGATTATTTGAGATAGTTTTTGCATAAAAATAATCTAAAGATGAAACCTTGTACAGCCAGGATTGTAGTTAATAATTGGTGAGCTGGGAGACTTTTATCCACACGAGAGTTCACACACCTCTTACTCTGTACTTTCTTATTTTACGTAAAACCATTCAAATTTTAAGTTTCGTTTTAAAATTTCGAGGCCATTCCATGATTCTTCCTCAGTTGTACCAACCCCCAACGTGGTATACTTTACTTTAAAAATGACAACAAAACAGGCAAAATAATTCAAATAATCAGAAATAACAGAAAACAACTGAAAACACTTGTAAATGTTACACTTGCCTATAGTAGCACTTTTTTCTTAATTGTTGAGGACGGCCGTTTCGGGAGATCTGTCCCATTGTCAACTCAAACCATAACTGTCCGTAACTTGAGTTACGGTCTGAGTTAAAAATGGGACACATTTCCTGAAACGGCCGTCTTCAACAATTATAAAAGAAGTGCTACTATAGGCAAGTGTAACATTTACAAATGTTTCTAGTTGAAAACTAGTAGCTCACGTGAAGATGGAATCAACAAATAGAAACGAAATGTTTTCCTTCACTTTCATTGGTTAACCCTTGAGTTTAAATCGACTTAATTTTCTCTCAACTTCATGGAAAGCGTATTAGGCCAAGTTGAAATAAGTTCATCAAAATATTTTTTTCGAAAACTGAGTTGTTTCAAACTTTGATTCTGTACAAATTGGATCTGTACTACTTAAAATTCAGTTCATAGTAGTTTTATCTAAACTGTTTATAAATAACTAGTTGCTGTGGCACATTGTGGTTGCTTGGATGAGAGGTGAGGGACAAAACGATGCATACGTTTCATAGAGGTTTAATTTTGCAATACTTCAGAGGCTAAGACAGTGTCGTGTTTTGATTGAACCGTTGATAGAATTAATCTGATGAGAATAGTTTCCCCAGTTCCTCCTTCGCTTTCCTTTCGCGTTGTCCGTTTATGAAGCAAGCTTCAATAACGTTAATACGGTTTGTTTATTTTATTCTTTTCATTCTCTTTTAATACTAGAGCATTATTTGTGATTTTGTGAGGTAACCATGGCAACAATTTAAGGTTATAGAATCGAGGCATTTTATATAGATCTTTGAGAAGTTCATTTATAGCTATGGGAAAGTTGACTCAGTGCCAAAAGCGCTGGACTTCGAACGGGAAGATACTCAGTTCGAATCCGACCTAGACACCCCAATTTTTTTATAATTTTATTATTGAATAAATATTTGAAAAAAACTGTATTAACATCAATTGTCATCCACTAGCCTATATGTTAAAAAAACATGTATTTGAACTTGACTGGATGAATAAAACACATTTTATTAACAATTGAAAATTTGTATATATATCTGGAGTGTGAGGTAATAGATGGAATTTATATAAAAAAGGAGACACATAAAAATATAAAAATGTTTTATGTCGTGAGAAAAAATAAAAAATCATGACATGGCCTTATTCTTCCTAATGCGATATTAATGGCAACACGACAGCGTTCAATACACTGAGATACCTATCTGGACACTTACTTTTATCGACACTCCAACCGAACGACTTATCGCACAATGTATACTATTAGCAATAAACCGTGAAACAGTACTAGCTTATCTCTGAACAGGTGCTGTATCGATCCAATGCGAGGTGCTCTAAGCCTATAAACTCTGTTTTCACCTTAACAACGTAAGTTAATTTTTGGCGGGGAAATCGTGATAGTACTCATGGAAGGTCGCGCACATGAGATAGACTTACGCCTTTATAACAAGAAGAATACAGGAGTGTAAACAAAGGTAAATGCTTAATGGTTCCGTGGAACTGATCATCTCGTGGACAGGGTGAAGAGGACCTGGCCTCAAATCGAGAGGTGTACACTATCTACCCGTGGCACGGAAAATGTGTTCAAGAATCTATTTAATACTGTTTCAAGCAATTGAAGCAAAACGTTTCGGACTCGTAAGAATGTTTATGAGTTTTTCAAGAATGTTTATAAGGAATTTCATAACAGAATCAACCAGACACGAAATTGTTTATAATTGTTATAATTTATATTTGTTATAGGAACGTGATAGAATTTCTAGGTTGTAGTACTGTATTTAAAATCGATCCTTTATTTTAAAATATTATTTATGTGTTCGCTTTATTAATTTTCTTGAGTGAATGTGACAAAAAAACCTTGCGGTAATAAAAGAATAATAAATTCCTAATTATTATCTAGTAATAAATTTGAATGGATTATTTGAAAAATTATTTTTAATAGCAATTCTACAAAAATGGTTAAATGAAAAAAAAATATGCATTTTAAATATGTCGAAGTTGACATAAAATTTGAACAAAATATGAAACTGATAATAATATTAATTTCTTGGTGCGCATCTAAATGACCTTTACAGGAAAGTGAACCAAGAGAAAGACCGCCTCTTCCTGTAAGAATTCCAACGAGATTGCATAACAATAGGTTACATTCTCTCCTCTACAGGCCGTCATGTTTAGCCTGACCGGTAGCCTTGAGATGCGGAGAAGCGCTTGAGTTAGTGTAGGGAGTGGGGGTATCGGCTGAGGCAGTCTCATGTTAACATTCGTGCAGTGAATAATAGTGTAAACTATAGTACATACCACTTCCCCTCTCGCTATAGCAGTTCGCACTAACGCGATCTGCCTTCCCCTCCTGCGCATTTCATCGGTCCCTTTATACCTGCGAGAAATAATTTTCTATAGCACACGAGCACAGTGCTCTTTCTCCCTCCCCCTCTCTCTCTACCAAATTGATCAGAAAATTTTAAAGAACTAAGCATCGCGCCGGCTGTAAGTTAACCCCAGCCGCTGTTATCTCTTTCTCTTCGACGTTATTTGGAGGTTATGTTTAAATCATTCTCAAATACAACATTCTGTACATCCACAAATATTTCATTATTGATTAAATTATGTTACACATAAGATTTAATACAACAGCTGTTTTTATAACTCTTAGATTATATTGCTTTCTGTATTGTACATCAGGAGGGCAGGATTAAATGTTGCGTTTTTTACTAAGGTGCTTATATTTGGATTGGTTCAAGCATGTAATTATACGGACTCGCAAGAAAACGAAAAATTGAAGTTGTAACAAGCAAAAAAAAAAACTTGAAGTATTCAGTCTAATTAATAATCGCGAATAATTAAAATTGATTAATGGTTGGTTGCAGATAAATTGATTGATTGCTTGGTATCAGACTGGGGAAAACCAGAAAAGATATGGACGGTTTTGGTTTAAAGTTATCTGAAATAAGTAATATAAAAAAAATTAAGTGAATTCCTACTGAGGTTATTAAAGAAAAAATTTATTTTATTTGCCCTAGATAACTATTTATAATATTGTATGGTAACCATGGCAGCAGTTTAAATACAATGGAGGTTTCGACGACAACCAGGTGGGCGAAAAAAATCATACACATCTTTGAGATGTATACGTACATTTCTAGGTATTGGAAAGTTGGCGCAGTGCCAAAGCGCCTTAGACTTCGAACATGAAGATTCGCAGTTCGAATCCGGCTAGGCATCCAAATTTTTATAATTTAATTATTGAATAAATATATGAAAAAACTGTATTAACATCAATTATAATCCACTATTGGTTAAAAAAATGTATTTGAACCTGGTTGAATGAAAAAAAACGTATTTTATTAGCGATTGAAAATTTGTGTATCGGGAAAGTGTGAGCTAATACAAGGAATTAAAAAAAAAAAAAAAAAAAAAAAAAACAGTTCGAATGATCGATGATCAACAACAACAAAAAACTAAATATTACCACCTCACGCTCGTAACTGGTAGTTAAGTGTAACGAAATAACTGGACAAGTTTCTTTCCCAACACGTACTTATCATGCAGTAAACTCCCATATACATTTTCTTAATATTTAACGTAGTCTATTGTGCTTGTGTAAATATTTTCAATTTTTTAATTTTAATTAAGGAAATTATTGGGTAATTATCGATTATCTAGACGCCATCCAGTTTATTAAACAAAATTTACTCATTGATGTAAAAAGATCTCAGAAAAATGAAAAAATAATAAAACCTGGATCGGCCATAAAGTTTTATCGATTTTTCGTGTTTCTGAGGGTTTTCTACTTCATCAGATGTCATTACCTTTAGAAATATCGATAATTACCGATTATTGTAAGAATGCTTTGTTTCTATCAACATTCCCCGGTAAACCTGGGTATTCCTTATGTCGGATCGACGAGGTTCCGGTTTAACGAGACTCTACCTCGTGTGTTACATAGTTTATTTCTAGTTTCAGACATGTTGGACGCAATGGGAGTACTCAACAACCTGGGTGTCTGGCGCCGGCTTCCTCTAGTTCTTATCTTATTCCATTTCAGATTAGGTAAGTTATCTTTCCTTAAATTAATATTAAAAGTTTTAATCTCATTTATAAATTTTAATATTTGACTTTTCTCGTCTAAAAATCCCCTAAATTCAATGAAACACGGTTATAACGAGTCGAATTACCCCCCCCCCTACCTCACACACTCTGTATATTTACATTTACTCTACTTAAAGTAGTACTTACTTTGAGTTTACCTTGAAAATGAGTATTTTATATCAACTGTCATGTCCATTTTTATATCGTGTACGCCAATAGTTGCGAATAATAAAGTTTCTATTTATGTTATACGAAAATTCTCATCTTCGTTGTTTCTATGGGGCTGCATCAAATGACCAACGTTTCAACTAAACAACATTGAAAAACGAGCTTACGCGAGGTTTAACTAACCAACTCGCACGAGTTTCAAACGAACAACATTTACATCGGGTTCAACTAATCAACAGTCTGAACGTGCAACACTTTCTATTACTTAACAAAATAGAAAGTTTAGTAACTTCCATTTTATATTAGTTTAATAAAACACAAAATGTTCACGATTCAAGAAAAGAAAAAACGTTGAGCTTTGCTAGTTGTTTAGCTGGAATCTTAGGAACTGAAAGGCTATCTATTTTTTGGACCAAAGACGCAAAGGATTAGCTTCTATTTTGCACTGTTAGATAACAACCTACAAGATCTGGAAATCCTGGAAGAAGACCTCCTGAGCGTGGGTGTCTTTACCACCAGAGCTTCTAAGAAAGGCCTAAGAAGAAAACGGGTGGAAACAGAAGAATTGATGGAAATTCTTTGGAATCTAATAAATAGTTACCTTTAAGCTCTTGGTATCCTGGCTGAAGACATCCCTAAACGTGGCCGTCTCCAGCGCCAGAGCCTCTACTAGGAAAGGCCTATGAAGAAAACGGGTGCAAACAGAAGAATTGATGGAAATTCGTTGGAATCTAATAAATAGTTACCTTTAAGCTCTTGGTATCCTGGCTGAAGACATCCCTAAACGTGGCCGTCTCCAGCGCCAGAGCCTCTACTAGGAAAGGCCTATGAAGAAAACGGGTGCAAACAGAAGAATTGATGGAAATTCGTTGGAATCTAATAAATAGTTACCTTTAAGCTCTTGGTATCCTGGCTGAAGACATCCCTAAACGTGGCCGTCTCCAGCGCCAGAGCCTCTACTAGGAAAGGCCTAAGAAGAAAACGGGTGGAAACAGAATAATTGATGGAAATTCGTTGGAATCTAATAAATAGTTACCTTTAAGCTCTTGGTATCCTGGCTGAAGACATCCCTAAACGTGGCCGTCTCCAGCGCCAGAGCCTCTACTAGGAAAGGCCTAAGAAGAAAACGGGTGGAAACAGAATAATTGATGGAAATTCGTTGGAATCTAATAAATAGTTACCTTTAAGCTCTTGGTATCCTGGCTGAAGACATCCCTAAACGTGGCCGTCTCCAGCGCCAGAGCCTCTACTAGGAAAGGCCTAAGAAGAAAACGGGTGGAAACAGAATAATTGATGGAAATTCGTTGGAATCTAATAAATAGTTACCTTTAAGCTCTTGGTATCCTGGCTGAAGACATCCCTAAACGTGGCCGTCTCCAGCGCCAGAGCCTCTACTAGGAAAGGCCTAAGAAGAAAACGGGTGGAAACAGAATAATTGATGGAAATTCGTTGGAATCTAATAAATAGTTACCTTTAAGCTCTTGGTATCCTGGCTGAAGACATCCCTAAACGTGGCCGTCTCCAGCGCCAGAGCCTCTACTAGGAAAGGCCTAAGAAGAAAACGGGTGCAAACAGAATAATTGATGGAAATTCGTTGGAATCTAATAAATAGTTACCTTTAAGCTCTTGGTATCCTGGCTGAAGACATCCCTAAACGTGGCCGTCTCCAGCGCCAGAGCCTCTACTAGGAAAGGCCTAAGAAGAAAACGGGTGGAAACAGAATAATTGATGGAAATTCGTTGGAATCTAATAAATAGTTACCTTTAAGCTCTTGGTATCCTGGCTGAAGACATCCCTAAACGTGGCCGTCTCCAGCGCCAGAGCCTCTACTAGGAAAGGCCTAAGAAGAAAACGGGTGGAAACAGAATAATTGATGGAAATTCGTTGGAATCTAATAAATAGTTACCTTTAAGCTCTTGGTATCCTGGCTGAAGACATCCCTAAACGTGGCCGTCTCCAGCGCCAGAGCCTCTACTAGGAAAGGCCTATGAAGAAAACGGGTGCAAACAGAAGAATTGATGGAAATTCGTTGGAATCTGATGAATAGTTACCTACAAGTTCTGGGTATCCAGGCCGAAGACATCCGTGAGCGTGGCCGTCTATACTACCAGAGCTTCTAGGAAAGGCCTAAGAAGAAAACGGGTGGAAACAGAATAATTGATGGAAATTCGTTGGAATCTAATAAATATTTACCTTCAAGTTCTTGGTATCCTGGCTGAAGACATTACTAAACGTGGCCGTCTCCAGCGCCAGAGCCTCTACTAGGAAAGGCCTAAGAAGAAAACGGATGCAAACTGAAGAATGGATAGAAATTTGATGAAATCTGATGAACAGTTATTTGATTTTAAGTCAAAATCAAAATTAACGTTTCATTAAATTTCACAAGGAATTTGTTTTCTGGAGTATTTCGGGGCTTAAATTCGAAAGATAACTTTTCCCTGATGTTGAATATAGACTATATATTAGTATTTCAGGAACTGAATCCAATATTTACGAAATTATTTCAGTCAAGAAAGAGCACCTGAAATAACTTTCGGATATTAAACGCTAACTTTACGTATCAGAGTGTTTGAGTAACAATAAAAGCAGGGGTACTTTGAAAGGGTTCTAAAGATTGTTTAACGTCTGTTTGACTGCTCTCGTAAGGCATACACGTGGACCAATCTACGGATTACATTCTTACGGTACGGTCAATTTAAAACGGTTAAGCGAGTCATCTGTGCTCATTGCACGATTTTATGGTAGAGTACAAACTGGAACGCTGAATTAGTGATTCATTATTTCTGGCTTAAGCTACTTCAGAATGATTTGGCAATGGGTTAAGTATCTGTCTGTATTTTTGTTTATCGTTTTGGTACAACATAAAGAGTAAATTGCTGAAATACAATGAGCAAATAAAGAATATCGGATGAAACTAAACATCACAAAAACAAAATGGATTTGTAGAAATAAAACTCAACAGCCAGCAACACATTTGGTACTGGTTAGTTAGAGAATAAAAAAAGGAGCACTTGTCTAGGAATGACAGTAAAGTCAAGCTGTGAACAACCAAATTGATTGCTTATAAGAACTGAAGTATATAAAATCCGTAATGGGTTAAGGTAAATATGAACTTCGAGGTACTAAAAGTTCTCGCATGCTTGTAATAATGTATATATATATATATATATATATATATATATATATATATATATATATATATTTAACTCTACAACACTGTTTTCTTGTATTCGCTTATCACTTCCACTATATGTAAATAAACAAGAATCTTACTTGGTATTTATGCGAGTTAACTTTCAAAGATTGATAGTATCTTCATTACCAAGCATCACTGACCGGGGGTTGCAGTAAATTCACTATACGGATATATATAAATATAAAATACGTTTTCTTGTTTAATAATTTAAAACAACATAGGTTATTCAAATACAAGAATATTTATTAATTTATATCCAAAGCTTTTCGTTGGTAAACAGTACCAACACCATCAGGAATGAAAATTACAATAATGTAAGCTATAGGCCTAAAACATATCTGATGATGTTGGTACTGTTTACCAACGAAAAGCTTTGGATATAAAGTAATAAATATTCTTGTATTTGAATAACCTATGTTGTTTTAATATATATATATATATATATATATATATATATATATATATATATATATATATATATATATATATATTAGGGTCCGTCAATAAAGCCTCCCTAATATACCTTTCTTGCTGAACAATGAATACTATCCCATTTTACATTACTTCATTTTAAAAAAACTGTATCCGCTAAATGACGTCCTCTATTGTTGATACATTGATGAAGTCTTTCCCGGAAGTTCTTCCATAGTTTTTTGTGTATTTCTCTTGGAATGACTGCCACTTCCTGGGCGATTGCCTCTTTAGGTGCTTGCAGATTTGTGGGACGATGTTTGTAAATAGACAGAATGCAAATTCTGTTATAAGTAGAGTAGGCTTCATTCAAAGAAATTATCAAAGCACCAGCGGTAATGTTCTGAAGAATATCCTCACACACATCTCGGGGAGTTTCAAAATCGTTCTCACTTTATTGCTGGGTAACCATAATTTTGAATAGGTGCATATTAGGCTCTCTATGGAGAAATCTTCTTACACTTCTATCGGATAATTCCAGGACAGCTGAATGTTTAGGTGCTGAACGCCTTGAGCTTTGTTGGACGGACGCTCTCACACGCGCCACATTTCCCGGCGTTGTTGCAGTCCGAGGACGGCCAGTAGGTTTTCTTTTTAGTGCTGAGCCTGTTTGTCTAAAGTTTGACAGCCACAGTTGCATAGTTTTCCTATCATGAACACGATCATGTCGGGTAAGTTAGAATCGAATTCGAAACGCTCGCTGAGTAGCAACCACAGAACCACCGTTACTAATAAACTCCTCTACAACAAACGCACGGTGCTCACCAAGCCAAGCCATGATGCACAGTGAAAATGGCACTACACTGCTTTCAAACAATACCCCCACCACATCAGTGCTACCACTAGGGCTCGCACAACGGTTTTTTCAAATGCAAGAGGATTTATTGCCGAACCCTGTATATATTTTGTCTTGGGGTTAATTTAGCCTATAAAGTTGAATAATTTATAGTTTTTAAAATTTTATTTGTATTTGTTCACTTATGATATTATTTTTGTGTTTCTTTCTAATAAAAATAAGTACAAAAATGCCTCAAAATGACATTCTAGGAAAAGCTACAAATTTGTAAACATTTGCGATGCTCGAAAATGAAGACACTTTATTAAATTAAGTATTTTTGAAAGTCAACTCATATATACCAAGTAAAATTCTTGTTTAAGTACATTATACTGTAAGTGGTAAGTGAATACAAGAAAACAGTGTTGCAAAGTTTTATATATATATATATATATATATATATATATATATATATATATATAGATTTTTTGGACTAGGAGACTGACAGACTTACCTTGGTAAGAGTCCACTCTGTAGTCTTGAAATAGTAACACATAATGTTATGTGTTACTATTTCAAGACTACAGAGTGGACTCTTACCAAGGTAAGTCTGTCAGTCTCCTAGTCCAAAAAATCTAAATAATCTTTACCAACCAAAACTAACCTAAATATATATATATATATATATATATATATATATATATATATATATATATATATATATATATATATATATATTGATATTTTACGTTATCCATTGTTTTTCCGTTGCACTGGAACTATATTATTACTTACAATAGTAATATATATTAACTTCATATATATATATGTATGTATATATTTATATATATATATATATATATATATATATATATATATATATATATGTATATATATATATATATATATATATATATATATATATATATATATATATATATATATATATATATAGCGACACAATCGGGCAACACCGTTTATCAAATTCAGGTATGCATTGTCGCGATATTTATAAGGTCTTTCTAACGAGCAAAATATCATTGTCTTTGTCCAAGTGTAACTTGTATTGATACAGTATATATATATATATTTGAAATAAAACTGCTCTTGTGCCTTGAACGTGAACAGTTCTGTGCACAATCTGACAACACCGTTAATCAAATCCAGATATGTATTGTCGCGATATTTATAAGGACTTTATAACGAGCATACTATCGTTGTCTTTGTCCATGTGTAACTTGTATTGACACACTATATATATAGAAGTATCGTCAGTAGAATGGGCCACGTGCATTGAAGGTTACTAAGTTATTCTGAGCATATTTAGGAAGGTAATCAACAGAGATTCAGTGTTTGCCTCAACGCGAAGGCTTTAATGCTACTGTAAATACGCATAAGAGCTTTTTGATTCGGCTCGAATTTGTTTTTGACTTGTCCAGCAATTCTAGAATAGGTCAACGCTATTTAAATTATGCCCAACTGTTATATCTTTTTCTTCGTTTATTCTACGTTTTCATATCTTTTTTTCGAAAGTAATGTGTGGTATTTCTTGTCTTCGTTTTATTTCTAAACAAATGTTTGGAAATTTATCTTGGTTACATTCCCTTAGGTTTATTCCCAGCTCAGTGAAAACGATGGGAGTAAGCTTTTACGTGAAAAGATTCCCGTGGGATTTGTTCCCTTGATTTCCGTCGAAATATTTGTACCTGGGCTCACAAGGTCTCGTGAGTGAGTATGCCCACCAAGGACAAAGTCCCGAGTTTGAGAGTCCGGCCCTTAAATAAGGCCGACCGAGAGTGGATAAAGGTCCGATTGCACTACCTGGGTCGAACTAATCAGGTACTGAGGTACGAAAACCTGGCCATTCGGAAGCTTCTACTGACCCTGAATAACCATGGAAAGCGGTCGAACAGCTGTGTATGGTTGGAGTTCGTCTCGTCTCAGGGGTGGGCCGGTTACTAGTCCAGGCTTTACAGTAATGTAGCAGAACTCATGCATATAGTGCGTCAAAGACTGATCCTAGTCACCTGGACGGGAGTCACGAGTTTGAGGTTGGATTCGTGGAGGTAGCGGTTTCATATGCTAGATGGGAGATGGTGCACTTAAGGATCTAACTTTGTGTTCTTTGACAAGGAGGTGGAGTCGAGCGATAATCCTTGTCACCATTTTTTTTTCACCATCTTTTTTTCTTCTTACACTCTTTCGTAATACACACTGCCGAATGTACAAATTTTACGAAACGACAGAAAAAGAAAGAGGACATCATTTTAGTCAAGTGAAGAAGGAGGCAGGATCTTTCATATTAGACTTACACTACAGTGTCAAGCCCTCGCAGTGACGTGTCGCAGCCGCCCTCTGACACAGCCGGCCACCATAAGGAGACTTAGACGCACGCGCGCGCGCGCACACACACACACACACACACACGCGCGCGCTAATCGTTTCAGTTCCGATAACAGTTATATAAGCGATGGTTTTTCATAACAAATGACATTTTTAAAACATTAAATTTTTTACTTTTTCTGCAATTTCAATCAAAAATAACTTACTGTATAGTTTTTTTTTAAAATTTATTTATTATAAACTGCAACTAAGATAAATCCTATCTAGCAGCTTGCTTTCTGATGGAGATTACAATGTTCGTCTTGTTCCAATAAACGAGACTGACTTAATGTTGCTCTGGAATCAAGTCCAAAGGTTTAGTGCGCTTAAGTCTACGCACTGGTATCCTGTGAGCTAGTCGCATAGCTACAGGGTTCGTATGTTCCTGGAGCCGCCCGAAGTGATTCACTGCTGCAGTGGCGGCCTCCTCTCTCACGCTCTTCATCTTGAGGTCCCTAAGTATATAATAGCTACGGACGTATCATGGTGCTCCCACTATAGCTCTCAACACTTCATTTTGGAAGCGTTATATTACTTGTAAATTGCTGCTCTTGGTGCATCCCCAAAGTGGTAATCCGTATGTGCATACTGGCTTTAGCACTTGCTTATAAACAAGGAGTTTATTGTAGGGGCATAACTCCGAATACCGGTTCATGAGCCATGCTAGTCTTCTGTATCTTACATCTAGTTCATCTCTTTTTTTCTTCACATGAGATTTCCAGTTCAATTTAGCATCCAATGGTAAACCTAGGTATTTCACCTCCTTACAATTAGGAACAACCCGGCTATTTATTATGAGGTCAGTTTTGCTCTCTGCCTTATTGGTAAAAATAATATGAGCAGATTTATTTTCATTAAGTTTTATGCGCCACTGCCTAGTCCACTCACTAACACTATCCAGGGTGATCTGCAATTTAGCTGTTGCGTCAGCCTCATTTTGTGCAACAGACAGCGTAGTTGTGTCATCTGCAAACGTCGCCATAATTGTATTCCCATTTACAGGTATGTCCCTTGTATAGAAGAGGTACAATACCGGTCCAAGGACTCTACCCTGAGGCAGCCCAGCAACGATGTCCCTGAAACCAGAGTACTCCCTACCCTGCTTGACGCGGAAGATTCTGTCCGCCAGATAGGACTTTAGTATTTGCCAGAATTCTTCTGGAGGATCTCGATGAATTTTTTATAGTAAGCCAAAGTGCCAAACATGATCAAATGCCTGGGAAACATCGAGGAAGACACCTAAGCATACCCTCTTCATCTCCAAGGTTTCCTCAACCACTTCTACAATTCGGTGCACCTGGTCTATAGTGGAGTGTTTGCTCCTGAAGCCGAATTGGTGGTTTGGAACCAAGCCTCGTTCTTCAATTATTGGTTTGAGTCGTTTCAGCAGCAGTCTCTCAAAAATCTTTGGTGTCACTGGAAGCAATGGTATCGGGCGATAAGATGTCTTCTCATTCGGTGGTTTCCCTGGCTTCGCAATCATTAAGATTTCAGCTACCTTCCACTGTCTCGGAACATATTTTAACCGGAAGCACGCATTGAGCAAGTGGAGAAGTTTCATAACAGCTCTGTGTGGTAGCTCCTTCATGATCTCTCCAGTGATCAGATCATACCCGGGAGCTTTTTTATTTGAAACCTTGTTAATTCTTTCTGAAGTTCTTTGAAGGTGACATGTTGAATCATCAGGTTATCAGTCCTCCGTAAGTACGTGGTATTTTCACTGGCAGTTTGTCTTGGCAAAGGGTTAAAGATATCTGCTAGATAGTCCGCAAAGACTTCTACTTTTTCTTTATCAGTTTTAGCCCATGTGTGATTGCCGACCCTGATGGGTGGTATTTGTGTTTTTGGTCTCTTGAATGAACTTGTAGCTTTCCACAGAGAATAGTCATTTACTTTATCTGCCGTCAGACCATGAAGATAATTACTGACTTCATCACTCTTGACTTGCCGCAGGGTGTCTTGTAGCTCATTAGTGAGACGATTTAGCGTGGTCTTGTCAGCTGGATCACGCGTCTGATGCCATCGCCGTCGAGCTTTCCTCTTCTCTTTCACTAATAGACGGACCTTAATGGTGCAGCATTTTTTATTGTTAACCGGCTTGTTGATAGGGTCAGGGGTGTTGCTCCAAGAAGCCAGTTGTAGGTGATAGACAAACCTCTCCACCTCTTCTTCGAGTTGGTTGCTGTTTCTTATAGGCACAGCAAGCTCGATTTTATCTTCCAGCTCCAGCCGGAAGCTCTCCCAGTCTGTGCTTTCACTTGTCAACTTAGGAGCCGTTTGTCGTAACAAGAGTTTTTCGCTAATTGATAGAATGACCGGTTGAGATCACCACAGCTTTCTGCCCTAATGCAGTACCCTGCAAGCCCTCTTCCGACAAAAAAGTCAATCAAGTCCGGCAGTTTTCTGATGTCAGTTGGCCAGTAGGTCGGCCTTCCAGTTGAATAGAAGTAACAATTTTGTTTGCATCCAGCTTCATACAATACCCTTCCTCTCGGAGTAATTTGACGGGAGCCCTAAAAGGTATGTTTTGCATTGAAGTCACCACCCAACAAAAACTTGCAAGCGAGGCTCGTAAAAAGCTTAATGTAGTCGACTTGGTGCAAACTATACTGTGGTGGGCAATAGATTGCAGAAACTGAGAAGGATTCTCTATTCTTTGGATAGACCAGAATCGTAGTGACTTGCATCATAGCAAGTTGTATCTTCAGATCGAGAGAATGGCTAATAGTTTTTTTATAATCACTGCAGAACCTCCTCTGGCTATTCCTGATGGGTGGTTGGTGTAGTAAATATCAAACCCCCACACCTTAACTACATTTCGTCGTGTAAAATGTGTTTCAGACACAAGACATATACCAATGTTCTCATTATTAAGAAAAAGTTCCAATTCATGAATTTTATTTTGAAGCCCATTGGCGTTCCATGTGGCTATTCGTAAGTTATACGGTATTGTTGCTTATTGAAACTGGTTTTTTAACAGTCTTCTCTAGCTCGGTGAGCCTGTACAATATGATTTTATTTATTTCACTTTGCTCCTCTAGCCGATGATGGATATGAGCCAGTTTTTGCCCTATTATGAGGCTTCATCCTCTTCGTATGACACAGTTCTCAAGGATTTGTTGGTTGTTACTTGAGCGAACGATTTTTCACCGAATTTGGTTTCCCTTGAGTTCAGCTGTAGTTCAAGTTGCCTTTCACTGGCGGGCTGCGCTCGCCTTATTAGTTGTCTGTCTGGTTTAGAGTTAACATTATTTCTCCGTTTTTGAAGTTCTTTGGCGACTTCACACCCTCTATAGTTGGCCGGATGCTCGCCTTTACAATTAATACATTTTGGCACAGTCTGTCTACTAACAGTGCAGTCTTTTGTGAAGTGTTTGCCAGCGCACTTCACGCACTTTGCTTCTTTTCGACAGTAGGCTTGAGTATGGTTGAACCCTTGGCATCTTTTGCATTGAGGAATTGACCTTGAATTCCTCCTCAGACCTTCTACTTTTATCACCATATGGAGTATCGTCTTGATGTCAAACACACGCTTTGGGTCTTCCTGTTTGTCGAATGTGAGCATAAACAATGGGAGACGCCGCTTAGTAGTCACCATCTGCCCCTGCTCATTGGATTTGATTTCTTTCTTTAAAATATTTACAGCATCCAGCAATTTAAAGCCCCGGCCTTGAAGCTCATTCATTATATCTTCCTTACTACAGAAGTCGTGTAGACCTCTGACCATTACGCGCAGGGGCTTGTCATTTTTATTTTCGTAAGAATACCATTCAATTTTTTCAATTTCTAGCCTACTGGTAAGTGCTCTATAAGAGTCTGGATCTTGCACATTAATTTTCCATACGTCATTATTTAATGCGGAGACTTTGAAGTCATCCTTAGACTCAGCCTTAAGAATTCCATACAGTCTGTTATAGTCATGGACCCCAGTTATGTTGATTGGTGGTGGCTGATGATCCCGTCGCTGGATACCACATGCAATCCTCGCTGTACCACCTGGCGTCTGACGTTCTATTCGCTGAATGCCCTGTGTAATCTTTGCTGTACCATTAGTACTTTGCTGTGGTGAAAGCTTCGGTGACAATTCGGCTTTTCTTTTTTTGCTTCGACGTGATCTGTACCCACTCAGGATCCAGTCCGTTTCACGAGTAAGTTGCTCTTCATCAGTAGAATAATTCTCAGCCTGTTTCTCTTCTTCTAGTTCATGCATTTGTTTGTCTTCACTTTGTGCGTTTCTCAATTTTCTGTTTTCATCTTTTAGTTCTTCAATTTCTTTCTTCAACTCTTTTTCTTTTTTAGCTCCATTTCCTTCAATTTGTCTCTCGCGAAGTCATCTTCTGACTTAATTTCTGGTGGAGTTCTAAGCACCATAGAGGATTTACAAAAAGGGTCTCTATCACTTGTAGTATTTACTTCCCTCTGAGCCAAGTGATTCACTCGCTGAGAAGAGAAAGATGAGTGGTCGTAGGTTGACGACGACCCGGGGCCCACTCGCTCACCCCCGACGGCCGCCGGTACTGGGGATCCGACTCCCTGCACCGTACATTTAATAGTCTTCCCCTTATTAATCATAATGAATATTATTTGGTTTGATTTAGGAGCACCTACTCCTAGCCTTTGAGTAAAGACTCCTCGTGCAAGGCAACACAGCTCATCCGCTTTCAGAGCCGTTGACCGGGTTTCACCTAGTAACCCTAGGCAGGAGCCCTCACAAGGTACTACCATCCGGGCCAGATGGACCAGGGTGTTTTTAGGAGGTGTTACTCCTCCATCCCTCCTCCCTCCACATCCCACAGAATGAAGGATGGGCTCCAGGCTTGCGACTGGTATTAAGCGGAATTACTGTATAGTTAAAGTACTCATTGTATAACTAAATACATATGTTTTTATAAAAATCTGAAATATTGTCTTTACTCCATAACATAGTTTTTGTACATATTAACCTGCTCCTATGAGCATTGTCGCTGGTATCACTTGCGACAAGTCGGCGCAAAGAGTCACACTCAGAACAATCACAAGTTCTTCGTTGTATGCGAGAAATTCTGTAATAGCCACGGGACTTGACGTCACACTCTTGGATGATTACATCATCAAGCTGACTACATCCCTCAAAGATCGAACAGAACGCTCCTCTCATCCGCATCTGTCGACAATAGTCACAGATCCGGCACCGCCTCCGATGCGCAGGAATTGACCCCTGTGCCTCGTCTATGAGCCCCCATGAAGGTCGATCACCTAAAAGCCGCACCTCACAAAAATCCAAGCCGAACCAAATCTGTCCAAGCAACAGTCAAAATTATATAATTGCTAAGCACCAAATAACCAAATGCAAACCAACTGTACATGGCCATCACAAAAGCCTCTAAAGCTAACCGTCAACAACCAGCCACTGTCACTATAAAGCTAAAACTCACTTTCAGACACAGCACATCACAAAAAAGGGAGCTCCGACTAACAAGCCAAGGCCGCTACTACACAGTCTGCGTACTACGATTCTCGCCTTTCTCCCACCACGTGCTGTCTAACTCTAAGCGTCGGTCTGTGTGTATATGATTACTACAGAATTTCTAACTCCTGTTCCCCTCCTACACTAACCGCACAATTTTCCCCATTTCAACAAAGTCAAAGGAGCTTTAAGATTGTTTAAATAAAAACAGTTGTAGTCTTAAAAATCATTTCTCCTTTTCTTCTTTATCCAGCGTTAATAACAAAGCAAGTCGAAATCTTCAAAAAATAAACTCATGTTTATGTCCGTCTTACATTCAGTGTTATTATCTCGTTACCTAGAATTATTCAAAAAAATATGTTTTGCAATTCAGTAGATAACTTTAATTAATATTGCTCGTTTAGCCCCACTCGGGAAGCACGTATGGATTAAGGAGTTCCACGTTCACGAGCAATTTTACTTCCCATATATATATTAATTTACATATAATAACATTTACATATCTGCAAATACGTTAAAACAATCAGAATTCCAAGAAAACCAATGTTTTCAGAACGGCATTGATTCTGTTCATCCCCGGAACATATAGTGCGCCAGTTACAACGTGTGGGTATGTCATTACTCCTGGAAGTGCTAAACAGCAAAGTAAGGGTTTTTATAGGGAGGCGTGACAATTATATTTGTCCAAGTATTGAATTTGAAAATTTCTGCTTTTCAGAGATATTTTTATACTGACAACCAACATTTTCATAGACATTTATATTGGCATTTTCTCCATTATAATCCTTAATATTGGCACTTTTTAAAGCGAGCCATTAAATTTCCATTATTACATTACACTCACATCTTGTTTACATCGTTTAACCTTGATTCTATTATTTCGGCTCAGTAGGTAATGTATAGCTGACTCTAGCTTTACGCAAGTCCAATCTACTTTGCCCAGAGTACAAAATATATTTTACATATCGCTCGACTCTGTTGTAGAAGAAATCCCTTACATCTTTTACAGATAGAATATTTTATTAATCCTGTTAACCTATATCATGAGTTGAAAATTAAAGTCATTCATTTGATATTTAAGTTTTAACAAATAAATATAGGCCCTAACGGTAGAAAAACTAGTGAATAGCAAATGGTAAGTAATAACTTTTAATCATTTACTTTGTCAACGTTTCGACAATTATTTGAAAAAAATAATTTTTCATATAGTCCTTGACAAGACATGTGAAAAACTCAATGTGTCTTGATAAGGGTCATATGAAAAAGTTATTTTCTGATATCATGGTCGAAATGCTGACAAAATTAATCATTGAAAGTTTTAATTTATTGTTTTGTGCTGTTATTTAGTATTCCTAAAATTATTGTTTTATTACAAGACTTTAGTATTATACCAATATCTTTTATTACAAGACTTTAGTATTATACCATTATCTTTTATTACAAGACTTTTAGTATTATACCCTTATCTTTTATTACAGGACTTTAGTATTATACCTTTATCTTTTATTACAGGACTTTAGTATTTCTACTATTACCTTTTCTTACTAGACTTTAGTATTATACCCTTATCTTTTATTACAGGACTTTAGTATTATACCATTATCTTTTATTACAAGACTTTAGTATTATACCATTATCTTTTATTACAAGACTTTTAGTATTATACCCTTATCTTTTATTACAGGACTTTAGTATTATACCTTTATCTTTTATTACAGGACTTTAGTATTTCTACTATTACCTTTTATTACAAGACTTTAGTATTATACCATTATCTTTTATTACACGACTTTAATATTATACCATTATCTTTTATTAAAATACTTTAGTATTATACCATTATCTTTGATTAAAAAACGTTAGTATTTCTACCATTATCTTTTATTACAAGACTTTAGTATTATACCATTATCTTTTATAAAAAGAAATTAGTATTTTCTACCATTATCTTTTATTAGAAGACTTAGGTATTATACCATTATCTTTTATTACAAGAATTTAGTATTATACCAATAACTTTTATTACAAGACTTTAGTATTATACCATTATCTTTTATTACAAGACTTTAGTTTTTCTACCATTATCAAACAAATAAGATTTTAGTCAAGGGTAAAGTAAAATGGGAATTTAAAAAATAAAAATAAAATTCTTATAGGTTTTTTATAAATTTTAAACAATATGTGATGTTACAATAAAAACATTGGCAAAAACCCAAATAATAAAAAAATAACTAATATTACAAGTTACCTAAGATTAAACCCTTATGTAGGGCCTACATATCGATGGCTATATACATTTCGAGATATTTTACCACTGTGCTCTTGATATTGTACATAAAGAATAATATATAATCATGACCGTCCCCATGATCTAAGGATTTAATCTTAGGTAACTTGTAATATTAGTTATTTTTAAGGTATTCGGGTTTTAGTCAATATTTTTATTGTAATATATTGTAGGCCCCTACCTCTGTGCTCTTGGTATTGGTGTGTATTATATGTGGTTTATTAAACGATTATTGAAATATTCTATAAATGTATGTTTAAAAATTAACTTAATCCAAACTGTTATTTATTGTTTAAAATGTACTGTAAACATATACTTACATGTTGTTCTCAATTACGAGACACATTTGGAAACTGTTTTGTACAGTGATCCATCGTTATTCGCGGGGATTACGTTCCCCGAACTTACCGCGAATACTGAAACCAACTGTAGCCTATATGGAAAGCGGAGGGTTACGTTCCAAATAAAAAATGTTAACATTAATTACACCTATACTGTACACTAATAATACAGTATGGCATATTTACATAGGCCTACTAGATAACTACATAAGTAATTTTTATTGTTTACTTACGCTTTCCTTCACACACGAAAATTCTATTAAATATGAGCGCTCACACACACACACACACACACACACACACACACACACACACACACACACACACACACACACACACACACACACACACACACACACACACACACACACACACACACACACACACACACACACACACACACACACACACACACACACACACACACACACACACACACACACACACACACACACACACACACACACACACACACACACACATACATTCTTTATTGTTAAACACTATTCACTAAATTTTTAAACACCTAATTTTAGACAAATAATCTTTTAAACTCCGTTTATTTGACTAAAAAAAAAACTTCTCTTTACTTTGTGCACGAGTTTTTCCTAGCTCTTTACACATTACTTTATATAGCGATAGTGCTTCTTCCAGCTCTCGATTAAATTTTAATGCCCATTCTAAAGGCATGTCTTCCAAAACGGACAATGCGAAGGGAAGGCGAAAAGATATTACAACACATGCAAGCAACAAAAAAAAAGAAAAGCTATAAATAGTAACAACAAAAATAAGTCCAACAACATACATAGAGAGGAAGATGGAAAATTGTAACGAATTTCGCTCACTCTTTTGCCAATTAATATTGTTATCCTGACATATGTATAAATATATTTATATTAGTCGTAATTATAAAATAAAAAGAAACTAAAATAAAATTTTTCTTTGTTGACTCAAGTAGGAGTTAACTTTATAAAAATAACTTTATATTTATTTACCATACATAATTACATATAAAGGAGGTATTTATTTAGCATATCAATGTACATATAAATGGGGGTATTTTTTTTAGCATATCAAACAAAATATAAATGGGGAGATTTATTTACCATACCAAATTACTTATAAAGGAGGTATTTATTTAGCATATCAATGTGCATATAAATGGGGGTATTTTTTTTAGCATATCAAACAAAATATAAATGGGGACATTTATTTACCATACCAAATTACTTATAAAGGGGTATTTATTTAGCATATCATAGAACATATAATTGGGGGATTTATTTACTATACCAAATTACTTATAAAGGGGGTATTTATTTAGCATATCAAAGTACATATAAATGGGGGTATTTATATACCATATCAAATTACTTATAAAGGATGTATTTATTTACCATACCAAATTACTTATAAAGAAGGTATTTTTTTTAGCAAATCGAATTAATATAAATTTGGGTATTTATTTAGCATTCCAAATTACATAAGGGCGGTATTTTTTTTAGCAAATCGAATTAATATAAATTTGGGTATTTATTTAGCATTCCAAATTACATATAAAGGGGGTATTTATTTAGCAAATCAAAGTAACATAAATAGGGGTATTTATTTACCATACCAAATTACTTACAAAGGGGGTATTTATTTAGCAAGTCAAAGTAAAATAAATGGGGGCATTTATTTACAATACCAAATTACATACAAAGGAGGTATTTATTTAGCTATCAAAGTAATATAAATGGGATATTTATTTACAATACCAAATTACATACAAAGGAGGTATTTATTTAGCTATCAAAGTAATATAAATGGGATATTTATTTACCATACCAAATTACATACAAAGGAGGTATTTATTTAGCTATCAAAGTAATATAAATGGGATATTTATTTACCATACCAAATTACATACAAAGGAGGTATTTATTTAGCTATCAAAGTAATATAAATGGGATATTTATTTACCATACCAAATTACATACAAAGGAGTTATTTATTTAGCTATCAAAGTAATATAAATGGGATATTTATATACCATACCAAATTACATACAAAGGAGGTATTTATTTAGCTATCAAAGTAATATAAATGGGATATTTATTTACCATACCAAATTACATACAAAGGAGGTATTTATTTAGCTATCAAAGTAATATAAATGGGATATTTATTTACCATACCAAATTACATACAAAGGAGGAATTTATTTAGCTATCAAAGTAATATAAATGGGATATTTATTTACCATACCAAATTACATACAAAGGAGGTATTTATTTAGCTATCAAAGTAATATAAATGGGATATTTATTTACCATACCAAATTACATACAAAGGAGTTATTTATTTAGCTATCAAAGTAATATATATGGGATATTTATATACCATACCAAATTACATACAAAGGAGGTATTTATTTAGCTATCAAAGTAATATAAATGGGATATTTATTTACCATACCAAATTACATACAAAGGAGGTATTTATTTAGCTATCAAAGTAATATAAATGGGATATTTGTTTACCATACCAAATTACATACAAAGGAGGTATTTATTTAGCTATCAAAGTAATAAAAATGGGATATTTGTTTACCATACCAAATTACATACAAAGGAGGTATTTATTTAGCTATCAAAGTAATATAAATGGGATATTTATTTACCATACCAAATTACATACAAAGGAGGTATTTATTTAGCTATCAAAGTAATATAAATGGGATATTTATTTACCATACCAAATTACATACAAAGGAGGTATTTATTTAGCTATCAAAGTAATAAAAATGGGATATTTGTTTACCATACCAAATTACATACAAAGGAGGTATTTATTTAGCTATCAAAGTAATATAAATGGGATATTTATTTACCATACCAAATTACATACAAAGGAGGTATTTATTTAGCTATCAAAGTAATATAAATGGGATATTTATTTACCATACCAAATTACATACAAAGGAGGTATTTATTTAGCTATCAAAGTAATATAAATGGGATATTTATTTACCATACCAAATTACATACAAAGGAGGTATTTATTTAGCTATCAAAGTAATAAAAATGGGATATTTGTTTACCATACCAAATTACATACAAAGGAGGTATTTATTTAGCTATCAAAGTAATATAAATGGGATATTTATTTACCATTCCAAATTACATACAAAGGAGGTATTTATTTAGCTATCAAAGTAATATAAATGGGATATTTATTTACCATACCAAATTACATACAAAGGAGGTATTTATTTAGCTATCAAAGTAATATAAATGGGATATTTATTTACCATACCAAATTACATACAAAGGAGGTATTTATTTAGCTATCAAAGTAATATAAATGGGATATTTATTTACCATACCAAATTACATACAAAGGAGGTATTTATTTAGCTATCAAAGTAATAAAAATGGGATATTTGTTTACCATACCAAATTACATACAAAGGAGGTATTTATTTAGCTATCAAAGTAATATAAATGGGATATTTATTTACCATACCAAATTACATACAAAGGAGGTATTTATTTAGCTATCAAAGTAATATAAATGGGATATTTATTTACCATACCAAATTACATACAAAGGAGGTATTTATTTAGCTATCAAAGTAATATAAATGGGATATTTATTTACCATACCAAATTACATACAAAGGAGGTATTTATTTAGCTATCAAAGTAATAAAAATGGGATATTTGTTTACCATACCAAATTACATACAAAGGAGGTATTTATTTAGCTATCAAAGTAATATAAATGGGATATTTATTTACCATTCCAAATTACATACAAAGGAGGTATTTATTTAGCTATCAAAGTAATATAAATGGGATATTTATTTACCATTCCAAATTACATACAAAGGAGGTATTTATTTAGCTATCAAAGTAATATAAATGGGATATTTATTTACCATACCAAATTACATACAAAGGAGGTATTTATTTAGCTATCAAAGTAATATAAATGGGATATTTATTTACCATACCAAATTACATATTAAGGGGGTATTTATTTAGCATATCAGGTTAAAGGCTTTTAAGAAACAACTTCTTAAGAGTAAACATTAAACTTTCTAAAACTTTCCTGAGAAAGAATACTAAAAATTAATTGCAAAATATATTGTACTGTATTGTATTTTTTTACTATAATTAATGTACTGTAGTAATCTAATTATTATGTAATATATTGTAATTAATTTTAAAATTATTTAATTACTAGAGGTTTAATAAACAGAAAAGTTGATTCTAATTGTTAGTTTTAAACAAATCGCCAATTAAAAACTGTTTACTATGAGTTTTAGAGTACAGTATAAATTCAAATCGAAGATAACCATTAAATGCACAACACTTTTAGTCATAATTTTTTAACAAAATAAAGACAAAATACAGCTGTTTTTAGTGTAGGTATAAATTTAGTTTTAATATTCAATTTTATTTTCTAAATAAACATCACATTATGTATTTATTTGTAACGTTCATTGACATTGAGTACAGTTTAAATTTTTATGTATTTAAATTTTTATGTATTTAAATTAAGAATTTATTTTGTCTAATTTTGGCATCAGAGGGGTATATGATATTTTCTTTTGGTTTATAAATTAGCTCCCAGTCCCTTCTGAAATAACCGAACCTCTCTCTGCTATAGATTTCTAGCTGTACTACTCACTCTTACAGTGTGTTTCTCCTTTTTATATAGGTTTTGCACAATTCAGAATTTTTTTAGTTAGTTTAGCAATACACTGTTTTATCAACTAAAACAACGTCTTTTGTAATATAATTTCTCCATTGAACGCCCTATGTAATGAGTGATTTCATTTGTCTAACAAATTCACTGTTTTCATACTTATCAAACATACATAATGTTTACAAAACATTTTATGTTTGGAAGAGACAAAAGATTAAACTGAGGAAGTTTTGAGTGGAATCTGTGAAGTGGGAGAGAACAATGTACATTGTAGAATGTCTTGTAGCAAACAATCATTAGTGACTACTAGAAAGCTCAACCCAATTAAGTTAAGTTCATTTCATCTCACCTAAATATTCTCTGCATTTTTATTACTCAAAATTCTGTATGTAACCTGAAGATGTTCTAATTTAGGAATATTAGAGATAAATTTATAATTTAAGGTAGCAATTATTTTAATTTTATTTTTTAAGATGTTAATTTTTTGTTTTGTACGTTTTAATTACACTCATTACCTACAGTTTTAAGGAGATCAAACCAATTAATACATTTAAATTTTATGTGAATCAATTTTAAAGAGTAAAAAAACCCTGTGGAAGTGTTTTTTTTTGTAATTTGAATCATTATTCTGGCTGATTAGTTTGAAAGTGCCTTAAAGTGTAAATATTTTTTTTCATTTTCATTGATTTTGCTGTCCATAGATGCACAAAATTGTAAGTCACAAAACCAGATCATATTACTAATACAAGATTGATTGCAAAACAGTGCCATAATAAACTACCATAATAATATGTAGGTTTTGAGTAATGCCAAAGAAATAAATTTTACTTATTTTAACTTTCCTATTAATTATTTTATTTGTGGATTTTGTTGTTCATTACGATCAGTAAAGCTTTTACGTTTGTAATTTAAAAAACTAACATCTCATTAAACTTATAATGTATATTATTGAGGAAAATTAATATCATTACAGATACAAAATTCATACAAAGTGATTTTCATCAGTGTGTCAAGTTTTGTCTCAGTTTTCATAAATTCATTTAAATTATAAATTTGGTATGTCAATGATTTGTTTAATTTATATGTAAGTATTTTCTCAGAAACATTTCATAAATATGATCATGTATTTCAGCTGATGATCTTGTCGTGTAAACATTTTTGTGAAGAAAAAAATATTGTGAATGTTTTATGAATTTATTATTAGTAACTTTCTTTCTTCTCACACTAATACTCATTATTTTTTCTTATTTCAGCTGAAACTTCAATAGATTGTTTCAAATGTGTTTCTATCAATGGAAACTATCCAGCATGTGAGGATCCATTCCATAACAACTACACAAAAGATATCTTAGAGTCACCATGTATGGGAGGACGGAAAAACCGCAATGGTCTGTTTCCCGCCACAGCGTGCATCAAACTTACTGGATATTATGGTATTGTTTTCTAGCTTAATATTCTTTCTTGGTCTTAACTAATCCATTAGATGATGAATTTGTTTCTTTACTGGGAAATGAAAGTCAGAGAGTGGTAAATGCGTTTTATGCAGTTTTATGAAATATTTAAAGTTAATAAACAATAGCGATATTTATATGATACCATAATGGAATATATATTTCCTTTCAGGTTTCATTATTATGAAACTAAAACTATAAAATCAAAATAAAACCTTGCTCTATGTTTCTAATTAACTAACAAGGACTCGGTTAGTACAATTAATTCTTATATCCAACTAAATTTTTATTACATTGTTCTTTTATTTTCCTTTTAATTTAACTCATTAAACTTTTTTTTAATAAAATAATTATTTTATTAAAATAGTTATGAATGTAATAAGGGCCTCTCAGATACTTTGGAGATAATCTATTATTTTCTAGACCAGCGGTTCTCAACCTGGGGGGCGCGCCCCCCTGGTGGGGCGTGGAATAATTCCAGGGGAGGCGTCAACAAATTTTTAAAAAAATTGAATTTGATGATGTTGGACACAAACACACAATCATTGAAATTTCTTTATAGCTTAATAGAGCTATAAAGCTCGATTTCTTTACTCAATAAAATGTAAGTGAACGTCTGTCCAGGCGTAAGAAACTAGTTGTGACTCAGCATAGCAGGGCATTTGTTTATTAATAGCGCGGCGGGGCGTAGTTGCCTTAAGAGAATGATTCCAGTGGAAGTTTTCGAATGGAAATTAAAAAGGCCGTTGAAGCTGCTTACAAAATTGCCTTGTTGATAGCTAAAGACAAGAAACCTCACACAATCGGTGAGTCACTCATAAAACCTTGTTTGCTTACTGCTTGTAGTACTGTGCTCGGTGAAGACAGCTACAATAAAGTTGCCAAAATTTATTTATCTAACGATACAGTCAAACATAGAATTGATGACATGGCTATTGATTTGAAAAATCAACTGGTGCAAAAGCTAAAAAACTCCCCATTCTTTGCATTGCAGTGCGATGAAATAACAGACATTTCAAAACAAGTGCAGTTGTTGTTTTACTGTAGATATATAGATGAAAAGAAATTCCTTGAAGAAATACTGTTTTCAAAAAATCTTTAAACAACAACTAAAGCAGTCGATATACTTTCTGCTCTTCAAACATTTTTAGAAGTTAATGAACTTCCCTGGGAGAGAGTTATTGGAATATGTACTGATGGAGCTCAAGCTTTGACAGGTTGCCGATCAGGATTTATTGAATTGGCTAAGAAAAAAACCCTAAAATAATTGGATCCCATTGTATCATCCACAGACAACCTTTGGCTTACCAGACTCTCCCTGAATCACTTAACGCTGCTTTGAACGTAGCAGTTAAAGTAGTGAATCATGTCAAATCCAGTGCTTTGAACACCAGACTTTTTTGCGTGTTGTGTCAAGAACTGAACAGTGATCAAGAAACACTTATCTTTCACACCGAAGTTCGTTGGTTGTCCAAAGATAATATGCTTGCAAGATTGTTCAACTTGAAATCAGAAGTTGAAATCTTTTTGATGAGTTCAAGTGAAGAACTGTACAAAAAATTTACAGATTACAAATTTATCTTTTACCTGGCATATTTGTCAGACTTTTTCGAAACAATAAATCTTCTGAACCTAAAGCTACAAGGTCAGAAAAGTACTTTGAAGAACTATGATTCAATTAAGAGTTTTGCTGAGAAGATGGGTCTTTGGCAACGCCGCCTGCACATTTCGCAGCCGAACTTTTCTTCGTTTCCAAAATTAAACTACCTCCTCGATGGTACCCAAAGTCTTCCAAAAGACCTAGTAAATGAAATGAAGGACCTAATATCTGAGCATTTGTTGTCTCTGAAGAACAAAATCGGAGCCTATTTCCCAGATATAAGCTCGGAAAACTGGGAATTCAACTTAACAAGAGACCCAGTTAACAAGTTTCAAATCAACATTGATATACTTCCTGATCACGTTCAAGAACAAACAATTGACTTGCAATGTGATTCCAAAGCTAAATTGGATTTCCCATACATGGATCTCGAAGATTTGTGGCCACTATATCTTCCTGTTTACCCAGAAGGAGCAATGGAGGCAGTCAAGTTGCTTGTACAATTTTCATCAACTTATCTATGCGAGACAGGATTTCCAGCCATGGCTAATATAAAATCTAAATATCAAGCCAGACTAGATGTGGAAAGTGACCTGCGGTGTTCTTTGTAAAAATTTCATCCAAACATACAAAAAATAGTTAACGAGAAACAGTGCCAGCCCTCACACTAGCACTACAAAAGTAGCGAACATTTTTCTGGTTACATTATTGATATTTTGTTGTGATTTTTTCGATGATTTGTGTAAATAAAATTTGTATTTAAGCAAGTATGATTTTATATTCCTTACCCTTATTGGAGTATGTCTAGCCTAAGTTCAAAGTCATTTTACTCAAACATAATATAAGTAAATTTATCATATATAAGTCTAAATTAACTTAATCCGTGAAGGGAGGCGTGACCTCACACCAAAGTGTGAAGGGGGGCTCAGAGCCTAAAAGGTTGAGAACCCCTGTTCTAGACCATTCGTGTTGTTGTGATTTTTTCAGTAGGATAAAATCCCCCTCCCCCCAATATTCTTCCTCCATTGTACCCTTGCTTTTAACTAGCCACCATATTTTTAGTTATTTGAAATATAATTCTTATGTATAATTTTCCCTGATTGGCTGTGTAGTATTGCAAATTCTTTCACACAGTATAACATATTTGCTTTGGGTAATTAATTGTTGGTGTTTAATTTCTTCTCAACAATGCTGAGGACTGATTAACATTTATAATTACTTGATTTTTCTGTTCACAATGTTTATCAATTCTTTGAAAATTAAAGTGTAAACCTACAAACTTGCATGATCGTAATTATATTGAAATTAAAGTATATTTTTTATCATCAGAGACACTACTGATGCTTTGTATAATAAAAAGCTTTACTATCAATAATCATTGCATAACTAAGTGAATACTTTATAACCTATTACTGATGCATTTCGAAACAATTGTTTTATATATGAAGACAACTGTCTACCACAGGTACATGAAACGATTCAGCATGTTTCAAAACGTGTCAGCATATAAGTTCTAAAGTATTCACTCAGTTATGCAATAATTACTTATGAAAGCATTCTATTTCAATAATTTTTTGCTGAATTTTAATTTATTTAGGTTATTTTGCAGGTTGTTAAGATTATAGTTTTTTAAATTGAATTTGAGATTTAGAGTTAATCTATGTTTTATCTGTATTGTATGGTCTATATTTTATTTTCCCCAGAGAGATCTGCAGAAAGTGCTGCCTCACTGTTTTTACCTATATTTTGCTTTATTTGTATTTTTGAACTTAAATCGTTAAATATGAATTTGAAAAAGTTTATTTCATATAGCTGTGTCTAATCAAACACTAAAATCTTATTTGCTGGTAATACTAATCTTTTTATTCATAACCTCACTGGTTATTCAGTTCATATTCCATTTTGTTATAGCCTCTGACTAATTCCTATATATGTGCCCATCTGGTTTGATTGATGTCTAGGCTTCTATTCTACATATTGACTGAGTTGGATATATCTTTAATTTATTTTAGTAAACATATACTTCAAGAAGATTCATCGAACACAAAAACTTTATAACGAGAGAGCCACAAAGTTCATCAAGAGTGCAGGATAATTAAGTTCAGTAAATAAATTTATACTGCAAGCTTTCATGACATTTGTTGGACAAAAGAACCTTTTAAAGCGAAAGTCACTGTATTCATCGACAGTACAGTATATTAATTTCAATAGATAAATTAATACTGCAAGCTTTAAAAAGTGTAAGTAATATCCTAGTAAGTGATTACTAGTAGCTCACGCGAAGATGGAATCAACAAATGACAAGATATTAATTAATACTGCAAGCTTTGAGGACATTCATTGGACACAAGAACTTTTTAAAGAGAGAGTCATGGTATTCATCGAGAATACAAGATATTAATTTCAATAGATTAATTAATACTGCAAGCTTTGAGGACATTCATTGGACACAAGAACTTTTTAAAGAGAGAGTCATGGTATTCATCGAGAGTACAAGATATTAATTTCAATAGATAAATTAATACTGCAAGCTTTGAGGACATTCATTGGACACAAAAACTTTTTAAAGAGAGATTCATCGTGTTCATTGATAGTATAGGATAATTAATTTCAATAAATAAATTTATACTGCAAGCTTTCATGACACAAGAACCTTTTAAAGCAAGAGTCACTGTATTCATCGACAGTACAGTATATTAATTTCAATAGATAAATTAATAATGCAAGCTTTGATGACATTCATTGGACACAATAACTTTATGTCACAATGTTCAGAAGAGGAGCGTCCAATGTTCATAAAGAGTACAGGATTATTCCAATAGAAATTCACTACCAATAAGCATATTAATACTGGAGACTTTTAAGTCTACTTTTCAATAAAATTCGGTATATGGCAGATTAAGATAAATTTACACACTGAAGATTTGTCATGTACAAGCTAAGGCCAAATTAAATCCTTTAAACTTTCTATATTGAACTCCTGAAATATTTCTTATTACACTTTTTCTATTACGTGCGACCAGACTTTTTGTTAACTAAGTTGTTAAATTGTTAACTTACACTTGGAGGAAACGTTTTCGTCTTACGACTTCTTCAGCCTCGTATTTTTGCCGCTAAGAATGCTGCAGTTGTGCTTCCTTAATACCATTAATTTGAAAGTTAGAAGTGATGTGATCGAAGAGTATGTACGATCTGTGCCGTGTTTGTTCATTTAAGATGTCATTTTTATGTGTGTTGCTATATCTATATATTTCATACTGTTCTAGTGTGTTTAATTTATGGCCTTTGTTGCATGTGTGGAGGATGCTCATGTTATTTTCCATACTTTTGCATGAGTGTTTAGTGTCCATGAGGTGATTTGCGAAGGTGGATTCAATAGTAGTGTGCAGTGCGCTTTTGTGTTCTTTATATCTTTCGGCAAAAGATCTGCCAGTTTGTCCAATATAGAACTTATATTTCAATAAATAATGCAGTTGTTGCATTTTTTTTTTCAGAACAGTAACAAGATTTCCTAAAATATGTTTACAGAGGTTTAAAAATGAAATTCTAAAGCAAATATTCAAGTAAATAAAGTTCTGCAAGAAAGAAATGTTTAAATTATTTCCCTCCTTAAACATTGTTTAACTGAAGTGATAGTCCGTTTGTTTAGTTGTAAAACACTTTCAAACATTTTATAGTTAACTTGTACAATAATGACTAATACGTAAACCTAGATTTGTGTAATAAATTAAATTTTAAAAAAATTTTAGTATACCATGTTTTTAAAATGTACTAAAAACTATAAAATAATTTTTCATGGCCCTTCTACAATTCTGAGAAGAATTGTTAGCGGCTATTGATATATTTGTAATAATAGGAGAGCAACACGTGCGGCACAGGCAATTCATGATAGTTAAGGAGGAGTTAATTAATTAAATTACAGTAAACCCCATTTGTAATATTCACTGGCTGCGCCCCATGTATTTCTCTCCAAGTATTACAAATATATCCAGCCACTAAATATTTTCCCTCAAAATTGTAGAAGGGCCATGAAAAATTATTTGATACTTCTTAGTTCTGTTTCAAAAATGTGGTATACTAAAAACATTTTAAAATTTAATTTATTATTTTTTGGTTTATAGTCTTATATTCTGGTAAAAAGTTTCAATTGATTTTGTATATATTGATGAGTCTCTGTCAGGGACATGTGTAGTAAATTACCATTTCACATCCTACTTAGCTGCCAATGTCTGAAATTCAAAATATTACCTCTTTCTACTTAATACAATGTCAGATCCTTCTCCATTGCAAATTGTAAGTGTATCACAAACTCAGTGGGGGGGGGGGGTCATATGAACACGTGAAACACAATCTCTGTTGCTACACACATGTACACAAGCAAATCTAATTGGTTTAAACAAATAATGTTTAAACAAACTTGAAGCGAGTAAATGTTGCACTGTCATCCAGTCCTGATCTGTACGTAAAAATTTCAAGTCTGTAGCTCATCAATCAAATTTAATTTGTTTAAACAAATATTGTTTAAACAAACGTAAAGACAAGAAACCAAGTGAATATTGCATTGCCATCTAATTATGACCTAAGTTTAAAATTTAACTTTTCTAGCTAATCAGGAAGTTAGTTTAAACTCGATTGCAAAATTCCACCCAGACAGATATGGCAGAAACCAAACTAATTAAAACGCGATAAAAACTTAGTAAAAAGAGCATAGCATTAAGATAAATTGTCTGAATAAAATTGTATTAATGGAAATATAATTTAAAACTGGATCCAATTGTCATATTAACCAATTAAGTGAAGAACTCTTTTCAACTTGGCATTAAACTCTGTTTTATGGGAAGTGGTTTAGTTAACGTAGGTAGCTATTAAGTGTGTGATATTGAGCTGTAAGATTTTATTAAGTTTAAAATTAAATGAGGTTATCTCTAGTCAATCTCTAGAGGATTAACTTTCGTCTCGCATTATCAAAGTGCTTAACTAATTTATATGCAATGTGTTATACATGGAAAGCTTACATATAGTGCCATGATTTTGCAGTCAAAACAAATGCCAGAAGTGAGAGTTAGAAATCTCAAAGTTAGAATTACAATTTTTTAAAATTTTAGCCTATTTAAGAAAATATTAATAAAAAATAAATAAGGTATGTTTCTTAAAGTCTGTGAATAAATACACTAGATACATAGTATTGGTTATACTAGAGATAGCTAAAGACAACATTAACTCAAATGAAGATTATTTTAATTCTTTAATTTTGTAGTCCATTACGTTCGGTAAACCTTGATTAATCACTTAAACAATAGTTTATGACTATCCGAACTTTAAATTTTGTAAATTTGTTAAAATTTACTGAGACAGAACGTTTCCGATCGCTATGTGGCGATCTTCATCAGTGTCTTCTATAAAGTAATCATTCAAGTGATTAATCAAGGTTCACCGAATGTAATGGACTACAAAATTGAAGGAGAACACACTGATGAAGATCGCAACATAGCAATCAAAAACGTTCTGTCTCAGTAAATTTTAAAAAATTTACAAAATTTAAAGTTCGGATAGTCATAAACTATTGTTTAAGTGATGAATCAAGATTATTTTAAAAGTGTTCCACCACAAAAATTTTACACTCATCAAAAACAGTTTTAAATAACTGAATAAATAATGAAAGGTTTTTCAGAAAAGACTTCCATTTGTATGGTACTTTATTGTGCTGTTTAGATACACATCCAGAAATAAAAACATGTATATAAACGAAACGGATGTTGTAAAAAAAATGTTAATTTTAGGGCTGATCCCAAAATTACCAATTTCCTAAATTAAATTTTTATATGATAGAAAAGTGTTTAGATTTATTTAAGTGAAAATTACTTTAATATGTTTGAAATTTTTATAGTCCATTAGGATAAATAAGTGTTTCAAAAGTATATAAAAAAAAAATGTTTTCACTGTTCAGAACTGTTTGTTTTACAAAATCAAATGATTACAAATCAACAACATAAAACTCTTTGCTTCAATTGGAAAATGTAATCATATCTTTGATTTATTAGTGAATATTATTTAAACCTTGTTTTCATTTGGATCTCTAACACCGTTTCAATATCAGCAATTTCTATTCTTCAACCAATGCTCATTTCTAATATGACACTACGTTTCATGGAGGCCATATAGATAGTCCTTTAAAGAAGGAATAAACTCTCATGTTGGAAATTCATGTATAACTGGTGTAGGTGGGAGGATTGGTGATGGAAAAACCACAAGATGTAGAAGTGAATTTTCCAATCCTGTGTATGTGAGACAGGAGATTGTCATGTTCCGAGATAGCCTCAAAGGTGAATTAATCTGATAATATAACTGCAGGGCATCGAAGTTAGTTTCCCTCCCACATCAGCTTAGTAGTTTCTTGGAAATCATTTGTATAATAATATGTTTTTTTTTTAATTTTTAAAAGTATTTGCTAAAAAGGTATTTAGAATGGGATTTTTGTATTAATATTCCAAATTTCACAAAAGGAACCAGTCCTCCCAATGTAAGCTGTTGGTAGAATATGTGGGGTCCAACGATGAATGATTTAGACGTCTATGAATGCCCAACTATCACAGGTTATTTGCATAATTGTATCTCTAAATTTTAAAGTAAATTCTAGTAGGTAACAGTGTTTCTTCTCAGCACTAACATGACCACCTGTAAACCAAAAAGGAAGATTGATTTTATTTATAGTTGCACTATTTGCTACAGACAATATCAGAAGATTCCTCTCAATGACTCCTGTAGGGAGTGTCCTAACCATCAATTCTTCCATATGCTTGCTCGTTTAGAAAGTAGTAGTACAGTAGAACTTCAATATCTGAACTCTGGCTATCCGAATCGCTTTCAGATTTTCAGGAAAGAAATTATGATGGAAACGTACTGCGATTTCCAAAATAATGATTCTGTCTACACATGGTATTGGCCTTTCTTTTGAGAAGCTAGTGTAAGCGCAGCCTAAACATTATTTGGATATTGATTCACCGTCTCAGTGCAGTTTTGTATAGTTGACTGTCATCCGTTGCCAGGTGGCCGGCCTGGCCCGACTGTTACTATTTATTTGATTAGTCAATCAGTATTCCTTCGATTCACATCAGGCCATTGTTTTGTTTATGATAAAAGGCGTTGTCTTATCATTAGCAGATTAACTGAATAATATAGATCATCAAATAAAGAAGTGAAGGGTAAACAGTTGGTTGAGATAAAAAGAGTTTGACAATTAACGATTTCATACATTAAAAGAAGTCAACCCACACGACAAACTTCGTGTCAGTGCTTGGAAATGAAGATTAAAGTTCTTCAAGAAAACCAATATAGAAAAAAAAGAATTAGAAGAGGTTGTTTTCAAGGGGTTTTTGCAACAACATTCTATGGAAATGCTGTTTTCGCGCCTGATTCTTTGTGAAAAATCTAAGATCTTAAATTCTTTGTGATGAAACTTAGAAAAATATATAAAACTATAAAAAAGTTTTTTTCACCCATTTGAAAGTTACATATAGTAACTACTTGACATTCACCTTTATTTTGAAAAAAATAATTACCCAAATGGGTTTAATTGGAATCATACAGTATCTTATAACCTTTTATCATGATAGTGAGAACTGTCATGTGTATATTACTCATATCTCTTCTTAATTTTTTAATACCAATGGGCAATTATCTCCCTAAATTTGTCATACCTGAAACTCAATATAATTCTTTCACACTTCTTTCAAGGTGATACTAACTTCAATTTGAGCTTCACCTTCAAACCCCCTATATAAATTTTAAAATTTGATTTTTTATTATTATTTTTTGATTTGAATTTTATTTTAAATATAACTATATTTTTGTAATTACATTACTGTAACCATATTGATTACCTTATTGATTGTAGCCTTATTGATTATGTAGATGATACAGGAGATCACATTATGGTTCGTGGATGTGCACTAGATAGTGGTACCCTCACAACAGACACAGAAATTATACGAATGTCACATTGTGGAGCATTTGTTTTTGATAACAGGTACGTGTTAATATTTGTTTTAACACATTCAACGTAGAATGATGAATATCCTAAAAACATTGTTTTCTTTTAAAAGGAAATGCAGCTTTATGTATTTTTTCTAGTGAAATAATATAGTGAAACTAGGTAACTCTAGTTTGTAAATTCTTGTTTGCTAGATTGTAATTTTGTACTAAGACCCTCTGATGATGACGACATGGTCATCGAAATGTACATAAGGGTTTAATCTTAGGTGATTTGTATTATCTGTTATATTTTATTATTTTTATGGTACACTAATACCCCGTACTTACGCGATAGGTGGGACCGAGCGATTGCCGTGTAAGTCGAATTCGCTTAAGTCAGGGTATAATTTTACATACAATCCCATAAGAATCATGTTTAATTGGAACCAAGACTAAATAAACTAATAATTTAGAAGAAAAAGGCCAGATGCATTGTCTATTACTTTAAAAGTTATTTGTTTAGACAGACAATAATGTTCGACTTGAGCTAAGAAATGACGACCAAATCAATCCTAAAAAATGGAAGCTGTCACCCAAGCCTTCTGATTCAGCTTCAAAATCATGGACAAGCCAGCTTTAGAAATATTTTTTAATGCCGTTGGATTTTCTGAGCGATAAACTATGAGAGGTCGCAATTTACAGTCACCAGTTGTATTTGCACCAACCATCACTCTCCATCGGTCTTTGGTGGCCTTAAAACCTGGAAATATTTTCTCTTCATGTGCAATAAAAGTTATTTTAGGCATTTTCTTCCAAAGCAGGAAAGTTTCTGTGTAACTCTGACAGCATGGTTTAAAATCAAATAACTTGGGAATCGCGAAAGACGAGGTAGCGTAAGTCGAGGTATTACTGTATTAGGGTTGTTTCCAATATTATCATTGAAATAACATTTATGGATTATTATTCATTATCAACACCATTATAATATATATCTTACTATTCATTCATTTCAATTCATACTTTTATTTTCTACCTACCTGTTGCATTCCTTACTCTTCAAAATAATTCTTAATTGCTAAATGTGTTTTTCAAATCACGTTCAACTTTCTTGTTTATCTCTCTTTCTTTCTATGCACATATCAATATTAGAAAAACAAGAGTTTAAAGGAAATTTTTATGACTTAAAATTTTCTTTAACAAAAAAGAAATTCTTTAGTGATTTTCCTCATTATGGATCGGAGAAATCAAAATTAGATTTACTCTGAGAAAATAACCCGAAGTGTTTTCTCAAATTATAAGTGGTATTTGGTAAAGTTTTTGTTTTTTACTTTCTAGATATGTCCGAGGCTGTGTTCAAAGCTGTGCAGATGCAGACGCTTGCAACATATCATATCGTATTTTTTCAAATGACTTTATACTGATAAATTCCCTATTTTTTATACTGATATTTTTCAATTGTAATCTAACAAAATAGTACTCATGCATAAACATAAACACTTGTTAGTATGAGTTGAAAGCAGTTTATGAGGGTAAATCAAATGTGAACTGGTATTTTGAAGTCCCCTTGTTGTATGAACAACTTGTTATTTTCTAATAAATGCCTTACTGAAAACCTTATAGCAGTGTTGATTGTGAAGTGAAGGTACTGTAGTTGTGGTGTCAGGAAATTGCAAAGAAATACTAAAATAACATTGTTAAATCCCTGTCCTCATGTAATAATATTAAAGGACAATAATAAAACAATCTTCACATTTTGATGCAGATTAGAGAAATGATAGTGTAAGGTGATGTACATCCATGGGCAGAATCAAGGGGGGCAGGAAGGGCATTACCCCCCAACTTTCTGGACGGTTGTATTATTTTTTTATAATCAAAAACTTACAATGAACTCATTAAAATACTACAAAAATAATAATACTGCTGACAAAGCATATACTCGGCAGTATCAGTTGTTATTTTGATCGTATGCGAGTTATTTTCTAAATATGATTGCAAGTTTAAAGATAAATATGAACTTTGTTTTAATCTTTCAAGTCAAGATGTTCAAAATGAAATTTTAAGAATTATTTCAGGCGAAATTGGGTATTCAACGCTATGTTTTCATAGAAATAAAATCTAGCTTATTTTTGGACTTATGACTGCAAAATTCAGAAAAAAAATTTAAAATGTTGAATTTTGCATAACTACAAGTCTAAAAGTTCCAATTTGTTTCTATGAGAAACATATCGTTGAATACCATACCCTAACTTACCTATAAAAAAAGTAGTTTAAAACACGTAGTACCTTATAATGTAAGCTTTCGGATGCTGGTTCAATGTCGACAAGTTTTTAAATGTTCTCTATTTGGGGGGGGGAGTACCCCCAGACCCCATTTGATACTTCCAGGGTAATCTTGTGCCCTCCAGAACAAAACTTGTAACTCTGCCCAAGTGTACATCCACAATTCTGTATAGCATTGGTATAGCATGCGGCAGGAAATAAAACAATTAATATTTTATTCACCCTCATGTAATTTAAAACCATCAAACACTGTAAATATAATCAACCTATGTTTAAAAAAAATCATGAAAATGCTGAAAATTTTCCAGGCATTAACTCCTTTTCTTGCAAATTGTATGTCAAGCAAATTCTTTGCCTCTGGAGATTTAGTCGAATCTCTTTTGAATATGCCAAACATAACTTAGTGTTGTAGATTGAATTCTTAAAAACTTAAGGTGTATAATAATTAACAATGTTTAACACGCTACTTTTAGAACAATGTTTATAAAAAACAATAATAAAGTATTTCACTAAAAACGCATGTACAATGTTACACTTGCCTTTAGCAGAACTAACTTTTAAGATTGTTGACGAAAGCCATTTCTGGAATTGTGTCCCATTGTCAACTCAGCCTGTAACTTTGAGTTACGCTCTGAGTTGACAATGGGACACATCTTCTGAAACGGCCGTCCTCAACAACATTAAAAGCTTACTTATGCTACTTTAGGCAAGTGTAACATTGTAAGGTAAGTGATTTTAGTTAAAAACTAGTAGCTCATGTGAAGATGGAATCAAATAATATGAAAGTATTTCATATTTTCAACACATTTTTAAATGATTAATGATTGCTAGAGATTAATAAAATCAGTCAAAAGAATCCTCTTCCATAATTTCACTAGATTAACTATTACCAGAACCACCCTTCAATGAAAGTTGTCACAAAATTGCAAATTGCTTGTTAAACAATATTGCCTATGCATTGTGCTAAATATAGTCGCATATGAATGTGGAAAATATAAAAAAATACTAATTAAGTAATGTGTCGGTATTAATCATCTAGGGTCTTTCTTGCATGGTTAACGATCAGGTATAAAAATTTGAACAATTTTAAGAAAAACTTCATTTTTAGAGCAACATAGCAGTTTATTTATTCCTCATATCGATTACTATATTTAGTAGAAAATAAAATAAATAATTTGGTTTCCAATTCATTTGCTTTAAAGAACTTTATTCAGTAATTGAAAATATTTGAAACAATATTTTGTAAAAGTCCTAAATTTATTTTTTTGTTTCATTAAAACTATTTATTTAAAATACATCACACAAGACGCCGACACCTCACCCAATGTCATAAATCCAACCCTGTCATACCGTTTGTAAAGAGCCAGAAACCGCTAATAGAAGGTTAGCTTCGAAAAAGGAACGATTGTTTTGAAACACGACAGCAAATAAGCAATTACGTATTCACTTAGTTAAGTAGTGTAAAGTTAGTATTCATTTTAAATAGAATTTTTTTTTTAAACTTGTAGTTTTTGTGTTGTACATCTTGAGTTTTTTAAAAATTATTCTATTTTCAGTATCGCTTGTCAAAAAAACCATTACTTACTGATATTTTTTAAGTCAAGACTCTGTACGAGATTCGCAGCATTGAACAATGCACTGACCTAGTGTGAAACACGTCTGCTGAAAATGGCGGTAGTGGTTTTTTTGCCAAGTAATACAGTTGTAACATTTCTTTTATTCAGCTTTGTTTTCTAATACTTTCAGTATTCATAAAGTAGTGCAATATAATATTTTATTATTCGATAATCAACAATTCATAATTTGATGAGATGTCATAGTTATATAGTGTGTTTTAAGAAGTTTTTGAAAATGCCATAAATATGAGCTGGAAAAAAGCTTCAAACAAACCTTGAGTCATTATTCTTGTTGAAATATTTGTATGTCAAAGTAAAAGATAATAGGCTGACACACTTGAACATATTTGGAGTGTTTGTGTTGTATATCTTGTGGTTTTTTTATAAACTACTACTTTAGGTATCACTTGGCAAAAAGCCACTACTTACCGATATTTTTCAGCATACCAGTGCTGAGAAATATCAGTAAATAGTGGTTTTTTTGTCAAGTGATACCAAAAGTAGTAACTTGAACATATAATTAATATGTCACAATTGCCTAGAGTAGAACTGATTTTCTTTGTTTAATTCGTGATATATTTTGATAACATCCTCCCTCCAACCTAACAACCAATTTGTCACTTATAATCTGAGTGGACAATGGGACACATATCTTAAAATAGCTTACCTCATTAATCAAAGAAAGTAAGTGCTACTATAGGCAAAAGTGACATTTTAATAATGTTCAAGTGTTTCAGCGTAAGCTAGTAACTCTAGTTGAAGATAGAATCAAATAACACAAATAATAACATTAATGTAATATATAAATATAATAAAATTACAAATAGTAATAAAATATACTTGTTTATAAAATGTGAATAAAATATAAAAGTAAAAGTTATACAAAATAAATTTTCACTGATAGTCAATATTTTAAAAAATCAAATACTTTGTTAACAGCAATCGGTCCTGTTATGGAGAGTTATAGGTTTAGTTGTGTTGTGAATTTTGTTCTCCTTATTTAAAAATGAAGAAAAAATATTTTAAAACACTTGTTATATTAACTAATATATTTTGTTTACAATGTTGTTGTTACGATGTTGTTGAGAATTTACCATATATGGTTCTAGGCCTGCCCAGAGGAATTTCGGGCCTCTGGGCAAACATGAGCACAGCCCACTTCATTACTTCCAATATAGGTCTATACAACCCTGTATTTTTCATGACATTATAAATAAATTATTGTTTCTATGTTAAGACCCACTGAGCTTACTGAATCTGATCTGTGTATGTTTAGTTTTGTTGATATAAACTGCCATTTGTTTACAGCAACTAAGGCCTTGCATTTTGTGTGAATAGAACAATTCATTTAATGAGTATTACCTTGCCATTAAAAGCTTAAACAATTGTATAGGGCCGTTTGCTATTTGCCCCCTTCTCTGGGCAGGATAGTATGGATCAATCTAATAATAATAATAATATGTTAATTAGAATACATTTATACATTTTTTTAATTCAAATAGTTTCCTTTTAAGATTTATCTATTGTGTTCTTTTGTTACAATGTGTTATCTCATGATGTTACATTTACATTGTTTTTTCTCATGTATGTTGTAAAAATGAATGTTTTTCACAGATATATTCATCTACATTCATCATGTGTGTACTGTATCTGTTTTAGTGGTAAATGTCACATTCTTGTGTGTAGGTTGTTTTACATGTTTTTTCAGTCACCTTTTGAATTTTATCTTTGAAATTTAGTGAGAAAATAGGAATTGAAGCATAATTTTGAATTAAAGTCTTTATTAGTGATAGTAAAATATTGTTTATAAAGACTCTCTGTGGCAATTTCTTTGATGTGTTGAAATTATACATTATTTGCTCCTTGACCATGGCCAAGTTCATTAGACAATAAATGGCAACCAAGTACTAACCTGAGTAATAAAATATTCACTTTTCATTAAGTTCTTAACATCAATTCCACTTTTGTACTGTTGTAGAAAGTTATAATATCTAGTTTATATGCTTTGCAAGTTGTTGTATCAATTTCATCATCAAAATGCATTTGCATAACACAATTACATTCTTCTTAGTTTTATTTTTGGAAAATTATGAAATTAAAGTACGAGTAGTTCTAGTAATTAGTACACAAAAACCTCTAACCCCAAATATTTTTATTCTAGTCTTAAGAACATTTCAGTTACCTAGTAACCATCTTTAAAGACATGACACAACTTACTGGCTAATTCTACTCATTTCTTTTACTTATGATCAATCAAACTACTTGCCCCCACCAAGAAAACTACTCATCCACCCTTAAGAGTAAGGTGTTATCACTATTTTTGTATAAAAATTAAAAAGTATATATTTAGAAACTGTGACTGAAGCTTTGTCCCACAGCGTAACTGATAGTGGTTTAACAGAAATTAAAATTAAAGCGTTTTTACCTAGAATTATTTTAATCTATGCACTTACAGATCCATCCAATTCCATCAAAATCAGTGCTAAGATCTTATGAAATCAAGCTGAATTTATCTTAATACTCAAACTTCAGGTTTAATCTGATTAATCTTAGTTCATAATAAGATGTGGATTTGGTGAAACCCTATTACTTGCATGCATCTTACAAAGTCCTAATTCACACTGGCGGTTACAACCCTCTTCATTTTTCACAGAACAAGAGCTGTAAACTGTATAGTGAGTGGAAGTTGTTTGGATACTGTTTGTGCAGTAGAAACCCATTGTTGGACTACCTAGCACTGCAACTAATCTAATATCTATACTATTATATAAAAATCTAATGGTGTCTGTTTGTGTGCGTATTACTCAATCACGTAAAAACCATTGAACCCATACAGCTGAAATTTTACATGGATATTCTTAGGGTCCCTGCTTAACACATAGGCTCATTTTTATTTAGAAATTCCATCAGAGCACCACCCACTGGCCTTGAAACTCTCTTAACACTCAATTATCTATACTCCATTATATACTTCGCTTAATCAACTGATAATCACCTGTAAAAGTCACTTTTAAACACATTTAAAGAGCTGATAGTAATTATTTGTTGTTATTCATCTTTCAAGGTTAGTTATACTTTACAAATGTTATGTTACAAGCAGAAGCTTTTCCTTCTCCTAGTTTTTCAAGACAATAATTGGTAAGTTTAGTTTGATATATTTATTGGGATTTAATTTCCGTAAATTAAATTCAACCCAAATACAAATTAAGTCAATACAAATATACGTCAACCCAGTACAAATGACATAATAAATATAAAGATTAACATGAGAATGCTGGGAAAAGCTAAAACATAAATATACTGAACTGTACTTAATTTCTTTGTAGTGTGGAGTAAAATACTGTTAAAATATTTACACAACACAAAGAAATATAAAAAACCACAAGTATAAAGCTTACAGTATCATCTACTTTTTATGAAAGAAACTTGTAAGTATTGGGTGTTTAACTAAAGAAGCTTTTATGAGTTAAATTATCGCGAATCTTTCTTAACATGTGAAGCTCAGCTGATGCTTCTTCCTACTGTTGCTCAAAATAAATCACTAACACATCCAAGTGAGATGCTGCTTCCACGTGCCTTAAAACTGTTCAAGAGCTAGAAGGTGAGAGAATTCATCTATCTTTTCTACAAACACACTGGTATTATGTCAGCATTCCCCTCATGTGCATTATTTCTATTTTCTGTATTTCAACAGGTTGGTAATTTTCTCCTCAGTAAGTATGCCATAACCTGGATCATTGTTGGCTTCCAACCTACTTTCTATGTCACTGGTTTTAACATCTGGAATACTTAAAAAAACTCATTCAATTTATTCAAACTTTAATTATTTAAAAAACTCATGTTACTGCGTACAGCCTTGGCAAAAAACTTGGTTAAACACTCAACAGACAGACAATCTCTACGTAGTATGTTACATTACAATTATATTTGTTGCCTTTTTATTTTATCTCCGGGCTAAACAAAGATTGGAGTTAAAAAGGAGCCCAACTTAAGTATAGTCTACAGTAATTAAATTGAGATATCACTATTTAAAAAGAAGCAATGAAGGTTTTTTTGTGAATAGCTATGGTAAACATAATATGTTAAAAGCTCTCTTGTACGAGTTATTAAAAATTGTCTTGTGTAAATCAAATAAGCTACTAACTTGTAAATATTTACAAACTTGCCCTGACTTATAGTACAATAACAACTAACTGTAACGTGTTACGGTCTGAGTTGACAATGGGACACATCACCTGAAATGGCCTTCCTCAACAAATATAAGTAAGTGCTACTATAGGCAAGTTTGTAAATATTTACAAGTGTTTAGTGAAAACTAGTAGATCACGTGAAGATGGAATCAACAAATATCAAATAAGCTACTAAAACGTTGACTTATGAACATATTTATGGAGATGGGGAACTAGGGTAGGGCAGTACACATAGCTTTGGCAACCTCATTAGCAAATATTCTGTGCATACCTAAGTTTACAACTAGTTCTATCTTATTTGTGTTTTTTTGTAACTTTGTGTTTATTACACAAATCCTAGATGAGTTTTGTTCTGATCTTCTCATTTAACTGATCGCTGTGTGAGAATTGAGGTAAAGCAACAACTGAGTGGGTAATTTTCATTGAGGAAGCTTTTACAACAGCCAATCACAACCAGATTATTGTATTGAATTTTGTAGTCCATTACTTTCGTTGAATCTTAATTAGTCACTTTAACATTAGTTCATGACTATCCGAACTTTAAATTTTGTAAATTTGTAAAAACTTACTGAGACAGAACGTTTTCGATTGTTATGTGGCGATCTTCATGAGTGTCTTCTCTGATTAATGATAAATTCAGATTATTGTATTAAATGACGTATTTATTTCAAAGTTTATACCAGTAGCTCAAGCTCAAAATGGAAGAAACCATATTTTATTTCACTAAATAAAAATAAAAGAGGCATATAACACTCTGCTGGAAGTTTGTACTTATAACCTATATTCTTCATACTATACTTACTGGGTTAAAATTTTGTAAACACAAAATGACTGGTTTATAAGTCAAGCAATCCCATTTATTAATTTAGTGGTGACGTTATGATAACATATTTGTTATCATCTTTAGGCCTGTACATATGAATAGTAATTAATTTTGATACAAATTAACTAATAACTATTCTAATTCATATAATACAATTGACATTCAACATGACAAAGACAAGTAATATAATAAAATACTCATGTCCAGTACTAGTCATTTCATTCAGCAAACTAAAATACGTTAATTATTTGTATTGATTTTCATATTTTAGTTTGCCGAATGAAATGACTAATACTCGAATTGAGTATTTTATTATATTGCATGTCCTTGTCATGTGGAATGTCAATTGTATTATATTATTTAAATATAGTTAATATATTATATTAATATTATATAATATATAATATAATATAATATAATATAATATATAATATTATATTAATATTATATATTAGTTAATTTATAGCAACATTACTTACTATTCATATGTACAGATCTGAAGATGGTAACAAATATGTTATTTAAACATCCCCTCTAAATTAATAAATAACAATACTTGACTCACAAACCAGTCGCTTTATTTTTACAAAATATAATGTATATTACTTTTATTTACAAGTACTTTTATTTGAACTTCACAAATTTACATCTTGCTGAACATGTGTAAATTTATGAAAAAGTTAATGAGACAGGATTTTTGATCACAAGAAAGAATCTTTGTCATTGTTTCATTGTCACAGTTAATTTAAACCTAAAGGTTACATCTATGGTCATTAACAATAAAATTCATTAGTTACTCTGTATCACCTAGTATTTTTGCAAATGGTCTTCTGCTATTAACTAAAAAAATAGTATAACAAATTACTTCTTTATATAATTATTGTTAAATTTTTAAATCAAATATTTTATTTGAATTTAGCAATAACAGCACTGTTGTATAGTTTTAACTTTGACCAATAATACTTGTAATATACTGTACATAAAATGAAACAACATAATATGTATAAATAATAATATTATATTGTTATATATATATATATATATATATATATATATATATATATATATATATATATATAATAATCCTAATAAAGTGCTTAAATAATAAAGATTTTGTTATAAATATTCTTTAGTGTTTTATTATTACACTGCTATTCCTTCCTAAGATTCTTTTTCACATTTATGTTAATAATTTCAGTAGTAAATATTTTTGTACATGATTACCCTTATGAAACTGGTTTAGGAAAATTAGCTTACACTTATCTCTAATTTTACCCACTGATATGGTAATTTTCTGATAATTTTTGCGGTTTTTATGATTTTGAAAAATAATTCATTTATAAAAATATGTGTGATTTACACAACTGTAAAAATATACATTCTAATATAAAGATACTCAATAGACCAATATAACAAAGCACTTTTATTTAGCTTATTAAAATAAAGTTGCTTGATGTGATCATCTTGAATTCACTGACTAAACTAATTTTAAAAATACATAACTAGGTGTATACGTAATTGCTTACTTGCCAACACGTTTCAAAACATTTGTTCCTTTTACGAAGCTAACCCTCTACTCTTGAGGGTTAACTACACTGAGTAGAGGGTTAGCTTCATTAAAGGAACGAATGTTTTGAAACTCGTCAGCAAGTAAGTAATTACGTATTCACTTAGTTAGGTATTTTTAAAATTAATTATAATAACTAAAAGATAGCAACTTTGTATGTAGTGACTTATGTGAACTGATTTAAATAAAGTTGCTAAAATTTTAATTTTTTTACTCTAATTCAGTAATTTTTTAAAAACTGTTTTACTAGATTTTAATATTGATAATTTAGTATTGGAAATTTTGGGATTTTAATTTAGTATTGGAAATTAATAAACAAACTAATTGTTAACATATTTTTCAAAATTATGTTAATTGTTAACATATGGATAGGACTCAAAATTATCTAAGTTGTAATATTATCTGTAATGAAACTGTAGTAAGTAAATGGATTAATTACTTGTCAGGTCAAGCAGGTGCTGAAACAGTTGCAACTTCAACATATACATATTTTTTGCAGTCGGAAGTCATTAATTACCTTGCAAACAGCAACACCTATTTTTATTAATCACTTAAACAATAGTTTATGACTATAAAAACTTTAAATTTTGTAAATTTGTTAAAACTTTTTTTTTTTTTTTTGTATTTAACTTGGGAGCGGGTTTGAATTGCCCGAAGCACTGCTACCTTAAGGTATATTGTACTTACCTCCCTGATCTAGTCAAATAACCCCTTCCCTCTTACCAGGTTTAGGAGTCTCCTGACTAGAGTTTTACCTTCAGCATCCACCGAAGCCGTTCCATCACCAAAGAGGTTGAAGCGCCTCTCAGCAAGTACTTCACATCTGTAAATAATGTGTGTGGCAGTCTCGAGTTCATGCCCGCATAATCTGCACACTGGTTCATCCTTGTAGATACCCATTTTATGCAAATGTTTCCTTAGTCCACAGTGTCCCGTGAGTAGACCTGTGGCTATCCTTAATTCCTGCCTAGACAGATAGATGAGACTCTTCTGCAGCCCCAAGGAAGGTTTCCTAAGGGTTAGCTTGCTGTGTCTCATCCCTTCGGCCCTGATCCAGTGCTCACAGTGTCTTTCAGCCATCCACCTTCGCACTGTCATCCTGACCATGGATTTGGAAATACCTACCGCAGGCTCCGGTCCAATCAGGGGAGTGGAAGACCCCTCCCTGGCCAGCGCATCTGCGGCTTCATTTCCAAGTATTCCCCTATGCCCTGGCACCCAACCTATCATGACTTGATTGTGCCTTGCCAGAGCTTGTAGGTTAATTAGGCACTCCCTGACTATGGCCGAGGTGACCACGTGTCCGTTTAGTGCCTTAATTGCTGCCTGACTGTCGGAGAAAATAGCAATCCGGGTCCCATGTGTTTCCCTTCTCGCTATCTCTCCCAGACAGGCATTTATAGCATATACTTCGGCCTGAAAGACAGAGGTATGCCTCCCCAAGGAAAAAACTAGTTCTACCCTTGGGTTTTTACAATACACCCCCGCTCCAGTGCCGAAGTCCATCTTGGAGCCATCTGTGTACCAGATCTGAGCTCCCGATGTTAATGTCCCTGACCATTCCATCCCAGTTTGGTGTACGTGGTCAGGTGCAAACATTCGAGTAATGTGGTCGCTGCCCATTTCCAAGACGGGTTCTTTGACCACGCACTCGATACTCATATGTCCCGAGACATCTGGGAGGTTAGCCCAGTTGCTCGAGTTGCGCAATCTCCATGCCGCCAGCCTCGCCTCTCCCCTAAGGACAAGCTCAAGGGGAGGGAGGTTAAGCATTACTTCCATTGCTGCACCTGGTGTAGTTGACATCGCTCCCAGTGTGCACAGACAGGCCAATCTCTGGATAGAGCTCAGTTTAGCTCTTGTCTGTGCCTGGTTGGCCTTTGTCCACCACACCAGAGCTCCATAGGTAATCATAGGTCTTATCACCCTCAGATACATCCAGTGCATCATTGATGGCTTCAGTCCCCATTTCTTACCCACCATTCTTCTCACAGTCATCAGTGCCCTTTTGGCCCTGTTAACTGTCCTCTCAAGATGTGGGTTCCAGGTGAGTTTCCTGTCCAGAGTAACTCCCAGGTACTTCACCTCCCCCACAAACTCAAGGTATTCACCAAACAAGCGGGGCATCCTGGACGTCAGATCTTTTCGCTGTCTGGTGAAGTTAATGAGAGCAGTCTTTTTTGGATTCACCCTAAGGTTCTCCTTTTTACGCCACTCTTCAATCAGTCGTAGAGGATTTCTGATTACCTCAAGGACTGTATCAGGGAATCTGCCCAGGATCAAAACAACTATGTCGTCCGGATATCCTAGACAGAAGTACCCCTGTTCATTCAGGAGTTCAATAAGGTTGTCAACCACTAGGCACCACAACAGAGGAGAGAGAACCCCCCCCTGTGCACAGCCCAGACTTGTCTCCGCCCTTCTGACCTCCCCTGCCACTTCTACAGAAATGTTTCTGTTTGTTAACATGGAACTTATCCAACCACAAGTGGTTGCATCCACTCCATGACGTCTTGCACCACTTACCATCGTCTCCACTGAGGGGTTATTGAAAGCCCCTTCAATGTCGAGGAAGGCACCTATGGCACAACCTTTCTTGGCGATCATTTGCTCAATCCTACCAACCACTTGATGGAGAGCTCCCTCGCAGGATTTCCCCGGTTGATAAGCAACTGGTTCCAATGCAGTGGTTTTATGGCCAAAGCACCCCCCCCCCTAATATGCCTATCAACCAGTTTTTCAAGTCCCTTAAGAACAAAGGACATGAGTGTAATAGGTCTGTATCCTTTCCCTTCCGATTGGTTACCGGTGGGCTTAGGTATAAAGACCACCTTACTAGCTTTCCAGGCTGCCGGCACATGCCCTAAAGCAATGCTTAGCCTGTATAATTTAGTAAGTACCAGTACCAGCAAATCCATTCCCTGCTGCAGCAGCACAGGATAGATCCCATCTGGACCTGGAGATTTGTAGGGTTTAAATGTGCCAATAGCCCATCTTACCCTTTGTGGAGTTACTATCCTCCTTGCCACTTCCCAGTCCTCCCTCTTACCACGTCTTGTGGAGAGTTTGGCAACTGGTTCAGTGTCTGCTCCCCCAAGTTTCCTCAGGGTACTGGAAGGGAAATGTGTTCTGATTAATTCTTCCACAGTTTCCCCTGCAGTTTTTGTTATATTTCCCAGTGGGGTTCTTAGCATCGGGGTTAACTGGGTCCTTAGATAGCACTTTATGCAGTCGTGCCCCTTCCCGAGTTTTGTCAATCTCTTGACAAAACTCCTTCCAGGACTTCCTGCGTGCTTCTCTAATTGCCCTGTTGTATTCGGTTAATGTTTTCCTATACTAGTCCCACTCCCCGTTCTTTTTTGCTCTATTAAAGAGTCTCCTGGTGGTTTTCCGAAGTTTGGCTAGCTTCTTGCTCCACCATGACGGATCCCCTACTTTTCTCCCCTCACTAAGAGGGCAGTTATCAGTAAAGGATTCTACTATAGCCTCGCCAACCAATGCGGCAGAGTCTTCTAACTCTCTCCTCCCACCATACTCCAATCCAGCCTCCTCAATCCGAACTCCCAGGTCCCTCCTGTAGGAGTCCCAGTCTGTTCTTCTTGGATCCCTGGTTGGCCGAAGCATGGCTGGATTTAGAGAGATATCATACCTAATATGTCTGTGGTCAGAAGAAGATGGTTCATCCGACACATGCCAGTTTAGTACATACCTAGCCGTCTGGTTCGATGCCGCCGTAATGTCCAGGACCTCCTGTCTGGCCCTAGTGACAAACGTCGGCTCTTCCCCCTGATTTAAGACTAGTAAATTCTTAGAGCTAAGATAAGCTAAAAGTTCCTCACCTCTAGTGTTGGTACCTGTACTTCCCCAGTGTGATGGGAGTTAGCATCCATCCCCACCAGCAGCTCCTCATCCACAGCCCCGCAGTGCTCGACCAGCCTCCTCAGCTCTTGTGTTGGTAGAGCCCCCTCGTAGTCAAAGGGGAGATATGCCGTGGCAAGATTCAGCCTCTTCATCCTCCCCTCCGCCCGCAGCTCCACCGTCACTGCTATTAAGTCCCTGCAGCAGAAGTCCGTTAGTACAAAAGCACTCAACCCCCTCCTAACCAGGATACACGTCCTGGGAACACCGGAGTCCTTATCGTACAACAACTTACCTCCAGATGTCGCCAGCCCGCATATTCGTCCTCCAGAAATCCATGGCTCCTGGATGAGAACCAAGTCCACCTCTCCCCTGTCCAGCATCCTACACACGACAGCACTCGCCGCCCTGCTATGCTGTAGGTTCACTTGGAGGATCTTGATCATTGTTCTGCTTAATTTGCAGTCGCCTGGGTCCGCAGAGCAGCCCCAGGACTAGACATCGTGCTCAACTCTACAGCCACTTCACCGGTTTCTGCAGTCGGCAGCTTGACAGCCGCCCCCCCACCCCCAGTGATGGTTGCCGTTGACACATCTGCTACAGACTCACGGTTTGCCGTCTCATTGGCTCCCACTGTCTGTGCAGTCTCGAAATCAATTCTTTTACTTACTTGGTCCATTAAAGTCCCACGAGTATGGGGGAAATAACGGTCGACCAGAGCAGAGCCCCCACTGCCCTGGCAAGACAACATACAATGAGGTTTTGTCTGGTTCCTCAAGGGGATCGTTTGGGACTGCATTTTATACCCTGCAGCCATTCATCCTTCGGCACGATGCCTTCCACCTTGGATTGGGTATTCAGTCATTGACCTTGAAGCACACCCCAAGTTCAGGACATTATTAACTGCTCAGACGAACAGCCTGCTTTACTCTCTTTTTTACAACTGTGTCGTTTGGGTAGTTTCCCGCCCATACTTCACTGTCGCATTGCCCTTGGTTCACCCGGGAGGTGAGAGTAGCATTGTGAGGACTTAATTCCCAACTACCCCAGTCTCCCCGGTCAGAGCACTCGGTTATTTCTACCACGCCCAACCGGTTGACTGACGAGGAGGGATAATTCCTCACCTTTGAACCATAGCCTTGGTCCAGGCCTGCATATTCAGAAACCTTCCGGAATCCTTATTCACAGGTAACCTACATTTCTGTAGGCAGTCCCACTATCCGCCACCTGTGGACCCGCCCGGTTGCTCAGGCCAGCTTGCCGGGCTGTTAAAACTTACTGAGACAGAACGTTTTCGATCCCTATGTGGCGATCTTCATCAGTGTCTTCTGCTTGGAGATATCGGGTCAAGCAGTGACGGTTTTAAAGGTAGGTTTCAATAGTATCAAAGAGTATGTGTGATTTATATTGTGTTTGTTCGTTTAATATGTTTGTATTTTGTGTTTTTGTGTGTCTGTAAATTTCATATTGTTCTAGTGTGTTGAGATGTGGTCCTATTTTGTTGATGTGTAGGATTTCTAGGTTATGGTAAATGTATGTGTATTTGTGTCCTGTTTCTTTTATGTGATTGTAAAATGTTTAGTTGGTGTTATGTTTGTATTCCTCGACTCTTTGTTTAAAGCTGCGACCTGTTTGTCCAATGTAGAATTTGTTACAGTTCAGTTTGAATATGCCTGGTGCTTGTAGTTTATCTTTGTTGTTGGTGCTGTACTGTATTTTGTATTGTAACTTGCTATTAGTTTTGTATGCTATTTTGTATCCTATTTTTTGAAATTTGTGGGCTGTTTTGTTTATGTATGGTGATGTGATGTATTTGTTTTCCCTGCCTGTAGTGTTAATTTTAGTGTTTTTTTGTATTTTGTACCATAGTTTGTCTATTATTGTAGTGTTGTATCCATTTGTGTATACTAAATATTTAATTGTGTCTAGTTCTTTGTTTATGTTTTCTGTGGTCATTGGGACTTCTTTAAGTATATGGAGCCTGGATCTGAAGGCATCGTGTTTATGTTGGATAGGGTGGTTTGAGGTGTTTGAGGGTAGATAAGTGTGTCTGTCGTTATGGGTTTCCTGTAAATGTTGAAGCTATGTTTTTGTGTGTGGCTTTTTGTTATGGTTAGGTCGAGGAATTTAAGGGATCGGTTGGTTTCAATTTCTGAAGTGAAGTGGAGTTTTGGGTGTATTTTATTAGTGTAGGTGAGGAGTTATCGCATTGACGGGAGTTGCCTCTGTATAGTATTATGATGTCATCGACGTATCTGTGCCAGTAAATAATTTTGAGTGCGTGTGTATCGTTTGTGAGTATCTTGGTGTTTTCTATATGTTGTAGAAATATTTCACTTAGGACACTACTGTTAGGACCTCCCATGTTTAGGCCATCTGGTTGTGAATAGAAGCTTGAGTTGTAGGTGAAATAGTTTGGTTTGGTGATGGTTTGGAGGATGTTTATGATTTCGGTAACATGGGTTTTAGGTATATTGTTCTGTATTAATTGGGTTTGTAGGATGTTGAGCTTTTCGGATATGGGTATGTTGGTGTACATATTTGTTATGTCAAGTGATAGTAGTGTTGAATTGTGTGGTATGTTTATGTCTTTTATTTTATTTATGAGGTTTGTTCTGTTTTTATGTGTGTTTTTGTGTTTAAGTTTATGGATTGTCTGAATTAAATTGGAAAAATATATGTTTGGTATGTAGATCATTTATATTTTAATCATTTGAAAACCCTTTTGTTTATTCTAGATATTGTACTATCCTTGATAACATCATTTTGTACCTTGATGAACATTGTTGGGCTTAATCACAAAGTAATTTTGTCGAAATTTACAGGATGTGATTAGGAATGATAAATGTTTATAACGATTTTTTTCCACACTCATCAAGCTATTATCTGGATATTCTTGAACCGTCTGATTATTGGTCAATGAATACACTCCAAAGTTACCACAGAAATACATTATTCTCTCAATTTTTGTAATTTCTTTCGAGAGAGCGAGAGAGTTTAGGAAATGGTGTCATTGCATTATTCGTTAAATATTCAACTACTGAAAACATTCAACTTCATAATTCAGCCATCAAGCCTCTCTTATGAAATGGAATTCTAGTCTCTGAAAATACCAGACAGCCAGGTAAGACAGAGTGAATAACAGTGAAAGGTTTTTTTGATAAAACTAGAGAAACAAGATGACAGTTAGTTAAAGTTTCTACTGAACTTCCTTTTTAATGAAAATAATATAAATTTTATGCACTGTATTAAACTGAAGAAAAAAGGCTTACCATTTACAAATATATTATTTATAACACTTACATTTGTTAAAAATTTGCAAGAATAAATTATGACAAAGCCAGTGTTGCATAGACATTGAAGTTTCAGTTACTGTTACCGAATGGAAAATTCCTTTACCAGCATTTAACACACTTTTTTCTGTTTGTGTTATTTATTTATTTGAGGGTGGCAATAATGGGAGAAGGGTGTCATGATTCACCACATAAACCACAAGTTTAGTGTAAATATGAATGTAATGTATATACTAGACATACTGCCACAATGTATTTTTAGAATGTAAAGACAACTCCCAAGTTTATAAGTACTGAAATCATGAAAAACTTATTTTGGTACAGTTATTTTAAAAAAGTGTTTCAGACTGAACAAATTTTGTTCTTCAACTGTTATTGGGTTTACCTTGTCAATGCTAGATGAGATCTTTGCTAAACTTTGGAACTGTGTTTTAATGCACTACATAATGAATGAATGTACTCTAGTTATCAACTATTCTCCACACACACGTGTGTGTGTGTGTGTGTGTGTGTGTGTGTGTGCATGATTATTACTCATGGATTTTTTTGTTCGTGATGATGGAGAAAACTATAAGTTTTTATGAAACAAGTTTGTGATTTCTAGGACTAAATATTCAAGAAAATTGAGACAACACGATTTTAATTATTACATTCCCAACAAATGTCTTTAAAATCACACCTTCCACCGATGAGCTAATTGACTAAGTTATCCCTAACATAGTACAAAATTATGAAAATATTTGAAGCTAAAATTTAAACAGAAAATTTAGATGTGTAGTTGTACTGTTACCACAGATCCCAATGATTCCAACAGATATGTCATTCGAATTCAAACGTTTTCAGTTTCTGGTGAAACTCACCTTTGCAAACGACAATCTTTACAAATGTGTGGACTACATTTTGTAAATTCATGCTTCTAATATAGGCAGCTTTCTGTGTAGGGATGGACGATATTTTCTGTCACAGTGACTTGTCATGGAAATTCATTTGTCGCTAGTGATAAAAATGACAAAATATGGAAAATGCCAGTTCCAGTGACAATGGATCGATCGAAAGTTGCCTCCGTTGTGATTGGGCAAAAAGTCGCAGTCACTGGATAAAACAGCTGTTATTGGTTGATTTGTTGCTGTCAGTGGATGAAACGGCTGTCATTGGTTGATTTGTCGCTGTCTCTGCTTTCACCACGAAGCTTACAGCGCTGATTAATATGCAGTGTCATTGACTGAAGAGGAGAGGGAGATGTCCCTGTTGTGACTGGGCAAAATGTTGCTGTCGAGACTGAAATGTTACTGATATTTTACCACGGCTGTCATTGGTTGATTTGTCGCTGTCACTGGTTCTACTCATTTACATCATTTGTGAGTAAATGATTTGTATCAGGTTCCAAGATAGTGACAATGTTGTGTACAGTAGACGCTATATCGCAAGCTGTAATTTGTTGGTAAATTCGTAGGAGTTCATTTTTTTAAAATAAAATGATGCTTCCAAAAAAGTAAAAGCGGGGTGTGGAATCATTTCTCCAGTGTGGTATGCCTCTCTGTTATTGGCACATACAGAACAGTCTCAGTATCCCTTTCACCGGTACTAAAGCCACCGATTAAAGTCAGTGATGCGTTAAAGTCACTGTATTGACCATCCCTATTTCTGTGGTCAGCTCATGCGTCGGAAAACTTCCTGATTTATTTGTGTACAAACTAGAAGGGGAAATAAAGAATATTGTGAATCTAAATGCACTTCAATATATAGCATACAGTCAAAAGCTTGTATTGTCAGACTTTTCTCGATAAAACGATTTAAAATAATTCATTATGATCTAAAATAAATCGATAAATTGTCGTACATTACAACAAACATTATACTTCAGAAAAACGTTTGTTGACTTTTTATTCCTGTTCGAATTGATTATTTATAAGTAAGACAGGACACAACGTCCGTTGGGTTAGCTGTTATGTTCATAAATAATTAATTAAGTTTAGCTAAAGTTAAGACATTCATTGATTGTTTTTCAAATAGCCTGTTAATTCAGCTAGTGAATAAAGAAAAAATTCTATGTTGGCAGCAATATAGGAATATGTAAACTTTTGTATTTATTTACATTACTGTTCTTATAAATGAGGACAGCGGTTTCGTTTTTTTGTGCAATCGAATTTGTGTATACTCAAAAATGTTTTCCAAGTCTTATCAGAGGTACGATCTAAGTTAGCCAAAGAATACACTCAGCGAAATGTCCGTGTTTTTTTTAACAAAATTAGTTCTACTAAAGGTGATGTTTACAAATTGCTATATATTAATGTCTATCCTTCGTTAGAGGCCTACGTTTGAGATGGAAACAAGATGAATATAGAAGTTTCACTAAACGTTATGGGTATAATAATATTCAAGAGGGAATTATATAATAATATTACACATATTAACTAGCTATTGTACTAATTTGAATTCATTGAAGAAGAATTATATTTTAATAATCTAAAAGACAATTAATTTTAATTCCAAAAGCTATATTTAAGATTGTTTTGTTTTCAACTGCGAGAAACATCTGTTTGATCTGTCATTAGGATTACAGCATAGGACATTGAATTAAATTATACTTTCAGTTTTCTTAGTTTTAGTTCATATTTTTTGGTTTATTTTTATGTAGAATAATATTATTTGTTCATGTGCATCATTAAAACATTTATATAATAAATAGGTATATTTGAAAGTTTGTACCATATTTAGTTTTTAATACAATATGATTAACACGGAATTCATGTTCTAAAGCTAACAAATGTTTTAACCCTACATTTAAAACTATGATTGGTGGTTAAAACAAGTATTTCTAACTTTTGACGCTAGGTAATCATTATTTGGGAATTGTAATGGTGTAAGTAATTGAATTTAATATTTGGTTTTTGACAATATTTATAATGAGTTCTGTAAATGATGTTGGGAATGTTTGGTTTGTGATTCATCATGATTAAATTCATTTTATTTTCCATCGACAGCTTTTTTTAATTGCACACAACGTAAAAAAGTATGCTTATTGTTGATTTTATAAGATCAACTAAATGTTGTTTAATTTTTTAGTATACATAAAAACAAAGGTAATTATTAAAATCAGTTACTACTGCTCTGGTCGGAGAATGTTTTAAATTCCTGGTTAATTTGACCATGCTGAACACGAATATGAAGTTATTTTTAACAGCAAACGTGAATTAACTGGACCATACCTAGGTGCTTACTAATGCTCAGATCGCACAACATTTTTTTCTTGTCAAAAAGGCGCGAATCATACCAACAAACCTAACTCACGTAACCCGCAAGATGCTTTCCGATTGGCCGACATATGGTACGTGACTTTTCAACTGAAAAAGCTGCAAGTCTGATATTTTTGGCGACAAATCAAAATCGACTATCTTGGTTATAGTAGTCACAGGACCTGAAAGATGCTTTCCGATTGGCCTGCTTGACAGATGCCGCCAGATGTTTCAACCGAAAAGTTTGTATTTAGCGTGTGTGAGCAATGGACTGTGACGGATCTTGCCACACATTTTTTGTTCGATGGAAAACGGGTTTTTGAGGCTTTATGTTCACACAATATGCTTCCTTCAAAGACGAACTGTTTGAAGTGCGATAACATAGTGAAGATTACGGACGCCTTTGAATTTAGGTGTGGGAAGGTTGTTTCATTGCCAAAAATAGGCCGGAAAAGTGTGGATGGAGGGTTTTGGCCAAGGTCAGTTTATTTTTAAGGACAAACCAAAGTGAACATAAACCAACTTGGTGCAATATCAACTTTTTACCCACAAAAATACCTCTTTAAGCACCTAGATTAGGTCAGGTTAGTTTATGTTTGCCGTAAAAAATAACTTCAGGTTCATGTCAAGCATGGTCAAATTGACCAGAAATGAAAAGATTTTGCTGATTAGAGCGGTAGTCATTGATCTTAATAATTACCAAAACTAGTTGTATCCTTGTTCTATATTACTGAACTATATCGCCTTCTCATTTTAAATCATCAGATGTATGGTATCAATGATGAATTTATCAATTGAAAATGAGAAGCAAGTATAATATGAGTAGTCATAGGCTTTCTAAACATTAATGATATTGGCTATTATGGTAAAATATTATAAATGTTGAATGTATTCAGAAACAGGTAATAATAATAATTTTTTTATTTACTAACTAAATCTAGTCTGACTGGACACTTTGTTAGCAATATTCTAATGCATAACAGTAGTCTGTTTTTATAAAAAAATACAAGATTTTAAAAGTTTTATATTGTTTTATCTTTTTTCAAAACTTTATATTTTTAGGGTTTCACTACCACGTTTTATTATTTTTTCTGTATTCTTAAAAACTTTCTGTAAAACAAAGTATAATTTTTTTGCCAATATAGATTATGCCTAGAAAACCAACATAATTAACTTAATACATTTATACTAACCTTAGTTATAATACTGAATATTTAGTTTTGAGTTAGGCACTATAGATAAGATTGCTGTTATTAGAATCTATTATATCCTATTGGATTGTGAAGAAAAGAGCAATATTTATAAATAATTAATTTTTCATGCAATGCAATATATTTCTTTTATAATGTATAGTTCTGTTGAGTTAAAGTAAAGGTTCCAATGAGCGAGTCTCTACATAGTGTACATTTTGAAGGAAAAAATTTCAATTACAGATGTTATTTAGTACCTTTTATAGGTATTAATACATGTATAGAAACCACATTAACCTTTAAACCTTTAGATTTTAAGGCTTTTAGCAGAAAAAATAGCTTAAATTATTAGTACCTAATGATTACTGCCTTGTCCTTGTTTGATGTACAGTAATACTGTACATGTTCTACTTAAAAACCAGTCAATGTACAAGAGCATGATATAGCTTGACTATTACACCACTGCATACAATATGAAACAAATTTCTCTCTGGGTTCACCAAAGGTAAATATTAAAAGAGTACTCTTAAAATCTCACTGAACATTAACTTATTCACACAGATTAGTTTTAGTAATGATGTGGGCTCATTAGTGATGGCCCAACACTGACATCATCAATGAATAGTTTGCGTGAATAAACTAATGTTTAGTGAGGTTTTGTGTACACTATTTTAGTATTTACTTTTGGTGTTTAAATTTTATTAACATTTCAGGGAAGTTCCTGAAAAATTTCCTAATTTTTGCTAAATTGGAAAGGAATGGCTACATCTGTTTTGGAGTCTACTGGAGCCGAAGATGTATCTATGAATAAATGTTATGAAAACTATATTCTAGTAGACACTGGTGCTAATCTGACAAATAAAAAATTTGGACGAGATTTAGAATCTGTAATTAAACGAGCTAAAGATGCAGGTAAGAAATTAATTATAATTAAGTTTAAATAAGAAATATATAGTTGTTTTACATCCAACACATTCACTTATTTGGAAAACTTACCAAATAGCTGTAAATTATTTTTAGATAATTTTTAGATTATTTGATATGGCTAATGATATTCATAACAGATTGGCAAACATGTCAGACGTTTGGTGATTTATAATGGATATGATTATTTTTATGCGTTATATCTTACAACATGATATCTTGACATTTCTTCGTGTGGTAAATTTTGAGTTAGTATTTAAGGTAAAACACTGTAACACCATGAAATATTATTTATGAATTATTTATTATTATATTTCATATTATTTATAACACATTCACATTATTAGTAACATTTCATATTTATTATTTTTTTTTGTAAGACGTTTTTGTACAATAGAAAACAGTCATGTTGAAAAAACAAAATTATAAAAAACAGCATCTCTGTGTTGGTCTTAGTTAAGAGCCTATTATAAATCAGTTAATGCTAGTTTTCAGTTATTGCTTAGTTAATGATATTTTTCATAGCACATTAACACAAATCCCAGGATCTTCTAGACATGGAACATTAATAAATGTGGTTTCTTTTCTCCTAACCTTATGAGAGACAAGATCTTTTTCTAAAGATACAACTCTTACTATTTGTTTGTAGTTCTTATAAAAGGATATGAAGGTGGTAATGTAGGGGTTGTTGAAGGGGCACTAAGTTCTCTTGAGGGACCAAAGCTCTAATATTAACTAATCAAAAGAAGTACATTAATTTTTTACTGTATGGGTTGTTAGAAGGATAGAGTTTGTGGGCAGTGACAAGGATCATGTGTAATATATGTATGAACACTTTCTTTAGCACCTTAGGGTTGTATGCTCTATTAGATAATATGATTGCATTTTGTCTCGCCAATCTACTTTCATAGCTACATTGAACTTGACGATAAATATAGACTTTTCTCGCAATGTTTTTCATGTTGTGTGAAAGTCCCTTATCAAATTCTGTAGATGTCAATATAACATTATCCCAGTTATACTGTTTTTCTATCATTATCCCTCTTTTTTTCAAAAATATTTTTGCCTTTTTTGTTTGGTCAGTGCCTTCACTTGGTCAGGCATGTGCTTGCTATCAACTTGTGTGGTAAATGTGATAAGATAGAAGTTTGGCTTCTAGTGGGGTATTGTTGTAGAAATTGTCCACATAAACTGTGTTGACCAATACAAAGATTTTCTTCATAAGATGTAAAAAAAATATTCTGTCTATAACAGTTTTCTGTCATGGAATCAACAGATCTGTATAGATAGCAATCTTGAAGACAAGATGATCACATTCAGTAGGGCATATAATTTGGTGCTGTATCTAAGATGTTTAACTTCTATAAATTAGAGCTTAGCTATAACTGTATGAAGCAACTGTGGCGTAATGTTTATTTTTAAATAAATAAAACCTCTTAACCACAAATAACTTTTATTTAAACCTTATGTACATTTCAATTGCACAGTAATCATCTTCAGAGGTATTTAAAAATACAACTCGAGTTGTATTCAGTTGTATTTTTAAATACCTCTGGAGATGATTGCTGTGCAATTGAAATGTACATAAGGTTTAAATAAAAGTTATTTGTGGTTTAGAGGCTTTATTTATATGAAAATAGAGCTTAGCTATAAGAACAATTCACAACTTTAAAAATTAAAACAGTTAACTCTAAATCTCACTACACATTAGTGTAGCGTAGTTTAAAACAAACACACTAGTATATTAAAACAAACAGAATAGTTTCAACGACGATTCTGCCTTCATCAGTCCTTGTCTACCACTCCATTTTGTTTAACTTTTGGATAATAGAACAAAATAAGACTTTGTAGCAGGATCATCCACTCATCAAAGAACAAATCCTTACCAGATTATTTTAGTTAATTAGTAAATTGGTTAATTTTATTGTTGAAATATTTGACGATTTGTCCAGTATGATTTTTTCTGTTCTGGCTTCCTATTTGAAAGAAAGGCTTGATTCTGTTCCTACGAACAATGCCTGTGAATACCATAAAAGATTACAAGTTCTTACACAGTTACATTTTTCCACCTGTGCATTCGTATTGTGAAGTTGATAACACCCAAAAAAACTTCCAATTCATATCTATTAGTATTGTTTGATTTTCACTTGAGCTTCTAGTTTTTACCAAAAAACACTAGTACATATATTAATATGTTACACTTACTTATAGTAGCACGACAATGGGACACATTTCTTGAAACTCCTCTATAACCAAAAAGTAAGTGCTAATATAAGGAAGGGAAACATACTAATATATGTTCGTTTTTTTGCGTCATACCAGTAGTTTCACAAATGGGTTCTAAAATCACTTACCTGTTATCATAAAATAGAAGTCACAAGATTTAGGTTAAACAGGACCTGGATAAAGCATTTGGTTTACTTTGATGAACAGAATTTGGCATAAACCACTGTTATTGTTGCTCTTTGTCTAAGATGGATTTTCATAAACTTCCTCTTACTATTGCAGATAAAAAATGAATCAATTTCATGAGATTTTAGTTCACTAACAAGTCAATGTGTTAAATTATATTAAACATTCTGTTACAGGTGTTCAAAAAATTATTGTTTCCGGTTCATCGCTTAAATCTAGTAGAGAAGCTCTTCGGTTAGCCCGCATCTATCCAGGAACATTGTACTCAACTGCAGGTTGGTTAAAATATTTTTACCAAACTTTTCAGTACACATTTATATAAAGATTGTAGCTCGAAAATACTAAGGCTATTTGGTTTTGTAAATTATGATGAAAAGCCTATTGGAAACACAAAATATTTGTTTTCCCTAAAACACTTGTAAATATTTACAAGTGTAAATATTTTAGTGAAAACTAGTAGCTCACGTTGAAGATAAGTGGAATCAACAAATATAAAATTTTGTTTTTCATTTTCAAATTTCCTCAAAATATCTTTCTAATATATGTTTCATTCCTTTTACACACAACTAAAATTGATACAAAATATCTTGTAAACCCCGGAATTAGGTTTCCATCCCTTAAAAACTGTATACAGCATGAAATAAAAAATGGTACATAACATTATTATTGTCATTTGTTGATTCCATCTTCACGTGAGCTACTAGTAATCACTAAACTCTTTTAAATGTTTTAAACTTGCCTATAGTATTACTTACTTTGCTTGTTGAGGACGGCCGTTCTCAACATGGGACACATCTCCCGAAACGGCCATCCTCAACAAGCAAAGTAAGTCCTACTATAGGCAAGTTTAAAACATTTAGAAGTGTTTAGTGATTATTATTGTTTTTGAAAATTTTAGAAATGGGAGAATAAGCGATTGGGAAAGAAAATAGGTTTTCTGAGATTCTTAAAGGACGGAGTAAAGCAATGGCGTTTGTAATGATTATATTATAGTAAAGTTCTGTGATTACAGAATAACTGAGGTCAAATAAAAAGTCTGCTATTCCATTAACATCCTCAAGCATCAAAGCATTTACACTTTTATAACTACAGTAGCTGCCACTTATTGTAATCATATTTGTTCAAAGCATATCTGATAACAATATCTGATCCTATAATCACAATGTACCGAAGTACCGCATTGAACACTGCATGGTCACTTGTGTTTACTCATGATGTTATACGCCATTTACATATTTTACAGCCACTAGCATTTTCATTTTTGAATGTATGAGTATGTTCTGGTAAAGCACAATAATAAGGTCCTGTTTCATCTGAATTGCTAGAATATTCAGCCAAAAGTTTTGACCGTTTCTACTGTAACCCGTCCTCAGCTCCTTCTTCAGTATCAGCATCTTTTGTTTTCACCACATCTTTTCTTATAAACAATGTTTTCTCTCTTCTTCCATTAATAGAACCTTCTATCAATGGCTTTAAAAACCTACTTTCATAATTTTTTTTTGCAACATCCTTGGATTTTTGGCGCATTAATAAGCTATCAACTCGAGCAACTTTTTCACAAACATTATAACCATAATTTAAAAACTTATTCCACTTGTGGATCTTTCCCGTGACGATTTATTTTGCTATTAACTTTTTCATTACATTTTGATAATGACAAGATGGAGTATTTGTTCTTGAAAATTTTACATAAGAGAGGTTCTGAAACGCCAAGTTAAGAAGCAGTGTTTCTTTGACTCGTGTCTGGTAATTTACTGTATCGATCTAATATGTCATGTTTTTCTTTTTCTTTAAGACTTAAATAATGTTGTTTCTTTTGAGATTGAAACATCTTGCTACACTGACACTGAACATCAAGTGACACCTAATTTCAGAAAACAAATTTTAAAAATCTTCCAAAATTAAATTACTTAAAATCCCACTGAAATCATAAACATATATGAAAACTAAAAACATAAATGGTGCAGTAGTCGCATGAACAAATGGCATATGAACAACTAGATGGACAAACAACATACTGTACATTTTGTAGATCCTACTAAACGTGTTTGAGTAAAGTCAATCAGGATATGAATGACATGTGGATAATGAATCGTGTCTATAATGTCAATAATAGAACTGGTGGACAGGATGTCAGCCACCTTATCGCTTAACTGATTTCTGAGAATTTACAATACTTGTAAAGATATTTGTTTTGTTATACTGTATTTCATATTTCCTTATTAAGTTGATCAGCCTGCTCACATCCATTTATGTCGACATGAATTGAGATGTAGTGAATGATAGAGACATCTAGTTTTCAATGGTTCAATTCAAAAGCTAAGGAATATCATAAGTAATTTTGTGGTACTATACTGTATCTCTTAAAAAATTGACCTTTTGTTAAGGAAAACTTTTATGTCTTATCATATATGGGTTATTTTTGTGCAGTAAATATGTTGAGCTTCTCTATTGACCACCAGTTTGTAGATACAGTAGAGTCTCAATAATTCGAAGTAAATGGGACCGAGACCCACTCGGATTACACGGAAATATGTTCCTTTGCATTAGAAAAAACAGGAGTTCTAATAAACCCTAATACTATAATTAAGAATGCACAAAATACGTTTATAAAATTGTATTGATTACAGTACTTATATAAATTTAATGTTGCTTTGGAATACATTGTTCATGACGTTGCTACATCTTTTGGAAAAAGCTATGTATCTTCTGCGTATACTTATCAGATAGTTTTTGTTCTGCGGTCTCGTAGTTGTCTTAGCAGAAGCACATCTGTTGGTATGGTGTGTGTTGTTCAATATAGCATAGTGCAGTTTTCAAGGCCACTGTTCTTACATTGTGACTAATTTTCCCTTCTTGTACTGTCTCGTTGTTCATCTTTATTCTCAGCATCACTGCCTTCAGTAGTTTTGTGTACCATTTCAATAGCACTAACTAGTGTTATTATTACTTACTTACTCATTTTAATTGTCATTACTCATCCATTCATGCCGTCCGTATCATTGACATTTTCACAACCTGGAAGTTTATTGATGAGAAATCTGTCACATCTCTTGTTGTGGATCAGTAACAGTCAGCAGTTTTATTATGACTCAAAACTTTATTATAATTTATTTAATGTTTCTTCTTTTGTTTCATTCCATGCTTCGCCTACCCAGTACACAACTTCCTCAGCTGTATTTTTTTAGAAAGCTTACAATATTTTCTTCCGTTTTAGTCGCTTCCAAGAGAGGTTGTGCCACGTTCATTTGTCTAACAGTAAATAACTTGAATTTTCTTTCAAATAGATTAAATCGTCTGAAATAGAAATAGGTTCGAATTTAAGAGAAGCTTGAAAAATCGGAACTCGGATTTTCGAGACTCTACCATATAATTCAAAATCATCTTTAATTTGTACTACTCTATTTCAGCACTTGGTTGGACAAGGTTAATTTCAGTATCTGTCTCTTTAAAATTAATGTCAATTGACCTGCCAGTTATAGACCAAATCACGAAGTTTGATCTGTGTAGCTCAGTGATAGATGGAGCCATTTCCTCTTACTTTCTAAGAACAACTTATTATTATCTGTTTAGGAAGTTGGAATGACAAAACCAGTTGAACCCTGTAATTGACTGATTTCTCTTCTTATTTAACCCATTAAGTTACTAACTATTTCAGTCTTAGCTAGACTTCAGGATCTATTTAATTTGAACAGAAATGGATGATTTTGGTTAAAAATCCATTAAAACAAGTAATATAAAAACATTTTTTAAAGTCAATACCTACTTAGGTGAACAAAAATAAAATTATATTTTAGTTACATTTTATTAAATAATTGCAATTAATATAAATAAAGTAACATAACCTATGCATTAAAACAGCTGTTCTACTACATAACCTATAACGAAATCAGCTGTTTAATGAAATCATATGTTATCACTTATTTTAAGCCAAATGGGAAGTAACTATATTCCATACCTTGTCCCTTTTGTGAAAAGGTTATCTGCTGTATAGAACTAAATTAAATTCGTTCAATTTAATTAATAAATTAATATTTTAAAAAGCTTCAAACATCAATTGTCACCCACTACAAGATTAAGAGAATGTGTTTGAACTTGAGTGAATGAATAAAAAATATTTTATTAATGATTGAAAATTTGAACAAGAAATATATAGAGTGTGAACTATTAGAAGGAATTTAAAAAAGTCATAATTCAAGGAAATAAAACCGATATTAGTTGAAACTATTTTGTTCAATAATTTTGTTTCGTAGAACTTAAAGCTACTCTATGAATAAATAAATCATAATTTCAAAAAGTTAGTATTTACTGTTTTATTTTACTATTAGCATTTTTTTAGTGAAATATTAAAAGTATTAAGAAAAAATAACATTTTGATGCAAATACCTCTTATAACAAAACAATAAAATAATCCTGACATGATGAAATAAACTTATTTTTGTGTGACTCCTTGAGATATAAGTTTGTAGCATTACTAAAATGTTTGTTTTTTTTTAACTACAAATATATTGTAATTTATCATGTTCAGCAAGTAGAAAAAAATGTATATGGTTTTATTGTTCATCTCACGATAGGAAAAGACAATAGGCAATTCATTGCCGTGATGATTATACATTATATGTTGCTTATCAGTTTGAGGAGTATATTCAAATAAATTCAGACCCTTTCATCATAATGCAGCTAAAATCAACACGACTTTCCTAAAATTTACTCCCTGCTGAACTGAACAAAATTTTTCATACGACAGCTGATAGACATTAAAAAAAGCCGCTCTATCCTAAGGATGGTTCTACTCTGTATTGTAATTTGTTGATTTTCCTTTGTTTTCGTTGTAACTGGAGGTCAACGTAGTTCTAAAATAGCGACAATGTGAGCCTAGCATGCATTGGTAAGGTGATCGCTGCTTGCATTTAATGTATTCAGAAGTCCAGAGCACGGCCAAGTTAACTGGGATATGTGTACCTGCTCAGTAGTAGAACCATTTACATATATATTCATAGGAAAAGTATATTTGTTTTCTCTGTCAGTTGTAAACTTACAGAAATTTGCAGTTTTTTTTTCTCATCTTGAGATTTATCTATAATTACAATTTTGGTATTAACTTGGCAAAAATACTACTACTTACTGATATTTTTCAGCAGACGCGCTTCGCACTAGGTCAGTGCAATGTTAAATTCTGTGAGTCATTTACACGACTGTTGCTCAGGTGTGTTGTGTTGGTGTGAATCTGTGGTGTATTGGTGTGTTATTGTTCATAGAATAGTTGTTAATTTGTGTTCAAATGTAGTATTTGACTGTGAGTGTGTTTTGTCGTTTAGAATCTGTTGTTGTGTTTGTTTATCTCGTAGTTTTCTGTTGTGTTTAATTTTATGCTTTTTTTTATATAGTGTAGGATATTTAGATTGGTGTGTGAGCGTAGTGTGTTTTGTATGTGAATGCCGAAATAAATAGATTCCTCATTCTGCAAACTCAAATATAAAGTAGCATTTAAAAACACAACAATAAAAAACAGCTATACAGTACAAAAACATACCAAAATAAAAACAACAAGGCAGGAGTATGCAAGATTACATGCAACAACTGCCCCAGCTTTTACATGAGACAAACAGAGAGAAAATTTATCACAAGATAGAATGAACACATTAGAGACAAAAAAGACACAACCCAAATCAAATTTCGCCATACAAATACAAAACACACTACATTCACAGACTAACATAGATAGTAAACTAAAAATCGTACACTACATACAAAAAATCATCAAACTTAACACAACAGAAAACTACGAGATATACAAACACCATAAATACTATCTGCAACATATTCTAAACGACAAAACGCATTCACAATCAAATACTATATTTAAACACATAATTAACAACTACTCTATGAACAATAACACAGCACAGAACATGTATTGATTTACCACATTTACATCAACACAACACACCTGGGCAACAGTCTTGTCCATGACTCACAGCATTGAATAATGCACTGACCTAGTGTGAAATGCGTCCGCTGAAAATATCAGTGAGTAGTGGTTTTTTTGCCAAGTTAATACCAAAAGTGTAATTCCAGAAAATATTATTTCATACATGCATGTGCGTGTGAACATGTTAATTCCAGTAAAAAAAATATTAACACCGCTTCCTTATATCTCTAGATTTTATTTTATATTGTCTTGCCTCACAAAATGCCAGTCCATAAAGGATGCCCTTATTAGATTTAGGTTTATATTTTACAGGTGTACATCCTCATGATGCAAAATCATGGAATGAAGATTCAATATCTGAGTTAAGAGAAATAGCTGAATCTTCAGAATGTGTTGCCATTGGTGAATGTGGGCTTGATTATAATCGTGATTTTTCTACTCCAGATGTTCAAAAAGAAGTGTTTGAACAACAGGTAATGAAACCTATCATAAAATAGTTTAGTATATTAAATTTCTTTTTTCAGCTTATATTAAATAAATATTAGGTCATACAGGTAATAAAACTTCTGGTTAGGTAAGATCATTTATAATATCTTTTGTACTACAAGCCTCTTGAGACGAGATTGGCCTCCTGAGAGCATACACCTCTTGAGGAATAGGATATGTATAGACCAGGGTTGCCAACTAACACCATGTAAATGATGGAAGTAAATTAAATTATGCTTTTGAATTCATTATATAAAACTAACACCAAATTTACAAGTAGTAAATCAAATGTTCATTTTCAGGTTATTTTAGCTTGTGCCATCAAGAAGCCTCTCTTTTTGCACGAGCGCGATGCACATGAAGATCTGATTATTATTCTGAATAAACATAAGGACAGTCTTCCTCCCGTTGTGGTCCATTCGTTTACAGGAACTTCTAATCAAGCACAGATTTATCTGCAAATGGATATGTATTTATGTATAACAGGTAAGCTTTGTAAATCAACAATCCATTGCACTTTATCTTTCAAAATTTATTTTGAAGGCTTAGTAGAACTGTAAGATATTTAACTGCACAGAGTTTACTTACATGATAAAATTAAGATAATATCTCCATTTACCACTGGCATATCCACAATATCTCGAATTAAATTCTGTTTCAACAAGATCATTCCTGTTCCACATCTGCTGTTGGTATTTTTGTCTGATTACGTTATTTCAATTGTTTCTTTTTAGTTATCCTTTTTCTTTCATTGGTGATGTTATGTATATATGTATTTTGAGTCCCGATTTTTCAACCTTCTGTTAAATTCGAGTCTATTTCTATTTTAGACTATTTAATCTATTTGAAAGAAAATTCAAATTATTTACTGTTAGACAATGCACTGATAAAGATCAACTATGGTCCGATGATATCCGTGGTCTATTTCTACCCACCAATGTTATGAGCCTAACCTTGTATGGAAAAAATACAGACGTTACCTTTTACAATCGTTCTTTGAAGTGACTGAAGAGGAAGGAAGCATCAAAGACTTTCTAAAAAAAATTACAGTTAAAGAAGTTGTGTATTGGATAGCCGAAACATGAAACGAGATAAAAAGATAAACAATCCTGAGTCATAATAAATCTGTTGACTGTGTTATTGATCCATAAGAAAAAAACAGATTTAACATTTCTTAATAAGTAACTTCAAGGTTGTGAAAAAGTCAGTGATACAGACACAAGTCAATGGGTGAGTAAGGATAAACGTAAGTAAGTAATGATAACACTTGTTATGACTGTTAAAATGATACAAGAAACTACTGAAAACAGAGATGACAACAATAAAGATAAAGGTTTGGCCGAGACAGTACAAAAAGGAAAATCTAGTCAATGTAAAGGAATGGCTGCCTTGTAAATTGCATTACGCTATATTGAACAACAGACAGACACCTTGCCACCAGATGTGCTTCTGAAACGTCTACGTCATGTTGTAGCGCAAAAACGACCTAATAAGCAAATGCAGAAGACACAAAACAACTTTTTCCAAAAAATGTAGCAACCGTGATGAACAGTATATTCTAAAGCAACATTAAAGTAATGTAATTACTGTAATCAATAACAGATAGAGTCTCAGCCCTATCCACCTATATATGTATATATATGCCTACAAGCAGAAATTCAATGTAGTTGCTAAGTCCTGTCCAAATGTCTAAATTTCAAAAGAACTATAAAAACCTGTAGAAAGAGTGAAATTATTGTTTAAAACAATGGTTTAATGTATCTGTTAATTGTAATTCTTTTTGCAAATGTGACTTTAAAGAGAGAAACTTGTATACATGTAGGATATGTTATAAGTGATTCTAACATACAAATGTAAGTTATGAAACTAAAGTAAAATAAACTGAGTAGTTAAGTTTAGTTGTGATTAGTAGAAAGAATTTGAATGCATTGGGAGATCTGCTACAATTTGCTGAAAGGAGTTAGTAAATTTTTAGCGATCAAACAAAGTAGACGTTATTTTAAAAACGGGAGTTGGGTTCTCGATACTATCAGCTGTTCAGTAGAAGGTATATGAACTACAATACTATTTATTTGATAATAATTTAACAAATCCAATTTATTTAGTTAATTAGAGCTTAGCTAGTGAGAACTATTCACAAAGGTAAAAGTCAAAATAATGAACTCAAAATCTCATAGAAATTAATTTTTAATAAACACACACACAAAAAACTAGTTTTGGTGACAATGTCGCCTTCCTCAATGCTTGGCTACTACTGTAGTACTGAGGAGTTTTTCGCATTGTTGACAAAGGCAATTCCCGACAATGGGAAAACTCTTCACCTACACTTATAAAATACACCCAAAACTCCACTTTCACTTCAGAAATTGAAACCAAACTTCCCTAAACTTCCTCGACCTAACCATAACAAAAATCCATTCACAAAAACCCAACTTCAACATTTACAGGAAACTCATAATGACAGACACACTTATCCACAACACCTCAATCCACCATATCCAACACAAACACGCTGCCTTCAGATCCATGCTCCACTTAAAGAAGTACCAATGACTACAGAAAACATAAACAAAGAACTAGACACAATTAAATATTTAGCATACACAAATGGATACAACACCACAATAATAAACAAACTATGGTTCAAAATACAAAAAAAACACTAAAATTAACACTACAGACAGGGAAAACAAATACATCACATTACCATACATAAAAAAAACAACAAACAAAATAGCCCGCAAATTTAAAAAAACAGGATACAAAATAGCATATAAAACAAATAACAAGTTACAATACAAAATACAACACGACACCAACAACAAAGATAAACTACAAACACCAGGCGTATACATACTAAACTGCGACAAATGAAACAAATTCTACATTGGACAAACAGGTCGTAGCTTTAAACAAAGAGTCGAGGAACACAAACAGAACACCAACTCAACATTTTACAATCACATAAAAGAAACAGGACACAATTACAGACATTTACCATAACCTAGAAATCCTACCCATCAACAAAAAAGGACCACGTCTCAACACACTAGAACAATATGAAATTTACAGACACACAAAGTACAAACATATTAAATGAACAAACACAATACAAATCACACATACTTTTAGATACTATTAAAAAGCTGCCTTTAAAACCGTCACTTGCTTGACCCGACATCTCCAAGCAGAAGACACTGATGAAGATCGCCACATATAGCGATCGAAAGCGTTCTGTCTCAGTAAGTCTTAACAAATTTACAAAATTTAAAATTCGGATAGTCATAAACTATTGTTTAAGTGGTTAATTAATATTCATATAATTATTTTGTAAAGTTACGGATTCTTAAATTTGTAGGAGACATGGGAATGAAAGAGTGAACCATTAGATAGAACTATGGGACTAAAATCAACAGGACAGCTTTAAAATGGACCAATCATCTAACATTTTCATGACGACCACCACACTCTTGTATTTGGTACCTGTAATGAGCCGATCTTGATTACAAAAGCTCAAATAATCCTAAATTAATTTGACTTTTCAACTTTCATAAAAGAATTAAATTGAATAATTAAAGTGTTCTTTCCAATATAAAAAAACCAACCCTTGTATGTCTCGAGATTTTATAATTTCATTGGTAATTTATAGTTAAATAAAGTTAAAACGTCTTGTGACTCTTATTATTATGATAAAACTTAAAAAACTATAATGTATTTATAAAAGAAAACTGTATTCATTATTATAATTCTTTGAATAATTCAACAAAATTTTAGTATGATTAAAATCTCTAAGTTTTATTTAACATTTTAGCAAGGGTAAATTGTGTATGTTTTTATTCCTAGTACCAGAAGACCGAGTATAATATGTGTGTGTGTGTGTGTATAGATTCGTTGTACCTCTCTTTGGAAATAATTTAGGAAGATGCACTATATTCTTTACAAAATATTTTTACTTTAAAATTTTATTTCAGGTTACATATGTAAAGATAATGCAGAAGATGGTGTGCAGTCATTATTAGAGTCAAGACAATTGCCATTAGACCGTCTCCTTTTAGAAACTGATTCACCTTTCATGTATCCAAATGCCAGAGGCTCAAAACTTCCTACTAAAGTTAAAGATGCTTTAACAGAAAGGTAAATCAATTTAATTTCTTATTTGTTACTTACATTACAGTATCTGAATTCTGGTGAATCAAGTAAAGTATTTTTAGAACTAGAAAATACAGTAGAGTCTTGATAATTTGTGGTCGATGTTATCGAGACCCCCCTTGAATTACACGGAAATACTTTCCTTCGCATTAGTAAAAAGAGTTTTAATGAACCCTAATACTATAATTAAAAATGGACTAAATAAGCTTATAGAACTTCATATGAAGATTTCTTGGAAGCTCGGCTCCTTCCCTTCGCATACTCTATGGCTATAAACAGTTCTTGGAAACCAGACTCGTCATTTCCTTTTATATAGATAAAATAGGGTTAAATATAAATTGGCTCGAATTTAACTGAAACTCGAAATATCGGGATTCGAAATTTCAAGACTCTACTGTGTGTAAAAGTCAGAAAATTACGTTTAAGAGGTTGTAATTGGGGGAATTATATGTTCTCCTGTAAAACTCACGTTTCAGTTTCTTAAACAGTTATACAAACTGAAATGTCTATTACTGAAGCTATATTGTAATTGTGAACTGAAGTTCATATTTGTAATTTTGAATAAATCATTACATTTATCCAATGTTTGTCATGCTTTCAAAGACATTCTTATTCATAAACCAAGGTTGAACATTTTGTGAAGCCTGTTACATTAAAACGAAACTTTCAAAAGGCTTCACCATATGACCAAGATGTTAACTAAATTCATTATTAAAGAATGTCATGTAGGTCTATAACTTGAAAGAACCGAGAATGGACTAAAGAATCAAGTATCGGAAGAGAAATTTTAGTATTGGAAAAATGTTAGGTATCGGCCCATCCCTAGCCTTAGCATTTATTGTGTTTCTCATTTATAATCTGGCTTTCAATGTGAATATTTTTAGGAAACAAAACTTGACAATCAAATATATGTCCTGAAACTATTTTAGAGAGAAGGGATTATAAGCTGAAAAATATATGAATAATTCTCTTGTGATTTGTTTTAATCGTTTTGTTCTGTATTATCAACATATGTTCATAGTCTTAATTGTTCTCTCATTGCTAAAAAAAAAAAATTCATTGTTCATTCATATTTAATAAACATATATTATCATTTAACATTTCTGTTATTTCCTAGTTTCACAGTGAAATTAAGATGAATATTTTGTTTTGTTTTATTTTAACACTAATCATATTTCCAGCAACAAGATTGCACATGTGTTATTGTATTTGCTCCTCACAAATTTTTAATAAGATACATAGTTTGTCATCCCTACTTTCAGATACAGTGCAATTTTTTATTCCCCCTAATTTCAGATACAATGAAACCCTGAAAATCCAAACTCATTGGGAATTAACTCTTTTCAGATCTCTGAAAAGGGTATTTGGGAAATCAACTTAAATATATACAGAAAATATCTCTGAACATTCAGAATGTAGATTTAAACCAGCGGTCCTTTAAAAAAAAACATATATATATAAACCATATAAATGCATATAAACCAGTTGTGTATAGTTTTGATTCTCATTGGTCTGTGTTAAATATGGAGTTCCAAGGACTAACCTAGGAGTGGAATATCATGCCGTTGTTTCCGCTACTATGAGAATACACACTACAAATAGAAAAACTGTGAAGTTGGCACAGTCTGGCTTAAGAGTCAAGTGTCAGTGTTTGTGTTTACAGTTCGTTAACCTTTTTCCACAGGTGACTTTCGAAATGTCATGTCATCTGTGTTGTTAGTATAAGGTGGTGTATTAATGGAGTGATTCTTGTTGAAGTACACTTCTATGCATTCTTTTTAAACTACATAATTTGTAAAAAGTAGGCCTACTATATTTTCTGAAGAAACTAATCTTCTGGATGCAGAGCTAATGAAAGAACTTCTTTAACTCATCCAACAGATTCTTTGAGGCAAGGAAGCAGAAGAAACCTGCCTGCAAGAATGGATTACCCAAGATTGGAATGGTTATCAGGAACTGTGTAATGACAAAATTGTTTCAATGGTTATACAGAATATAAAGCAGAAGATAAAGATGTCCTTGAGAGTATTGGGGATGACAATAAATCTTCTCACAAGCAGAGCACAAGCTAGTGCGTTCGAAGTGACGTTTCCCTATGTGATGTTTATGCATCACTGGCACAATACCACTTTGTCAACCGTGATTAGCACCTTAGGGCAATAGAAGATAACTAATTTTGTTTCATCTAATTAATGTTTAGTAAATACGGCAGTATATATTACTTAATGTTTCTTTTTGTTGTAAACAACTCTTAAATACAATTCATGGATTTAAAGGCTTCCAACATTCTAAGGCACTCTTTTGTTGGTTATGAAGTGATAAATACTTCATGTGAGCTGAACAAAATATGAGATTAAATATTATTACCATGTCACTCTATTCCTGAAATGCATACCTTACAGCATATATTTGCTTCTGGTTATGCTGAGTCATCTCAAAGTGAATTAACAATAACATACGATGTTATGTTGAAGAACAGCCCTTTTGCACATAGATTATTATTAAATAGTTTTGATAAATTAATATTTGTATTAAAATTTTGATAAATCTCATTAGAAAAAATTCAATATAATGATAATAATAAATTATGTATTTTTAATCCAATTTTCAAAAGAAAAACATTTTTAGGCCCGTCTTATACTTTTTAAAGAACTTATTAGAATTGAATTTGTTAAAAGAATTTGTATTCAGTAAATATCTAATAAATATTTTTTGTTGCCAACATTATTTTATCTTTAACTACAATAAATATTACATCTCCAAGCAGAAGACACTGATGAAGGTCGCCACATAGCGATCGAAAACGTTCTGTGTCAGTAAGTTTTAACAAATTTATAAAACTTTAGTTCGGATGGTCATAAACTATTGTTTAACTGATTAAATAAATATTAGTCTTTATTTGATACACTCCTCAAATAAAGATGTAAAAATTGAATGAACAATTTTCAAAGATTTTTGTTGACAATTTGGCATAACTATTAGCTCTATTTTGTTATCACTTCGGCCGGGATTCTCCTGAGTGCCAGAATCAAATTTTTTTCGTTTTAAATCGTGTTCGGATTATCTGAAATATCAGATTTTTGGGGTTTTAACTGTAGTTATCATTGTGCTGTTCTTTACAATACTATAATTTACTGTCTATACCTATTTCATTAATTAACAATCAAATATTTTCTATTTTTACATGGATAAAAATACATTTCTAATATAAACATTTAATAAAGACATTTTTTTTGTTTTGTATTTTAAATGTTCCTTATCGTGTTATATTACTTTATCTGTGTCTATATTTATATATTTTGTTTGTTGTATGAATATTATTAAAGCGCGGAAAGTTGGGATGTTGATTTATTGGATATTGATAATGACATTGTAATTAGGAGCGAAGCCAGGATCATGTTATAAGGGACATGACCCAGAGGATCAGGAACCCAGAAAAATGTTGACAAATTTAATCTCTATGAATTATATTTTATACGATTAGAAAATTCTATTGTATAAAATTTTTAATAATAGTTTTAATTTGGTGATTCATATTTTAATCAGGTCTCTGTCATTTCTACAACGATATTGTACTTTTCAACGAAACGAACCCTGCTCACTGCCTGCTATTGTTGAAATGGTGGCTGCGTTTATAGATAAATCTCCTGAAGAAGTTGCTTTGGCAACTGCATTTACTGCTTTGAAAATATTTGGATTAACATAAGAGATCTGTAATTTTAAGTGTTTTATTTTTCAAATTTTATATTCAATTCAATTAAACGAAGTTTTCCTTAATATATTCAAATGTGATTGCTTGTTATCGTTATATATTGTATTAAAAATAAATATATTTATTTAGATTTGTGTTTGTCTACTTGAACCTTGCATTGGGAAAATAAATACACTTGTAAATATTTACAAACTTGCCTCTAGTAGCACTTACTTATATTTGTTGAGGATGGCCGTTTCGGGAGATGTGTCCCATTGTCAACTCAGACCGTAACGTACCTCAAAGTTTACTAGGTTAGGGTATTAGGGTGGGGGTGGGATATTATGGTGGTGTGGGTGTATTTTGTGAGTATTAGGAGTTGTGATGTCAAAAAGTGTGTGTGAGTGGCGAAGTTTGATTGGTAGTTATTGTATGTTAGTGCTTTTATATGTTCTTGTTCTAACAAACAATAATTACCAATCAAACTTCACCGATCATCTCAACTCCACAAAACATGACTACATAGGCATAACATCTAGCCTACAAATTCTTCATAAACAACAGAAATATGCTACACAACCGAACAATACGAAATATACAGACACTTCAAACTACAATCTGCACACATACTCAATACACAATTACATTACAACTCACACACACTTTTGGATGGAATCCTCAAATAAGAAAGATAGTTGTTAGATATCCTACCTGTAGACCAAAACATGTGGTGAATGTTCAGTATGAGGGCCAAATTATTGCTAGATTGGTACCATAATTAGTTAATATTTAGGAAAGGTGTCAGCAAAGAGAGTAAGAGGAAGAGAGTGGAGGTCGACCAATTACTTATAGCTAATTGGAAAGTAATATATAAAGTACTTACAGTAGTCTGGTACACTGCACTTCTTACCTTCCTGGATGGACTCGCATAACCCACGAAAGGAAAGATAGGATATCACACTTATCTGGAAATTAGCGGTTGTTACTTATAAAACTGAAATTATCGGTCACTTATAAACTGAAATTAGCGCACTTCAGTCATTGCGATCATGCAGCAAAGACATCCAGGAATATAGACAAGTTTTGGCGTAGATATTTCTACACAAGCAATGCACGATCGCCTACATTACTTTAAGATGGGAAATTTTAAATTAGTACTGAATAATAGTTTCTCCCCCACACAATATTTGAGATTTTAAAAAGACTTTGAGAAAAATTGTGTATTTTAGTTTAAACTTTATACAGTTTTTAAATATAGTGAGGGTTGTACTCATTTAGTTGTGGTGTCCTAATATTTTTAGTATACCTAAACAACAAATGTATTACATACACATGAGGAAATTATAATCCAATTTTCTCTATAATTAAATAAAATTCATTAACTTTTTAGAGTATTTCCAAAAATTAAAAGAAATTTTTGGTTTTCCAGTAGCCAGAAATAAATTCTTTTTTTTTTATCAAACTGGAAAGGTTTTCAGTAAATTTATTTTAGGAACATTGTAGCATCAGAATAAAAAATATAAGAACATTTTAAAGAAGTACATTTGGATATTTTGTATAAAGAATAACACAAAAATACATAACAAAGTATTTAATAAAAGTTGTAAGATGAAACTTACATGTAAAGTACTGTTTTTAATTAAAAAAGTAAACAAAATTATATTAAATTTCTAAACACAAAATCTGTATTAGGCAAAGAAAATTAAACATCATCAAACAAAACTTGTATCAGTTACAAAACTATAATTTGGTATTTAAAAACAAACATACATATTCATTGCCTAATGAAGATTGTCATTCCCTATGGTTAAATGTATCATACTTAAAGGAATGTCTAAAACATTATTCTCCACTGTAAACATTATTTCAGTGGAAAATCATCAGATTTCACCAACTTTGAAAGCATAAAAAAACATATAATCGAGTTCAGAACTTCTGGCCATGTTTGAATTCTGATTCATCATTTTTAAGAAAAATAACTTTCTTTAACATCCAGCTTACAAATTTTGAATTTTGACATTTCATTGTGAGCATCAATAGTCTAGTAATAAATTACTATATTTTCATTATATTATGTTTATCTAAAGCTATCAGTTAAGAGTAAAGCACCTCCAGTCTTTAAGTTACGTTTTTATACTATATGTTACAAATCACATTCAATACTTATTAGTTACTCTATGAGTAATTTATTTACAATGGAACTTCGATAATTTAACACCACTAAAATTACTTGAAGTTTCTGCTTAAATTTTCTATATTCACAAACATCCCAATCTGTGAATATGGTTCAGACACTATACAGAAGGCTATAGAAATATAGCATTGGTTAGACAATATGTATTCTTGGACAGTATTCTGCATTACAGACAAAGAGAAAATGTACATGATAGGTAAAAAGGAAAAAATATTCAGAAACAGAATAACAAGATATAGTAAGAGCTGTCGAGAGATATGATGAGGATTGAGAAAAAAGCAATTGTTACAAAATTAAAGGAAATAATGTAGACCCGAAATAATCCAATCAGACTATTTTCCAAAAATAACAACAAATAAATAGAAAACTCAAAACCTTTTGCGATTTCATGAAACCTAGAAAGATAATTTGCACATGAATGAGAAAAAATTGTATAAAATTAAGACCATTAGCAAACTGAATAACTGTAACAACCAAAACCTTTTTGGTGTATTTGAATTAAAAAGTAAATAAACAAATAGGTTTTCTATTAACAAAAAATACAAAACTGGTATATTACAATAAGACCCATCATAAAATTTAAGTTCCAAATCAATATAAAAGTAAAATTGAAGAGAAAATAAAATAAGTTTCAACAATAGGATAATTCCAAATGAAATCCTGTTCAGGATCTTCCTGAATTTATTTTGGACATATAGAAGTTGCAGATTTTTACTGTATATTCTGTGGTTTTGAAAGTGATGAATTATCGACTTTCCAATGTACCTTTTTAGGAACTTTACCATATTATAACATTAAAAATAAATTCTTTTAAACGTTATATATTTCTTAAAATAAATATCTTAAGTACCAACAGTTAATTAACATAATACTAAAACGTGTCATCTTTTTTTTTTAAAAAAAAAGGTAAACTAAAATTATGTTTAAATTAAACATAACTGCTAAATTGTTATCTTATATAAAGGTAATATGGTATGCCCTATGGCTCTAGAAGGTAACAATTAACCTGATATATTAGTTTTAATTGAAAGATTTAAGGACTTTTAGTAAATCCAAGGACAAAGTATGTTAATATTATGAGAGGTGTGCTAGAAGTAATGTGCATTTATCTTCCAAATCTATAATGTATTCTGTATTAGAAATACTGACAGTCTTTCTTCAGATAAAAGTAGGTGTTAAATGAAAGTACTGTATGGTTGAATCAGCTCTGAAAAGTAAATAACTTTTATGTGTGCCTGATGCTGATAAACCGCTAACCATAGTTCGTGACTTTCCAGACTTTGTAAAAGAAGCAACACTGATGTCACATTACTGAGAATAATTCAAGATGTTGGAAGAGAATCATGACAAATGTGGTTTTTTAGTTTTATACCAAATTTCAGTTTCTCTGAAATTCTATTTTTCAGTCTCTCTTAATAAATGAATCATAACCTAATATTAAATAAATAAACTCTAACAGGAACCATTTTAGCAACATTTTAGAAATAGAAAAGTAATATACTAACATAATATCATAAATAAAAACTTTTTTAAACTTAAAATTAAGTCTTTAGGTAACAACTTTGTACTTCAAATTTATTATCTAAAGTGATTGTATTTTAATCCTAAAGTAATGACTTTTCAATAAGAAATATTATGTAGTATACTATAAAGCTGATACACATTCACAAATGTTTCAAAAGATGTCATAAGAAGATATATGTACAAGATATTGATTGAAACTATATCAAAAAATTATAGAAACCCATTTTCATAAGAATTGTTTTTCTAAAGTTTACTTAACATTTTTTGGTTGTTCTACATAAATTTAAACATTGTTTGTGAAATTTATGGCTTACTTACCATTTGTTGTCATCGATGTAAAAGTTTCAATGGTGTGACTACCATGAACAAAAATCAGAGTTTTGATACAAATCATACAATTTTCTAACTAAAAAAATATACTACAAGAAATAACTAATTCAGGGAGAAGGTAACTGATCCAAGAAGGTAAGTTGAAAGGTTCGGACATGGAATTACCATTGCATTTTTGTTGATTAAATTGCGAAACTATGCTAATGTATTATCGATTGAACAAAATGGAGCTCACAGAATTATGTTTGTACTTTTAATTTTTTGTATATAGTAGTTTATGTTCATATGTATAGAACAATGGTACCCCATATGAACCCCCATGGTACCATTTTCATTCATACTTCTTAAAAGTATAGTCAGCTATTAAGTTTATAGTATACTAAACAATATTATAATCGAATAAATTTTTTACATACAAAATAACTTATACTTGAGTATACTGCATATATTTGTTGACACCTGACTTCCTCTTTATATTACTGTAATAAAGATATAATTTGGATTTCCACTGGTGTCCTCTTCTCTCAGATCTATCAAATGTTCACCTGCCAATTCTGAAAATAAATGTTAAAATAAAACATTGAGGTACAAGGGCGGCTCCAGTATAGACTTTAAGGGGGGGGGGGCACAATGACAAAAAACCATAGGGCGGTTTCTGGCAAAAAACTTAAAAGATAAAGGCCTGGAAATGAAATTTTATGCTATTCTTGTACTTAAAAATTACAGGAAAATTGGTAGTTTTTTCATCGAAACATACGTTTTACTAGAACGTACATAAATACCAAAATTATTATTTTGTACATAATACAAAATATTGTATAACTTTCATCGTTTCATCTGACGAGTTCGACACAGAGTCATAGTATATAGACTGTATAGCCGAGCCGGTATGGAACGAGTAGGTAACTTGTAACATGCCAGTGTTGTTTATGCTGGGTTGAACTACCAATATTATCAGATGAATTTCTACACTTGACATTACATAAATGTAAAAACAATACATATTTCTTTAAAATAAAAGTCAAATGAAAACACATTTTTAAAAGTAAGCTGGGATAAAATTAAATGTGTTCCAAATATGAAAAATATATTTCTAAAAAAATAGTACCCAAATTCTCAGGGGGGGGATTAATTACCACTCCCCTGGAACTGCCCTTGTTGAGGTATCTAATATTAAACAGGATTAATTATACACAGGGGGATATTAAGCCAAAGTAAAAAAAGTTACTTTGAACAATTTTTTTTCAACAAGTTAGTACATAACATATAAATAGGTGAAAACATAACCTAAAATTGTATTGTATTCATTTGTGAGAAAATTACAATAGAACATTTTTTATGCTCTTGATGAACGATTTTACTTGCAATAAGTACTGAGGTAGGTGCCATTGATGCTGTGGCATCCACAACACAGGCAGAAGAATGGTAAAATTTGATACATAGTGACAAACATTTTTAGCAAAATGTAATTACTAAGACGAAAATGTTTCTGTGCAACCATATATGAGGGGTATTTTTTTAAGGTCTGATCGGTCTCGAAATTAAAAACCCCAAAATTATCTGCAAAATAACCTTTGTGCAAATGTGTTGCTCTACTTTCTAATACGGCCATCAATCAACTCTCCTTTGCCTGCTCAGTTCTGAATACTTATTACTTTAGCCAATGCCTGCTCTTGACTATTGAGCTATTCAGCGTCAACCTCTCAGTAACGACCAATTTTGCTGTCCAGCTTGGTACAGATTGAGATATAGTTCCCATTCCATCAAGACAGTGTGGACATTTATCGGATTCTGTGAGGTTAAAACGATAGAACCTGGAGATAGTCATTACCTGTCAGCTACGGCAGCTGCCCTGTTAGTTGTGGAACTGCTAAGCGATGCCCACTCTTTTCCTTTTATTTAGTTTGGTGTTTTAAGGTTTCATCGATTAGGTGTTTGGCAAAGGTGAGGCTGCTTTCAGCGTTTGGTTGTTTCATTTGTGTCTTATGAGATGGCATATAATCTTTAATTGCCGATGTGAATCGAGATCCACTGAAGGCTAATTGACCAGGTTGTTTTGCAGAAGATAGGATCTAGCTTCTCGGCAGTGGAATAAGTTTGGAGAATTGTTGGTTATTGTAATTATGGCACCTTTCGGATCCATGAAGAAGAAATCATGTCGGTGACTCGCTGCTGGGTAATAAGCAGCAAGTTCTTTATTGAAATTCCTTACGTTTGCCCGCATGTCCCAGCTGATTTCTAACAATTTGGAGAAAGCTCAAGAATTACTTTAGACGCTTTGGTGTAGATGTGCAGCCAGTCTGGGGCAGGATATAGAGTATGTATTGTCTCAATAGCAAAATTTTCATTTCTTCTGGGAGCATAAGCTGCTTGGGAGTACCAAGGCTTAGCAGTGAGAATGTTTTGTGGCAGCAGTCAAGCTGTTGAAGGTTTTAAGCATGGTTAAGTTTGATTAATAGATATTGTATTTTCTTCTTTCCGCATATTGTAGTGAGCTTAATTGGTGGGTGGTCTACCCTTCTTGAGCATTCCCAAAATTTTAAAGCTAGTTTATCGTGCCTTATTTGTAGTGGTTTTATGTTAGTTTGCATTTTCATTGTGCAAATGGGTGTCGAGAAAGCTGCGCCGGTGACTATTCTAAAATTATTCTGGATATAATCCAGCTTTTTTAGATTCGCTTGGCTGGCCAGTGATATAACTTTTGAAGTGTATTTATGGTAGGTGTTATATATGCTAGCTATTTTATACCGGTTAATGTTTGTGGTTAAACCTCTGGGATATGATTTTTCCTCAAGAGTTTAGTGTCCAGATTTATTTTGATCGAAATACATCTGAAGTATTTTGATAATTTAGATTCTGATAGGTTATTCTCATTATATTTGAGTCCAATAGTGGGGGGCTTGGTGGAGAGTGTGAATAGCTAAAATTTAGTATTCTCAGAACTGATTGACATTTTATTGGATTCACCCCATATCCCTATGTTTATCAATACCAGGTTCATGGCTTCTTCAAGGTAGAGGGTCTCACTTTAGTATTTCATACAATGACATCATTGGCAGGTATCAAGTATGACATATTTGTTTTTTATGATGGCCGCAGTGAGGTCATTGATAATTATAATGAAAAGGAAACATCTAAGACCAGTTCCTTACAGTAAGCTTTATTTTTTCATATTGAGTTCTAAATATGCAGGGTGGATGTAAACATAGCTACAACAATAGAATCTCCTGTTAAGAGTGAAGTTTGCTGAACGTTTTTGGCTTACTTAGACATAAGTATCCCTCCACTGTTTGTATTTTTTTTCTTTTTTTTGTATCTTCAGATTTAAAATGAACAGGTCTTGTCTCCTGTGACAATTTTGTTAAGAAAATCTTTTTCATTGTAGTAGCACTGAGGAAACATTAAGAAGGCAGCTATTTGCTGTGTTTTGTGATGGTGGTCACCATCTTGGAAACCCATCTCGCATACAATTTGTGGTACTGAAGATTCTCACTCACAATTGTGTAAAGAGCTAAACTTGAAATTTCAGGAAAAGAATCACAACTGCAATTTTGAACTAATGATTTTCTCAAAACACCTGATCTACCCACTGAACAAGGCCGGTTGATACTCGCTTCCTTTCCTGACCACCTGCATCAAGAACTTCTAGTAGCAGGGGAACTGGAAAAACTAGCCTATATTCAATTTATTCATGTCTAACATTTTATAGAGAAGAGCAAGTAGACACCTATGACCCTGACTAACAGTGACTCTGCACATCCAAGCCAGAATTCTTTCCAGTTTTCTAAAAAAAGGATTTTTATTCCTTTACCTTATTTATTTCTATGTCTGGGTATCATAGAGTTTCCTAAAAGTGGAGATGGCCTATTGAGCTCTTATAACAAATGAGGACATACTGAGAAGTAGTTGACACTACACTAACCCAGATGTGAATCGTGACTCATCATCGGATGTAGAAGAATACAATACTAATAGGTGGGTATAGCCATACACTCTCAGGAAGCTTTGCCTCAGTTATGTCTAAAGTTACTACAGCACATATTTTTTTTTGTTATAGACCAACCAAAAATATGTTTTCTTGATTTTAGTTTTTTAGGCATTTTAGTGTTTTCTATGTTGAAGAGTATTAAAATCATATAATAAATAAAAGAATAAATAGAAAGACTCAATAAAATGTATAGTTTGTGCCAAAAAAAAACTGTTTCACTAATTTTTGTCTTGGCTGTAATTTTTTATTGGTTTCTTCTTACCATGTCCAATTATTATTTGGATTGATTAGTGATAAAAAAATATCTTTCTCTCTACACCTAATTTTATCATTTATTAATCCAACGGCACAACATGACTTATTAGTGAGCTGGGTGGTTTGTCTTTGGTGTAATGTCTAGTCTGGTTGATCCTTGTTAATGTGTTATCTACCAGCTTCAGATAAGCTAATGTCTAGTCTGGTTAATCCTTGTTAATGTATTAACATCTACTAGCTTCAGATAAGCTAATGTCTAGTCTGGTCGATCCTTGTTAATGTGTTAACATCTACTAGCTTCAGATAAGCTAATGTCTAGTCTGGTCGATCCTTGTTAATGTGTTAACATCTACGAGCTTCAGATAAGCTAGTGTCTAGTCTGGTTGATCCTTGTTAATGTGTTAACATCTACGAGCTTCAGATAAGCTAGTGTCTAGTCTGGTTGATCCTTGTTAATGTGTTAACATCTACGAGCTTCAGATGACTTCAGTTGGTTCTTATAACCAACTTATTAGCTGACAATTTAGTTCATCTTTTTACTTTAGCCTTTACTGCTTTAATATTCAGTTGCCTTTCAGTTGTTTTGCAATGAATATTAACCCACCATGGACTATATGATTTGAGATCCAGGGGGCACGAATTAATCCCTTGTATGAGTTGTATTTCGGTATGAAAATATTATTACTTATAAAATAGTAAATATTATATATTATTTTGTATGGGTGGAATTATTTATGCATAATTGTATACCTTAGTTTATTATTTGTTTATTGATTATTATTTTTAATCATAATTAGTAAAAACAAATTGAAAACTAGTTATGGTTTGAAGTTTGCCTTACATTCCAGACTTCCACTGTTATTGTTCATTTCGGATGTACTAAAAATACACTAATTTCCCCTGTTGACACATTATGAGACAACAAACATCAACTACTGACTGATGGTGGGTAAAAACTATACTGACCGAAAAAGTCTACTTGACATAATACCCAATGATAAGTCTCTGTCTAGAGCCTCTGTACAAAGGACAATCTATGAAATATAAATATCCTTATCTATGCTACAAGTTTTGATATGTGATAGATGTTCTCAGACATGTCTATCAGATATGTGATAGACGTCTTTAGACAGCACAGACATCTAGACTTGTAAATGACACATGAAAAAATACTATCTTGAAGCAATCAAAGAATCCATACTTGAACAAACGACAGCAAGAAACTGATGTCTGTATGATCTATACCACTAGTGTCATGATGAAGATCTTTCGTCTGTAAATGGGTTACGAAATTGGAGCGGATGCTATTGAATAGTGAGAGTAATATTAATGACAGAAATATTACAAATTATGATTGATAATAATAATGACCCTTTAATGTCATATGATTCTGTCCCACAAAGGATTGGTAATGAAATTAGTGATTACACTAACTTTAGAAATACAGACAGTGGTTCGGACAACATTCCTTTACCAAGGTGCTTAAACTGAGCCACACAAAAATTAAATTATAAATTAACTAAAAAGTAAGTGTAAATTATTTTTTGAAATCATTGTAGTTTTTCACAAATGTAAAACTAACAATTAGTTGAGTGAATATTAATATTTACTAAAGTTCAGCCAACAATTGCCTGCTAAGCTTCAAACAGTAAGTAGCATTATATTTTTTATTTGAAACATTTTAATTAATTATTTTGTTTAACTTATAATTATTACAAATATTAATTGAAATATATTATAAACTAGTGTAATTGAAATCAATTGAATTGATGCATTTCTACTGGGTCACTCGGAAAACGATTTATTGTGACCGTAAAGTATATTGTTTTGTGGGTTCGTGTGCAGTTATTGTTTAGTCATAACCATATTTACATCTCTTCGGCAAACTCATTTTTTAAACAAAATTGAGGTTGTGTGATGATTTTGGTATTTCCCAGGCACCTAATCATTTTTTTTTTCCCCTCCAAATAGCCTTATCTCTTTTCCCCTGACAGACTTATATAAACTATAATCACTCATATGTTCATGAAAACAATATATATATATATATATATATATATATATATATATATATATATATATATATATATATCTTTAATCTGTGCATCTGTGACATCTGATTTCTACTCTACACAATCTGTGATTACAATTATTTTATTTCATTCTCTCATATTTCTTTTTGTGTTTTCTCTTCGATTGACAAAGACCACTGTGTGGTTGAAATATATCATTGTTTAAGTGCTTTTATGTGTTTCTATTTCAAGACTACAGAGTGGACTCTTACCAAGGTAAGTCTGTCAGTCTCCTAGTCCAAAAAATCTATATATATATATATTAGGTATAGAATGGATGTATTACAGCTGTTGCCACCTCTTTGTCTCCAATTCATTCAATTCTTTTAGGTTTCTTCAATGCCTCTTCCAGATTTCTTCTAGTCATTGCTTCGTCGATGCCATCTCGCCAACTTTCTTCCTTTATTTTCTCATTGAAAATCCACTCTAGTACCTTTTGGGGGCACCTGTTTTCTGCTATCCTTTTTATATATTCAAACCATGCTATTTGCCTTCTTTCTACCTCCTCCCTTATACTTTTATTCATTTCAATTTCGTTACATATTTGTTCATTTCTGACCTTTTCAACTCTCGATTTACGGCAGCTTCATTGTAAATAGTCCATTTCCATTGTCATTGGTTTGTTATTATTAGCTTTGGTAACATCCCTGAATGGAACCCTCTGAACCATACTTTTATAAATGAGTTTCTTTTTTTATTGTCTTTTATGATAGAAGAGAGTTTAAGGTTTGTGTCACTGCTCTGTCTTTGTTTATTCTTTCCCTAATATCATCGTCACCATCGCCTTTATTAGTACAGATTGCCCCTAGATATTTACATATTTGTACCCCCTTCTTGATTTCTTGTTTTATATGCTAAGGTCGCAAATATGGTCTTTGCCTACAATTAGATATTCACATTTTGGAATGAAAATAGCATTTTGTTTCTTAGACTAGATGATCATATAAATCTTTATCGAAGAATTCTTTGAAGCATTCACTTTCAAAACAGTATTAATCTAAATCTGTATAATATACATTATTTATAACCGAGGTGGTGACGAATTCGAGAAAAAGACGAATGACTGAAGTTGTGAATTTAACATGTAATTGTGGGTAAACATAGCACATAAATAGGTTTGTAATGTAATTAATGTTGTACTTACATTGTCAGCCAAAAAACTAAACAACACATTACAAACTCTATAAAAACTCAAGTAGCCTGCAATGTAGTTCGTAATTACAAATACAGTACCTTACTCTATTTTCATAAAAACATGCACAAAATATTACAGTACCTTGTAAGAACAGTAAAACTAGCAAGAAAAAATACTGTTTATTAAATCTACTTATGTTTTACTTTTTAAAAAAATCTCTCATTTTCTTTTCTAATAAAGAATTTTTTTCTGATGGCCACTATACTACGTGACTATGACGACGATGTTTGTTATCACTGTGATGAATATGGAATATGGTGATAAATTAAAAAGTGACAAACTAAAGATTTCTAATGTATTTAAAAGATTTCATTGCTTCCTAAATGATTTTGTTAATCCACTTTGTAAGCCTTGTCATAAACTATAAAGCCATTTATTATTCACTAAAACAACACTAATCAAGAAACGTATTGCCGGTAGCCATGAAACAGCCAAACTGACAGCACTGAAGCCAGAACACTAACCCTAACATTTGACAAGAGCTGGTCCTGCCCAGTAGCGTTACACAACAAACTCCTGATACCTATTTGATATGATTAAAACTACAAATATTTTCTTCTAAAGGTAGCAAAGGAATGGGAATGTATCTGGTAACAAAAAAAAGTAAATCACAACATACATTCACACTGCTTTAAAATAAATATAAAAACAAAACAGTGACATCATTACTGCAGGTAGGTTGTAGAGAGGGGAGGTGACTTCTGTGTTATTACTGTCCAAAGGGTTAAAATATCTTAATTGCCTTAAAGCTTCTCATGAAAGTCTTTGATTGGTAACATTATGATCGATTGGAAACATCGTTGGTTTTTTTCTTAAACTTGAAATGAAATCTCATTGTATTTATTTCAGATTTGTGCTACTAGGTATTTTGATTCCTTAGAACTGAGGAGGATTCTCTAAGGATCCAATAGTTGGAGAAAGGTTATACTTTGATAATTTGTTGTGCTATGTTAAACTATACATTCATGTGAACCTTGCATTATATTAGTATACTAGCAGAGTACCCGGGTTGACATATAGTTGTATTGTGCTTATTGCATTCCGAAATACAAAACAGTAATGAAATAAGTTAACTCTAGGTTCTTGAAACGATTTTTAATATGAACATGTTTACACAAAATAAAAATTTTTATAAAACAGACTTATAAACAATATCTACAGCTTTGTTTTCTTTTGTGAAAATATGTACTTTGTGGTAGATTATTCTTTTTCCTTTCAGGCATTCCAGCATATATGTTGTAAGTAAAAAGAATTTAATTTACTGAAATTAAATCCCAATAAATACATCAAACTATAAATTTAACGATTATTGTCTTGAAAACCAAGAGAAGTAAAAGCTTAAGTAACATGACATTAGTAAAGTATAACTAACCTTGAAAGATGAATAACAACAAACATTTACTATCACCTGTTTAATTGTGTTTAAAAATGACTTTTATAGGGGATTAAAATCACATTTATTATCTGCTGATTAGCCAAGTATATAATGGAGTATATACAATTGAATGTTAAAGGAATTTTCAAGGCCAGTGGGGCGAAGCCCTAATGGATTATCTTAATAAAAATAGGCCTATGTGTTAACCAGAGACCCTAAGAATGTCCATGTAAAATTTCAGCTTAATAGGTACAGTAGTTTTTACGTGATAGAGTAACACACAGACAGTCGCCATTACATTATTACTTATGAATAAACATATATGAATCTTGTACCATAACTTTGTACTTGTATATTATATTGATTAAAAAAATATTCCCAAATTTAATCTGGGAAACAAACAACCACTTAATCTGTAGTAAAGAATTAGTAATTCTTAAACAAAATTAGGATATATATTTTTAAAAACAACTTTAACACAAGTGAAATCTATAAGAACGTATCATGGAAATGAGTACAGAACAAGAGAAATTAGAGAAGTCGGTTTTTCTAAGTGTGTGATAACTATGGGGGTTATATTTTCTACATTAGAGTAAATTCCATACATAAAAAATTGCAAGTAGTAAATATAAAATAGCACTTACTCAGCAATAAGGAGAATAGCTTTGCAGATGTAAGCTTACTTCTACTAAGAGGACACATATCGGTAAATCTAATGGTACCATTCAAGCCTTTCAGATGGTTTAAAAGGTCTTCTTTGGTCCAATTGCTAGAAATTTAAAAAATCATAACATATATATTTTACATCTAAATCAAATTAGACATTACATAATGATAAATCAAGTTTCTAAATAAAATATTGGATCATTACCTTACCTTGTGACTAAAATTAAGTTCATATGCATGTATTAATATGGTTTCGTTAGATCATATTCTAGTCCTATTTTTAAACAAATATCACTAAAAACAAAAATCACTATATATATATATATATATATATATATATATATATATATATATATATATATATATATATATACCTACAGTAGAGACTCGATAATTCGAGGTGAATGGGAATGAGACCCCCTCGGATTACCAAAAACTCGGATTATACAGAAAAAGTTCCTGAGCAATAGAAAAAGTAGGACTTCTAATGGACCCTAATACAGTAAAACCCCTTACATCCACATCAATGTGGCAACAGCTCGAACCGGATTTATTAATAGCAGGGAATAAAGACCGGTCCAGCTAATCATGAGTGTCATTATTGTTTGATTTATTTGTTTGCTTTAAGAGAGTTTATTTTCTGATATGTCACGCACAAGATTAGACATTTGTGCAGGGATATTTGTTGACTGTCAAAACTTACAGCGTAAATACAGAAAGATATTAATGGCCCATTGACCTACTGTTAACATAACTGATATGGACATTCAAACACAACATAACAGCGAGCTTGAGTGATAGCATAACAAAAAAAACTACAGAATGGGAAGGAAGAAAAATATCGTATTGATATAAACATTTCTTGGAAGCCTGGCTCATTTCCTTTCAAATAAATGAAATAAGCTCAAAAGTAGGCTCGAATACTCAAAATATCGGCACTCGGATTTTCAAGATTCTACTATATATATATATATATATATATATATATATATATATATATATATATATATATATATATATATATATATATATATATGAGAGCTGTCCAAAAAATTTCTAAAACTGAGCTTTGTAATACTGATAATGTCTGAGCTTTTAATTTCTTTCCTTCATATTTTATAAAATTATAATACAAATTTTAGAATCAAAATTGGAATTGAAAATTTAAGGAATCAGCCCATACCTAATATTATATGTTATCATGTCATTGAACATGTTTACTAGTAATATACCTAGAAACTGAAAAATTATTATTGAATTTGTATTCACAAAATCTTTTACATAATTGAAATTTTGTCTGTAATGAGATTAAAAATCCTTTTAAAAGTAATTTTACAAGGTAATTTCATGACATCCTCCTATAGGTGATCAGCGTCTTATGCTATATAGAAGATATGACACTAAAATTTGTAAACTAACATTTTAATTCAATGAAAACTTTATCAAATATCAGATTTAGAATTAAAATTACTCTTAAACTTTTTTTCACTGTTACCTTGTGAGTTTTACAATATAAATCTAGTGTACAATACATAAACAATGTGTGCATTAAAATTATGATTTTTACTAAAAAACCATACTCACAAAACGTTACCTTGTGAGTTTTACAATATAAATCTAGTGTACAATACATAAACAATGTGTGCATTAAAATTACGATTTTTACTAAAAAACCATACTCACAAAACTTACAAGTGGACAGCTAATATACCGAGGGCGGCTCTAGGGGAGGAGCAGTAGGGCTAATTGCCCCCCACCCCCCGAGAATTTGGGTACTATTTTTTTTGCAAATATTTTTCAAATTCGGAACACATTTAAATTTATCCCAGTTTAGGCCTACTTATAAACAAGTATTTTTCATGACTGAATAAAAACTACTTTCATTTTAAAGCAAGGTATATTGTTTTTACATTTATGTAATGTTAGGTGTAGAAATTCATCTGATAACATTTGTAGTTCCACCCAGCATAAACACTGGCATGTTGCAAGTCGCGTACTAGTTCCATACCAGCTCGGCTGTACCAACATCTGTGTATTACGACTCCGAGTCGTCCTCATCAGACCATGTGTTTGATGAAACGGTGAAAGTTAAACCATATATTGCATATGTACAAAATAATAATTTTGGTATCTATGTAAATTCAGATAAAATGCATGTTTTGGTCGGAAAAATGACCAATTTTCTGTGATTTTTAAGTATAAGAGCAGCTTAAATTACATTTTGAATAACTTTATTTTTGAAAGTTTCCCCCCTCCAAAACATCCCATATTTTCCTCCCATTGTGACCCCCCCCCAAGTCTATCCTGGAGCCGCCCTTGCAAAAGACTATGCACACAAATATGTAACTTGGCTCTTCTTATAAGCAGACACAAGCAGGAAATTTTCATCTCCAAGAACAGATTAAAATTGTAAACAACATTGAGAATTCCACTCAGTTCTTGGTTGCCTGTTTGTCACCCTAGATGGCCAGTCACATAACTCAAGGTCACCCAAATAAATGTGTTAAGTGTGGGAATTAATTTTTTTCCTAATATCAAATGGAGATAAATGTGATGATGCCAAAAGTAAAGAAAAAGGATAACAAAAAAAGTTTGCACCGGGTTATGAGAAACAGAATCATTCTGAGGGCACTAAAAGATAATAAAGATTAACAATAAAAATAAAAACAGATTTTTACAATTTTAATCTATGAGGAGAAATTTAAAATTGAACCTACAAGTACAATAAAAAAATTGTTATTAATACCTTATGTTTTCAGGCACAATCCTTACAACTTCCTGAAAGGAAGGAAAAGATTGGTCTCCAATTTGTTCTGGAAATAAGACATCTAGTGGTTGTTCTTCAGTTGGCTTGTCAGTCCTTTTGATAGGTTTACGGCGTGGCTTTCGACGAGGCGCCAATTCAGAAGAATCAGAATCATCGAGTCTGTAAAGTTGACATTAATTTAGAGCAACAATCTTAAAATTTTCACAAGCCATCTAATTTTGAAAGATTCAAAGTTTTTGTTCAAGATCTAACTTTGAAAACATTCTTTATAAATATTTAAGAACCACCAAGTAAAATTATTTCTGAAGGAAAAAACCTCTGTGTATTTTCCTCAGTGCAATGGATAGAAAATGCACAAATATATAATCATTTGTATAACGCTATTTAAACATTAATACTGTAAAGCAAAGAATTAAACTACAAACATTTCATTAGTTTGTGCTATATGCTTTGGCAGATACAACACAATAATTATTGACAAATTATACAATTGCCTAAAAAACAAACTCAATAAGCCAACTAAAATTACCCAACACGACAAATAACCCATAAAATATTTAACAATACCATACACATCACCCAAAACCCACAAACTAACCAACACACTTCGAAAATACAATTACAGAATAGCCTACTCCACACACAACACTCTCAACAAACATTTTAAACACAACAACATATAGAACTCCACTGGTGTTTACAAACTAAATTGCAGTTTTTACCCCAGTTTTTATATAGCCCAGGCAGGGAGGACATTTTACACATGCTACCAAGAACACATACAAGCAATAACGAACAAAAACACCCAATCAAACTTTGCCAAACATATCTTATCCACAAACCATAACACAAACATAACATCTAACCTACAAATTGTTCACAAGCAAAACAAAAATAACCAACAATACACAACTGAAAAGTGCGAAATATACAAACATTTCAAACTACACCGAACACACATACTTAACACCCAATTACATTATACCTCACATACATTTTTCAACATCATAACTAATAGTACTCACCAAAATACACCCCCCCCAACCTACAAAAACCTTGAGATCAATTATTGCCTTAGTGGACAATGGGGCACATCTCCCAAAACGCCCGTCCTCAACACTATAAAGTAAGTGATATTATAGGCCAGTGTAACAATTTACAAGCCTTTTTAGTTAAAAACTAGTAGCTCAAATGAAGATGGAATCAACAAACAAAAATTAAACTACAGCCTGAGAGATTTACACAATGATATAATGGTTTGGTGAGATGGTTCTATATATTTACAACAAACTTTTCATAGCATTCACTCAGGACTAGGAAGATCAAGAAAACTAAAGCAGTTGAAAATTACCCATATCAGAAAAGCAAGCAAATACAATAGGACAACTACAGAACCTTCTAAGAAGGGCTGAGCAGCTGACTGTCTTCCAGTGGATTCCTGCCCCCTGTCGAGTAGGAAAAGAGAAAAAGCTGAGGGAATAGCAAAAGAAGCATTAAAATTTCCTTCTTCCTACCCCAGTGCGGTCCCTTACCAAAGTAAATGGAGCAGCTGAACAAGTTCTCCATATTGAGTGGGTGGTCTGCTGGAGAAGAGGTACCCTATGTCAGAAGCTATTCCAAATCCTACCAGAGCCAGCAGACCAAAAAACACTAGAACAACAGTAAGCCTTTAGTGCTAGGCCAAGAATAGGTCATATGGTCACAGGCAGCTAGCTGGTAAAATACAGTCAGGATAGTGCACTGTGTGAATATTGTGAAATTGAGGATACGCTGGAGCACATACTGCTTGGCTGCATTTGGGTTTCGGCAAGAGAGGCTCTGCTTACAGTCAAGACAATTAGCCTGTGGAGAACATTGATGGAGAAGAGGTCACTGGTATCGGTAAGATACTGAGGACATTAAGTTATCAGCGGCCACATGAAGCTTGCAACAAGATACTAAGAAGTACACTCAATAGAAAAAAATTAGTCAACTAAAAACACTTGTAAATTGTTACACTTGCCTATAGTAGCAAGTGCTATTACAATAAAGTAGATATTTTATATTTTTCAGTATAGCCGTTTCAGAAGATGTGTCCCATTGTCAACTCTGACCTTGAGTTATGGTCTGAGTTGACAATGGGACACATCTCCCAAAACGGTCGTGCTCAACAATATAAAGTAATTGCTACTATAGGCAACGTTAACAATTTACAAGTGTTTTTAGTTAAAAACTAGTAGCTCATGTGAAGATAGAATCAACAAATATAAATAAAAAAAATAAAATAGTTTGTCCATTTATTTAAAGAAAACCAAATTAAACTTATCTTTTAATTTTAACTTAGTAGAAAATGAAATTTTAAATATGCTATAACATTAAGGTATAATTATTATGAAATGGAAAACCAAACAAAATTAAGATTAAACAAAATGTCAACTGGTATCTTAGGTAGAAACCAGTAACTATTGTTATTACTGCACAATTAATTGCAGTAAGCTTTTAGAAACAAAATTATGAAAATAGTTTGTGGAAAATGTAAAACAAATCTCACACTGTTCATTCTTATTTGAAATACTTGGAAACCAAAAGTAGAGCAGAAAAGAACATATTGAGTCAATGAATGAATCAAGTGATTTTGTTGAGAATTGTTTTCAGTAAATCAGTTTAAAACTAGTTAATATTTGTTTTATGAACTTATGATATACTTCTATAAAAATACTGAGCAATACGCAGCCTATATGAACGTAATAAACCAAACCTGCATTTAATATAACTTTTCTACAAATTCTACAAATAAATCTATACCCATATTTAAATCTGAATTAGACGTTTGGACATTGATAAGAACTTCTTGATTTTCATACTTTGACAAAATAAAGGACATTAACTTCAATTGAAGTGAATTTATAATTTATAGATTAGTAATAAAACCTTATAAGGAATCAAATTCATAAGTAGGGTTTTTTGCTTGAAGGGAAGTTAAATCTATATGCCGTTACTCCACAAGTCAGTGTCAAAGTATAATGCCATTTTAAATTGTGCAAAATTAATAAACCAGAACAATTGTAGCAATCTAAGTTATACATAATTATGAAATCACATTGTTAGATTTCTTATTGATTTTATTATTTTTTATTAAACTTGAACTTTAAAAAATTAACTAATTTGACATGTTATTTTATGATTATTTATTTAAAGTTAGTGACAGATCACATACCAATTCATGCTAATACAAGTATACTAAATTTTTATTTTCTGTCTTAAAATCCTTTTCAGGAGCTAAAAGTTTATCAATTTAATATCAAGCCATTATTTACAGCTTTTACATTCATAAACATTTTTTTAACATCATTAAAATCAAATATTTCATTATTCCTAATCAAAATTCAATCCAACTCAAAATTTGACTTGTCTAGTAGTGAAATTTGACTTGTAAATGTTAATATTTAAGAATAATGAAATATTTTATTTTAATTATGTTAAAAGTATTGTTTATGAATGCAAAAACTGTAAATTATGGCTTAATATTAAATTTATAAACTTTTAGCTCTTGAAAATGATTTTAAGACAGAAAATCAAAACGTAGTGTATTTGTATTAGCATGAATTGGTCTGTGATCTGTCATTAACCTAAACACATTAAATTATTATTTTAATAATTTTTTATTATAAAATTTTGTTGTTGAAGATACTAAAAATTAACATTTATGTAAAGAATATTAAATAGTAAATTATTGACAATTACCAAACTTAAAACTGATATAGAACGGAAAACACTAAACAAGCTCAAGAACAAAGCATGCATTTTTATAATCATGGGAGAGTTACTACGGAACAGAAAAAATAAGCAATCTTATTCACTGTTACTTTCTACAAATTTTTACTTACGTGCTGAAAACATGAACTCTTATCAACAGGGGCATCCGTATAAATAACATCTAATATTAACAGAATAATTTTTCTAAAGGACAAATTTATTCCTTCATAAGGAAATTAAGGAATCGCAATGGAATTCTAGAATTGCCCCATATTCTATAAATAGTGTGCAAATTTTCCACTATAAACCTAATTACAACAATTAAACTGTTTACATTGGATGTTGTCTCTTTCGCTGCCGTAGTTGGCGTACTGGTGGTACTTGTTGAGGTTGAAGAACAGACTCTCCAAATTGAAGCTCTGGAAGTTCAGCTGGAGGGAGAGGTTCTATAAAATGTGAAAGTTCAGCTGGAGGGAGAGGTTCTATAAAATGTGAAAGTTCAGCTGGAGCGAGAGGTTCTACCAAATGAGGCAAAACTATATCCTGTTCCTCAATAATGGTCTGTGATTTAGTCTGCAATATGAAAACGATTACTAAAGTACAAAAAAGCAAAAATTAATAAAACTAAACATTATAGAATTTTAAAATGTTATTTCTTCAAAATTATTAAAATAATTTCTTATTAATTCACATAGAAGAATATAAACATAATATATAAAATATAAAAATAAATATATAAACATATAATATACAATATAAACTTTGAAACGATCTGTAAACACATGGGGAAACCATAGACTTTGGGAAAAAAAGAATTTCTTCATTATTCAATCGCTTATTCATTATAAAATACTTCATAGACTTCGAAACGATCTGTAAATATGTGGGAAAACTCACAAACTTTGGACACAAAAGAATGGTGACTATGTACTCTGTGTAGTATTTATTTCCAAGATAGTTACAAATATTTAACCTAGAATACGGCACAATACACATTAAAAAAATAAAAAATGTACTGGTCATCAATACTGCTAATCAAGGGGTTACAAATATATAACACTTTTAAAAATATTACTTGATTTTATATTATTTATCATTTATTAGACTTAACTCCACATTAACCAGTGCAGTAACCAGTGAAAACATTAATAGAACATTACCATTAGCCTTTTGATCATGGTTAAACTTCTTTACCTCTAACCTCTTGGACCTGTAATCTAATGCTTGAAAATGAGAGGACTACACCACTCGAAAGTTGACTTGCAGAAGAACACCAATTAAGATTCCTGTTTATCTATATTAACTTAAGTGTAACTCATTCATGTATATGTACAAACCTCATTGAGTTTTGTTATTGCAGGAGGTATTATGGAGGCGATTGTTTGCCTTACCCCAGTCATTTCTCTTTCTCTCTCAACTCCAAACAAAATACTATAATGACTTGTGGAGCCTCGAATATCAGATATCTGCAAATTTTAAAAACCATTCTCAATAAAAACACAAATATTACAGTACATCACTTTTTAATGCAAAGTTTCATGATCTGAAAGATGAAATAAATCAAAGGGAAAACAATCTCCATTGAGTACACTCTAACTTTTAAGAAGATAAAACTGAATAAAAAGAGAAAATACATACAGTCGAACTCGGTTTTAGCGTCACTGAATGCCACGTATAATTTATGACGTTACATCCAAGTCTTGTGCGGAGGTAATGGTATAGATAGCTTATGATACATGTTCAACTGAAAAATAAATGCAGGTTTATAGAGATTAGATTTAATAAATAGGCCATGTTTCAAAACATACACTATAAAAACATTTCAAAATATGCACACAGAATGCACAAATAGGTGGCAATGAAAAACCCATTCTGTCCACACTAGGACTACAGTAAATTTATTGTTTTGAAATTATTTTGTAAAAATTTTACTTACGTTTATTATTAAAAGAAGTCTGTAATTTCCTTACGCACTCTCCGTTCCCTAAAATAAATTCTGTCATCTTGTAGAGATTATCTACTTCCATTAGAATTTCCATTTTATTTCTCTGTAGCGATAAAAACATGATTAAGTCGTCACTGCTGACATAGCCACCTACAACGTAGGAAACACAGTGCTGGATTCTTCATCCGGTTCTGCTAATTCCTCATCACTATCACCTTCTTCTGCAGCGTTTTTAACACTTTCCACGATCCGTGAATTACTAAGAATTTCAAATGTTTCATATGTGTCAAGATCATTTCCAAACTCGTCAGCTGTAGAGAACTGTTGTATCCACAGTGAGAGAGGTATGTTATCATCATCGTTTTCACTGTTGTCATTAAACTCAGTATTATTAGTTAATTTTACTTTCCTAAAACTATTGGCTATTGCGCTACTTTACCACACCTTGTACAAAAATTCACTTGCATCCAATAGAGAAATTGTGACACAACTCATTGAATTCATATGAAATCAAATCTTTTTTAACAATTGTTTGCGGTAGTAACTTTTTAGACTTCTAATGACCCCCTGATCCATAGGGGAAAGAATACTCGTGCCATTTACTGGCAGGAAGACAAGATTAATATTGGCTAATTTTAAATTTAGGTGGGCTAGATAGTTCTCAACCAATAGGAGAATGTTTTTTTTTTTTGCTAAAAGTTCTTTGTCTTGCTTTTGCAATTACTCTTCAGATGCAAGAAGTTATCCAGGATTTTTTGTTAACAGAATAGTGCACAGGAAGGTTTTTCACTTTTCAAACTTTTTTTGCATTGTGTCCACTTTCTTCAAAAGTTTTTAAAATGTTGCCCTTACTTTTTAAAGTTGTACCTACTGTCAAATTAACTAATTCAAATTTTCTACACAAGTCAACCTTCGTTTCCCCTCTTTAATGCCCTCTAATAACAGAATCCTTCTCTTCAATCAATAGAACTCTTCTCTTAGCACTATAAGTGTCCATACTGTAATAACACATGTTAACAGTAAATACAAATTTTAAAAACAGCAATTATTACGACTGTATGCTGTTTACACATTACAGTGTAAACAAATTGACTGAAGAGTATTTTTGTCCGTATAGTATGTGATACGATAACAAACTGTATAACTAAACAACTTCTGCTATGGATTTCTAATATGTGCGGTTGCTGAACCTCTTTAAGAAATCTACAGTGGGTTTATGATATGAGTACTGTTTGTTTCCAAGAAAGTATATAATGCTGCAGCAGCAGTATTACATATTGTTCTCAATTCTTGGAGCGAGAGCAATAGAAATAGTATACTGAAATAGATATTTCCGCCTTTTATTTTCATTTTTATGAGACGTGAGATTTTATTTTACGCTATATTTTGACCGTACATTAGAGATTAAGGTAGTTTTCTTGACCCAAAAACAGAGTTTTTCCATAAGTGAATTGCATTGTATTATGACGGGAGTATCAAAAACTGACATTACAGCCGATGTGGCGTTTTGTTAGAGGACGTTATAACCAAGTTCGACTCTATTTCCAAGTTATGGTAAAAGGCAGTGCATGTATTCTGAAAAATATGAAATCCTCATCATTTTAGAATTGATTTCTTCATTAAAGTGTCATAATACACATAAAATTTATTTATATTTCCAATATCTAATGAACCATTAAAACATGCATTCGTACGTTTTTTAAAATTATGGTCCAACAAAATATTGTAGATGTATCAGACGGACAATTTTTATAATTGTAGGACATCATTTATAATTTCACAATCATTGTACTGATCTACTTATCTACTATCCAATGCAAAGTTACCTGTAATGTCTGTTGATGCTGAGTTACGTCCAACACTTCTGTTGCAGGAAATTCTGTAAGTATACAGAACAATAAAATAATATCCAATTATAATGAAATCTTAGTGATATTTTAACTGATTCACTGCTGAAAAAAAACATTAATAATGTACCCAGAATGCAACATTTTTTCGTATAAAAATTTATCTTAATGGCTGTATACTGTCTATTCTGGATTTTGGAGATGAGAAAGCTCATTTACACAATTTTTTTAGCATTTGCGGAACAAAATACACTTACTGTGACACAGGGAGAAAAGAAAGTAGCTTGCACAAACTGACAGATTGTCAAAAAACTATAAATCTGTACGTAAACACATTATATATTTAAGAAATGTCTTTATAAACATCCACTGATTTTATTTTATCACATACTTTTCGAATTCTTATGATACAATTCAAAATATAGAACAGCATCCTATCTTGGTATGCCTGAACTAACCAAGCCCTCAGAGATTCTGTATTTTTTGTAAAACTGTCATGCTTTCTGCTGCTTTACAAGTGTAGAGGGGTGTGAGGTGTATAATGCACAATACATAACCTCTCAAATGCAAATGTCAGCTTCACCTTCATGTGGCACATCCTGTTAAAACTGACAAAACTCTAACACCTAAGTAGTTGCTGGTATAAGCAATCTTCCACTTGGCCAACGACTTTGGGCGGACAAGCCGGTAAGGGGCAGGGCTATCATTTATCCTAAAGATTCATAAAAGCATCTTTAGTAAAAATCATGACATGGTAACATTTGAAGCTAAACATTCTGGAGCAAATAGTTTCCCATTCAGATTTTTAACAAAGCTATGAAACTATAATAGAGAAAGAGAAAACACATGAAAACCATCACATGGGATTCAAGAAGTTTATAAGCACTAGGGAAATTAGCTAATGGAAAGGCTAAAACCGAATATACGTAGTACCATCGATAAACCATACAATGGCCGGGAGCTACCAAATCCATTTGGTTACAAAACAGCATGTTTTAATATGCAGATGATGATGATGATGACCTAACACATAGATATGGTGTTGACATAATATACAAAAAGATTGACAAATCAGTAGTGAGTTTTCCCCCATCGTATTATAACAATACAAATTGAATCAGATCAGGGAAAATTTAATATTGATCAGGTACATGCATAACAGATAAGCGTGAGAACAAATCATAGAACAAAATAAAGACTAACAAAGGAAAGAGCTAACAAATATTAATGCCATGTTTAAATTTCCAAACCATAAACTGTATGGATGATGAAAACAATATCTTATAAATATTTTATATAATAACCAAAAATATGTTTAAAAATTCAACCACGTCAATGAAAACATACCCTAGAACAATGGGACATACCCTAAGAAAATAAGATAAATGATAGAAGAGATGCTGAAATGATGGAAAAAAAGAACTTATAAAAACTGAAATGTATGAAACTGAAATAGAGAACTAGATTAGGCGATTAAGAGAAAGATTACACATGCCAAAGAGAATGGCTAGCAGGAAATTGAAAAGAAATAGAAGAATATGAAGGAAGATATAACTTCAATACGCATAAGAAGATTTTTAAAAATATCAAAAGATTAAAACAACCCTCCACCTCAAAAGATAGTGGTTAAGGTGTTAACTATTGGACCTTCTGAGAATGTTAACATTGTTAAAATGAGTAACTAAATCAACAAACAAGATGTTTTAATAACAAATAAAAGATGTACAGAAAACTCACAAATTAATTGTTTATTCATTCAGACGCATTTGTTCATCATCATCATAAGTCGGTGTTGATACTACAAACTCTAACTTACAAGTGTAAGTTAGATGATGATGTTAGACCTTACACTCACAGATGATGATGACTTTGTCATTAAAACTGGTCTGAGTGAATAAATGATTAATTTGTGAGTATTCTGTACATCTGTAACATTTTTTATATTACCACCAAACCTCGATCTCCATATATGAAAAATAGTAAACAGTCCTAACTCTCGTCATGAGAGACTGGCACTTTTAAACATCGGACCTATATTAAACAGCTGATCGTCCTGAACTTTTATTTTCTGGTCCCTTTCTAAATTAATCCAACCAAGTTAGGAAAAGTAGCATACTGATAGCGAGAGTCGAAGAGAACAGGTCCTTGGTATCTTCCTGGTGACTGAGGGAGCAGATTCTGCGGCATGTCATCTTCTCGAGGGAACCGAGGTAACTGATAGACTTACGGCCGACTCCCCAATCGGTTAACTATTTAAATCTCTTTCTATTATATTATTTACATTAAATTATATACATCCACAGCCCAAGGAGGATTATTTGTCATAATTCATTAAAAGGGGGGATTTTCTATTTCTTTAATATTAATATTGAAAGTTGGACCTAACCTTTTTCAGCTGTACGTTTTGAATCATGTGTTTGACGCCATATAAAACAGCTGTTGTTAGTTTCACAGTTTTCTTCACTAGAAAGCGCTCAATTTGTTCTGTTTCTTGTCCGCTAGTAGCATTCCCACAAGCTAGTATTTGCTAAGATGGCCGCCCGCGTTACTCTCTCCTTTTACAACCTCAAGTTTTAACTTCATCACGGCTTCGACCGCACGTATCTTCTCATGAAACTACTAGCCAGAAGGACTTCAAACCTCAACAACGTCAAGTCGCATAATACTTATTACAGTGCAGTTTTCCTTGTTTGAGTAACGCTTGTCTGGTTTCCTTGTACAGCTTGCCCGTACCTGCTTTGTTCAAGCTCGTGTAAAACCGCCGTAAGTCTCGATAACCGTGATTTTCATGTAAATTACCCGCCTTTAGTAGTTCAATAAACCTTTACATTCTCTTTAATAGTGTATACCCACTGATTAAGGTTGCTTCAAAGTGTGTGAGTGAAAATTCCTTAAATTAAGTTCTGCGTTCGATGATTGCACAATTGCCCGCCACCCAAGACAAAGCTAACAAAGACTGCATCATTGTCGAATTACTGTGAACAGTTTGAAGCATTACTGTTATAACGTGAACATAGTGTTTTAGCCGCGTGTGCTATTTTATAACATTTCTCACATAAGCAAACTTTAGCCAGTGAATAGAGTGCACTCATTTTAAGGACTTGTGCTATTTAATATATTAAACCAACTGTCTTTAGTGTTACAGAAAAGTGTCTTCACCCTTTAGCAGTGATTGAAAGGCCGCTGACGCAGTTTTGGATAAGCTCTAGCTCTTAAAGAATTAGGTCTAACTTCTACATAAATACTAATGTTATTTAAAGTGATTACCCGCACAATATATCTTTTTCCGTTTTATCTAGAACGGTGGTCCTCCAGGTAAAGTACTTGTTATCATTTCAGTTATTGATACTCAATTAATTAGGTTGCAAAACCAACAATTAATAATCTAGTTTTTATCTCGTCTTTTATTTTTTATTAACATAACATCACAAGATAAGCTCAAAGAATAGTTGTATAAATAAGATTATTATTTATTATCTTTACCTGCAATAAAATTATTGTGGGTGTTGAACAAAATGTTGTTTTGTGCAGAAAACCCCTCAATTTGGGATATAAAACTAGATATTGGAATAACATGATGCTATAGTGGCCCATTGAAATATATATAGTTATTGTACAAATTTTCTTTACCTAATCAAAAGTTAGTTTGAAAAAATTAATAAATATACAGTAGACAATTCAATATAAAAAAAACAATCCACATATGCTCTATGATATTAAAATATAGCAGTAGGTACCTGAAGGTAGCAGTAATGATTGTTGAATTTCAAATCTTCTCAACTTGGTTTTCTCTGCCAAGCTAAAAAAAAATTAATTTGCAATTAGAACTAATGAACTTTGTTCTATATACTTAAATTTTACTGTCTTTACATTTCTTACTGTTCAAACATAGTTCTAATTTACAAAATTTATTTACATCACTTTGTTCAATAATAAAAACATTAAAAGTATCAAGTATACACCTATACAATAAAAATAAAGTGGGCGATTTTTATATGGATTACGTAAAATTGGAGATTTAAATTGAAATAACATAAAATTCCTTAAAATAAAAACTGAATGGTTACTATTCTGTAGACACTATAATATAGTGGTGTGAGTCAATAGTTTTAACAATTGTTTAAAAAATTAAAAAATAGCTAATAAAATAAATGGGTAGTTATATTGAACCTTTAAGTACTGTAATATGGACAGATAACTATTTATTTTCATTCCTGTTATTTGCAGTTAAAATTCTAACAAACATCTAATTATCTCAAAACTAATTAGCACTGACTTCCACAACTTTTCCTCATAATGGCTCATTTATGAAATTTAAATCAAGAACTAAGCAAAATAATAATTTATTTTTATTGTATTACATCAATACAATAAATAAATTTATACATAGCTAAATTTAATTTTGATGATTTTATTAAACAAAATTAACAACTTGATGAATTTATGAATACCTTATTAAGACAATTTTTTTCAATCACACAAGTCATCTTTGTCAAGACACACAAGTCATCTTTGTCACACAAGTATTACTCGTAAATTACCAGTTTCTTTCATGGGCCCTGGTGAAGACATTTTGTCTCATGAGGTTTTTCTTAAATTACCAGCTATCTTCATGAGCACTGATGAAGATATTTTGTCTCATGAGGGTTTTTTTAAATATACTTAAATTATAATTTATAAGTAATTTGTTAATGCTGTGTAATAGAATCATCAGAGTTTGACCAATTGTCATGGACAATAAAATGCATAAATTGAATTTTTAATTATTTAGATCTTAAACTTGTTCACCACAAATATCCCTAGCAAGGGTGTCATGACAAACTCATCCTGCATGATGGTTGATACAGCCAACTCACTTTAGGTGCTACTGTTTCCGATCAGAGGTGTGGAATTTGTGTTTCTTTTTATGGCCAATGTGTAATTAGTAATGAAACTGTAGTTCTTTCATAACTATATTGAGTAACCTGATAATGTTTAATTTAGCTAAGGAGCTAAAAAGATATATTTTTTTAAACCCTGTTGTGTATTTACATTTTGTGTGCAATGACAGGGCCGAGTAGGGTTTCAGATGATTTGCCAGGCCTATTGTTTGGTAACTATCTAGTGATGTAAAATGTGTGCCAGCGGCAGCCATGGCAGTGACCTTGACAACACACACCTTGAAGCTGAACCTATGCAGATGATACAAAAGACAATGAGGAAATGTATAAAAATAAGGAGAATATTTATTTACAATTTACGAAGTAAATGTCACAATAGGTTTTCGAAACAAACCTTTTACAAAAATGAATTCTTGACACCTTTAATTGGCAATAAGTAATATAATTGATTGGTTTAAACTATTATTAGATAACACGATTTTACAAACAATAGTTACAATCACAAGAGAGTATTCTGGCAAGTTTTGTTTTCACCAAATTAGATGCCTACTTTGAGAACCAATCAATGGGTAGATCTTATGGTAGAAAAATTTTAAACATTTGTAGGATTTATTTATTATATAGGCACTATAAGACTAAATAAAATAAGCAATTATTGGAAAATGAATGAGAAGTTTAATTTTAATTCTGTTAGACAGCAAATGACCAGAGAAATTTTTAATTATTTTACAAACATTAATTTCAGCATCAATCATCGATAAAAACAACATGGCGAAGATTGTCTATACAAAATTAGATTACTAATAATGCATTTAAGAAAAAATGTTTTCAATCTATCTTATCAATTGACAAGGGTACTGTACTTGGGAGGGGAGCAATGCAGAGGAGAAACTATGCATATTCACTGACTCAAGATCTGCCCTCCAGGTTCTCTTAAATTCATCCACAGAGGACTACTCCTTTCACATTACTGAAATAAGAAAATTGCAAACGACCTGAAGGACATTACTCTTCAATGGGTACCAGCATATTGTGGAATACCAGAAAACAAGCGGGCGAATGAAACAGTTAAAGCGGCATCCCATATGTACCCAAAATTTAAACCCAAGTATCCACTCATGTTTTGTGAAAGCATGGCAAATAAATACTTCATAAATGTTGGGCAGAATCTAGGAGAGAAGAAGCCACAGGTCGTCACATTTAACAATTTCAGCCCGAACCATTTGAATAAGGACAAGTTCAGGAAAGTTTCACGTCCGATTGTGACTTTTGCGACTCAAGCACGAACTGGTCATCTAGTGACAAAGAAATAGTTATGTAGATTTAACCTTCTGAATTCCACAATCAATGCACTTTATGAAAATGAAAGCGTAAAGAACTTTCTTTTATCCCATACCAATGAGAGACTTCCTGATGCCGAAAGTGACAACATGGCAAGACATTCTCACGAACAAAAAGCACTGAGAGCTGGCGAGGATCATATACCATGGCCATCAGCCTATCTGCTACTCTTAAAGCTGGATCTCTATGCGAAGAGGAAGATAAAGAGAGTTTTTAGAAAGAAATTTATTTTATAAATCTTTATATAAGCATCACAATATATAATAATGGTTTTCAAATCCTATATGCTACCATCTCCAATCACAGCCACAAAAATATTCTGCTAGAATTATTTTTTCTTGCTGTCCTGAGTATTAATTAACTCATTAAAAAGTATGTTTAGATACAAAAAACAAAAATCTTTAGCATGTTTAATGATTTAAACTGTTTTTTTTTCACCAGGTATGTAGTGGATTTGAAACATCTGTTATTGGAGATAGTGTTATCTTATCTCTAAATGTGTTAATAGATATTTATTTTTGTTTAAAGATTCTTATATTTATTTAATATTTTTGAAATGTACATTTAGCCACTATTTCAATATTTTCCATTTTTTCAAGTGTGTTTATAAACAGAATGAATACAGAATCCAATTTTTTACCTTGGAGGTGGTCTCACTTCATTATCGTCTTCTTCTTGTTCTTCAATTTCTTTTGTAAAGATTTCAAACTAAAACAGATGTTATTATAAAAATCAAAATTTTAAACAATACTTAACTTTCTTATAACAAATTGTTAAATATGTAATTATTAAATTGTATACGTAATGAAGTTATGACAATATGATAAAACTAGTCAATACTGTCCAACTTTAAAGAGAAGGTTCAAATTTAAGTTCTTGTCAGTGTATCAGAAAACAAATCTTGTATTACGGCTTTTAACTTTATACAGGGTGCGGCAGCATAACTTCCTTTTTTTAAATGCTCGCCATTCAGTTAGTTGATGTCATAGCGGAGCGCTAGTGGTCTCGTTCAAGAGGGGGTACAGTAAAGTTTAGTCCCGACACGTTTCAGTCGCCATCATGCTTTGGAATAGTGAGGAGCGTGCCTTTGCCATTGAGGCCTGCTTTTCAAGCGGATGTTCGGTTATTGCAACACAGCGCGCATTTCGGAATCGCTTTAATTTAGCCCTGTTGGCTCCCGTCCCAGATCGCAAATCAATTGTTACATGGGTCACTACATTCAGACAAACTGCAAGTGCGACAAAACGAAGAACTGGAGTCCCTCGGCCCGTTAGATCACCTGAGAACATTGAAGCAGTGAGAGCGTCAATTTTGCGATCACCACGGCGTTCTACGCGCAAACACGCATCTGCCCTTGGACTATCCGATCGTTCTGTGAGAAGAATTCTTCATGATAATCTTCATTTTCATCCCTATAAGACGGCGATAGTGCAGGAACTTTCACAACGTGACTTCAATTCTCGGATGAACGCGTGTGAGTTTCTTTTGATGTCGTTCCCGAGGGTGCTATTTTTTTTTTAGCGATGAAGCCCATTTTCATTTGTGTGGGTCGGTTAACAAACAAAACATGCGCTACTGGGCTGACAACAACCCTCGAGAATTGCATCAAAGGTCTTTACATTCACCCAAAGTCACAGTGTGGTGTGCAATTTCCTCAGCTGGAATTATTGGTCCCTGGTTTTTTGAGGAAAATGAGGTTACAGTTACAGTGAATTCGGACCGGTATGTAAACGTGCTATGAAAACGTGAATTTTTTTTCTCACGGCTAGAAGAGTTGGATTTGGTGGACACTTGGTTCCAACAAGACAGTGCAACAGCACACACTTCAAGAGCATCGATGGCTGTTTTAAGGGAACACTTTCCAGAGCGCCTTATCTCAATTAGAGGCAATTTGGAATGGCCGGCACGCTCTCCCGATCTGTCCCCTTGTGATTTTTTTCTATAGGGGTGTTTTGAAATCCCGTGTTTATGTGAACCGTCCAAGAACCCTACAAGATTTGAAGACCAACATCCAAGAAGAAATTGCCAACATAACATCTGCTACGCTAACAAGAGTCATGACAAACGCCAGAAATCGGTGTACGCAATGTATGGAGAATGAGGGACGTCACCTAACAGATTTGATCTTCAAAACAATGTAAATAAAAACTTTAGACATGTACCTACATTATAAAAAATAAATAAATATTTTCAGATACATACAATAGTTTTTATTGAGTTTTCAAAAAAGGAAGTTATGGTGTCGCACCCTGTATTAACAATGGGTTCTACCTTGTACTAGCGTTTTAATTATTGATATACACAAAAGTATACTCCAATGGTTATTTATCATATTACCATGATAAATAACCATTGGAGTATACTTTTAATTGCTTAAATTAGTTGCTTAATTCAAGTTGCTTAATTCAAGTTGCTTAATTAATTGATTTTCATCAGTTCCTCAGTTACATAGTCAGTTAAACCTGAAATGAGGAAAGGGGTATGAAATAATATATAAGTATTAAAAAAAATCTTAAAATTTATATATATTAGAAATTTGTTTTTATGAAAAAATAACTGATAAGATTAGAATTGTAGGAAAATATAAATTACTAAGTTAAATTATCCCCTTCATCTTGTTCATAGCAATGTTATTTATATTAACTGTTATAACTATAATTAAATAACACTTAACTAAGTGAATACATAAGGGTTTACTTGCTGATGTGTTTTGAAAAAATCATTCCTTTTATGAAGCCTAAGTCTCTACTCTAGATGTAAAGGCTTTGCTTTGTTAAATGAATGATTGTTTCAAAACGCATCAGCAAGTAAACCTTTATGTATTCACTTAGTTAAGTGTTATTTAATTATAGTTTAATCAGTGAATTCAAGATGATTACAACAAGCAACTTTACTGTTATAACATTCTATACATATTAATAGATCATAAATATAGTTATAATATCTATCTCAATAATTAACATGATGTTTAGCAAACAAATGAATAAAGAAAAACACATGAACTCACATCAGTACATGTTACATAATGAAATTATAAAAGTCACTATAATATTTTGTGGTTGACAGAGCAGATTACTGATTAAATTGACTACTAAGATTTTATTCTTTCAATTCCAATTATTTTTTGAAAACACATCCTAAAATCTCACAAATTTTCTGTGCTGGTATCTAAAATTAAAGATCAGGGGTGTTTATCAATTTAGTTTATAAATGATGTTTCTCAACAGATGTATTTCACACTTGGTCAGTGCATTGTTCTAGAGTAATGTGTAATTAAAAAACCTACCTCAAGATCTACAAACCAACCATTGCAAGTTCTAAGATGAGGTTTCTGTCCTGTTTGTGATAAGGTTTTATTCTATAGGAAGCGATCCTGAACACTGATAGAAGCTGAGAGCAAAATTAGAGACCTTTCAGATGTTCTACGACAAAATATTGAGGTGTCATGTACAAATTGTGTCACAATTTTCCAACAGAAGGGGAAAAATCAAGAAGTCAACAACAGTGAAGGAGAAAAATCAAAAAGTCATAGCAACAGTGAAATCATAAAACTCTACTATCTTGAACATATCACGGTTAGTGATAACAGGTATAAATAACTGCAGACAATATTATAACAAACATTACTTAAAAAAAGAGTAAAGAGACAAAGCAAATCATTCCTGAAATACCTATAAAGATGGTTTTCTATTAAACCTGCCAACATCTTTGAATGTTGACAGTAAATAGGATTAAAAAGCTTGTGTGGTCGCTAAAATCAAGAATATATCTATTAAAAATGTTAGTTTCCAATTTATTCTTGTAATCAATATTAATGATTTACACTTTTTTACTTTGTCATGGGCTAACTAGTTAGCTACTAAGTTATGTTTGTCACAACAAAAAGAGCAGAATTAATATACAGTGGAAATGAACAGAGCAAAATCAGATGTTAAAAAGCAGAATTCCAGTGTATTTGTACCAGGGTCCTAGGAAACCCAACCTAAGACCTGACATGTTGTTAAAGTGATCATAACTATGCTCTTACTGGGCGTCTGAATAATCTGATATTCATATCACAATTTTGTACAATTACATCAACATTAGTTTTGAGGTTTACTTCAAAACATCACCAAGTCTTCTTCCTATACTCAGAAATTTTAGAAACATTTCCAGTGACTTTGGAGATAATCCACTTGCAGAAATCTCGATAATGTAGAAGTACCCCTCTCTGCTTGACTACAAAGCCTTATAATCATGCCTAATTGCATAACACTTATAAACACACCACTTAGATCAGTAAAATATACATGTGCAGAAAAAATATTGTTTTTCAAAATTTTTATTTTATCTTCATAAAATTTATATAATATATGATATTAAGATAACAGTAGAAAATTATATTACAATAAAAATATTGGCAAAAACCCCAATAAAACAAAAATAGCTAATATTACAAGATACCTACGATTAAACCCTCATGTACATTTCGATGACCATGTCATCATCATCAGAAGGTCCTATTACAATATAGAATTCAATAATTTACAAACTAGACTGGCCTAATAAACAGTGTGGCGAAATTTACATAAGGATTTAATCTTAGGGAACATGTAATATTAGTTATATTTTATTATTTTTGTGGTACTAGGTTTTTTCAATATTTTTATTATTTCATAATAACGTTAAAAATTAAAATTAGTTTACTCTAAATCTCACTACACATTACTTTATTAAAACAAACACACTAGTTTATTAAATAGTAGTCGTTTTAATAAACTAATGTATAGTGAGATTTAGAATAAACTAATTCAAATTTTAATGTTAAGCAATACATACTTTCACACAAATTGTTCAATTTATTTAAACAAAGAATTAACTTCAATTTTTTGAACTCAACACGTTATCTTTTTATCGCTTTTAAGATACAAGAATTAAAGCAGTTAAAACTCAACTTTGCAAGTTTTAAAAACAATTATATTAATAAAGTAACCCTCCCTTTGTCAAGAAATATCAAATTTTCAGTTACTAATAGATTTAATCTTATTTAGCTTGCCTTTGAAAAAATGTTTAAATCCAACTAAGAGAACATAAATTATGATTGCAACATTGGCATTAATTTACCTCAATGTGCCTCTCTAGTGGTCTAAATTCATCATCCAAATAAAAATCTGGTTCAACGACACATTGGTTTACAAGTCTCCTTTCCTGAATTGAAAAAAAAAACAAACATAAATACCATGAATTAAATTTGTTATATGTTACACAAGTAAAAGAGGAATTCTTATCAACAACTTTTAAAAGGAATATTATAAATAAATATACTTCACAATAACATTTTACAAAAATATATTTCAAATTCTATTGTTGAAAATATGCCCATATATTGCAAATTTGAGCTTTTTTAATTAGACAAATATCAATGATAAAAGAATTATTAGAGAATAATGGTTATTCAATGAAAATGAAGCTAATTAAATACACTGAGAACATTAATTTCAGCACAGTTTGTATTTTGTTACTTTGAAAATACAAACGCCAAATGAAAGTTAGTTATGAAATGAATATATTCGTTAAAAAATATTACCCCAATTTCAATATATTTCAGTATATAGTTTTCACTGTCCCCCTTCTCCAATTTGTGGTAGATACAAATAAATAATAAACAATTTTGTTCTACAGACATCATTAACTTTGTTATATGCAATAAATAGGGTGGGCAAGTGTTGTAATGGGGCAAGGATGATATCGAAATATTAAAAAATTGTTAAACATTGAGAATCAATAAAATAACAAGCAGCCTAAATTAAGGTTAAGTTTATAATATGGTGGATATTGTTCAAGTAAAATTTGAAGTGCACTGTAAAGTTGTTAATGAAACTTTCAGGTGTATAAAGCAGTAAAAATATAGAAAGTTTTTGATAAAAAAAATATCATTAATTATTACATGTAGACTTATGTAACACGATAAAAGCTGTAGAATAATAAATATTCTATGAATTATGTTTTAACCATATTTTTATTTTTAAAAACTTCATGAGAAAAGTATTATTTTTACAATTTTTTTATATTATTTATTATAATGTACCTAAATTTGAGCTACTAGTATATACACATTAAAGTATATAAAAAAGTACCCATAAGACAACTTTGTTTTTGATAAGAGGGACACAACAATGTTATAAATAATATATTTTAAAGCTTTAACCAACAACTAATGTTTATATATAATAAACTGGAATGTTTTACAAAAACCGCAAATTGAAATAGCAAAAGTGTTGTTATCCAAGAAGTTCAAACATGAAACAGTAAAAAACATTACTTTAAATGTTTAAAGAAGAAATAATTTGGAACTGGTTAATGTTTTAGGTAAATTTTAGGTAATAAATTATATAAAAATAAATTATATTATTAGAAACACATTTATAATTTACACATTCATCCCAGAATGAAAATTGATCATTTTAAAAATAACATTAGGAATTGACATATATTTCTCACAACTCTAAAGACAAACATTTAATTTCCTACAATTATATCATAATATATATGTTATGAATTTAATTATATTTTTCACAAAATAGATATAAAAAATTAAAATTGAACCTTTAATTTGTCACAACAAAAAAGTACATCATCATAACAACATAAAATTGGATAACATAAACTTGCAATTATATATATTCGTATTTAAAATAAATATTTCAATATAGATATAAAATCAATGAAAAATAATGTTTTCTGAATTTATACCTGTCTTACACTTATCCTAAACAAAAAAGGTTTCTAAGATTAAACTGCCTCAAAACCCCAATAAAAAGTTCTTAGCAGGGAATTTTTACAGTAATGGTTTTTTCACATCTACAGAACTCAAGTTTTCTAGATTCTGCACTTCCAGCTACCGGATCAAACACTCTCCAGAAATTTTCCACCAAATAACCTCCAGAAAACCTGCCATGGAAAAACTTTCACATTGATAGGTTTGGCACCCACACTAATATCATTGAAATATGCAAAGAAAAGGAGAAAACATAACAGATGGTGGTGTTCCCATGCATTTAAATTTAATTTTTGTTTCCTCGTCTATTATTTTGTATAAAACATTAGATACAATAAGCAAAAGCATGAAGAAGCTTGCTTTATACAGCACAAGGGTTATCTCTAATAACCACTCAAAACATTTTAACATACACAATAGAGTCTCGAAATTCCGAGTCCCGATTTTCCGTTAAATTTGAGTCAGCTAAGCCATGGGATTAATCAGCTAAGTCGTTGGCGTTTAAAAACATTTCCACTTCAGCATTGGTGGTTTAATATAAGAACTAAAGTGCTGATTGGATGGATAGAGAACTATTCAAAGATTGTTTTTTTTTAATGACTTGGTGCATGAAACTGAAAAGTTTTTAAAAGTAAAGAATATGCCTCGGAATTCTATTTTACTGATAGAAAATACACAGTCACATCATAAAGAAAATCAACTGTGCTCTGATGATATCTGTACCTTATATCTTTCCACAAATGGTACGAGTCAAATCCAGCTGACGGATCAGTGTGGTCTGGAATGTATGAAAAAATACACACATTTTCTTTTACAATCTCATTTGGAAGCAACTGAAGGGGAAGAAAACTTTGTGGACTTTCAAAAAAAATTATAGTTGAGGGAGTTATGTACTCGATACCCGAACCATGGAACAGAATAAAAGAAGAAACATCAAGTTATTCATGGAATAAAATCGTGAGTCATAATGAAACTGTCGACTGTGTTATTGATCCAAAAGAAGAAATAGATTTAACATTTCTTAACAAGAAACTTCCAGGCTGTAAAAACTCTGATATGAACAATTTGAAACAACAGATGTTATGATTATTGAAATGGTACAAAAAACTAATGAAAACAGTGATGACGAGAATAAAGATGAAGGTTCAACCAACACAGTACAAAAAAGGAAAATTAGCCCCGGTGAAGGAACAACCACTTTGGAAACTGCACTACGCTATACTTAACAACAGACAGACACCGCGCCAACAGATGTGTTTCTGCTAAGATGTCTATGCAATACCGCAGGACGAAAGCTATAAGGAAACACAGAAGGAACAACATTTTCCAAAAAATGTAGCAACCGTGATGAACAATGTATTCCAAAACAACATTTATTTATGCAAGTACTGTAATCAATACAGTTCTATAAACGTATTTTGTGCATTCTTAATTATAGTATTAGAATTCATTTCCGTGTAATCCGAGTTTTCGTTAATCCGAGGGGTCTTGGTCCCATCTACCTCGAATTATCGAGACTCTACCATATTTTAGTTAAACAATACAGAAATTATCTCTTCCATGGCAGTCAAATTTCATATTATAGTAAATTAAACTTGTGTTCAGTATTATAGAGATTGTGTTCAGGAATTTTTTCGCCCATACAAAGTCTTATCAAAGTCATACAAAGTTTCACAATGTAGGATCATTTATCAACTACATACCTTCCACAGCAGATTTTACTCAGAAGAGCACCATAGAGCTTTGAAGATGGCTTGTGACAGAGTTTATCATTGGGTGGTTTAAAATAGTTCCGGTGAAGGAACAACCACCTTGGAAACTGCACTACGCTATATTTAACAACAGACAGACCCCGTGCTAACACAAGTGGTTCTGCTAAGATGTCTATGCAATACCACAGGACAAAAGCAATAAGGAAACATAGAAGAAACATTTTCCAAAAAATGTAGCAACCATGATGAACAATGTATTCCAAAACAACATTTATTTATGTAAGTACTGTAATTAATAATTAAGTTCTACAAATGTATTTAGTCCATTCGTGATTATAATATTAGGGTTCATTAGAACTCCTCTTTTTTCTAATATTCAGGAACGTATTTCCATGTAATCAGAGTTTTGGTAATCTGAGGGGGGGGTGTCTATCTACCTCTAATTATCGAAACTTTAATGTATTAGTAAGTAAACTTGTCCATAGTAGCACTTACTTTTTTGATGGGCGATTACTTACTAGCTACTATAGGCAAGTGTAACATAATAATATATAGTTCGTGTTTCAGCGGAAAACTAGTAGCTCAAGTGAAAAGGCAATAAAATAATCTAATAATCAATAGAGATTATAAACAAAATGAAAACAATCATTTACCATGAAGAATCTAAAATTAAAGTATTGTGATTACAAATAACAGTTTAAATATGGTTTTAAGTGCTTCAATTACATCTTAAAAGCCAATTTTCCAATAAACAGCTCAATGAATAAAATTTTTAAATTAAACTGTCAGATAGAGAGTTTAACACTTTCAACACGGCGGCGATATTGGTGATCTCATCCAACTACTGTCTGTTTTTTGTTAACTTCCAGCTCTGACGGCAGTGGAACGCCATGCGCATTGCATAGCTTGTCGTAACATCTAATTATCAAGCCTGTTGTTTTCATCTCAATAATTTTATTTCTAACATATACATGTTTATTGGTGAGATCAGAACAGTGTGTTAGACTCTAAAATATTGTTTTATTTATCAAGTCACAATTTAAAAAAAGAAATACAAATAATAAATTACTGTATGGCAAATAAGAAAACACAATAAAAAAGACAGAGAAAAAAGACAATTTATATACAAAACTAAAGACCCTACTACTAAAATATATTACATACTAAAATCAGCACTCAACGTTTAACTCGAAATGTTTGTTTCTGTTTGTGCCATGTGTTTCGGAGATCGATAATGTAAACGGAAACATAGATAATACATATGTCACGTCCGAGACTATTTATAGCCCCGATTAGCTGACAATTGTTTACTACAATCTTATGATGACACATTAGGTTTTCGGGCGTCCAAGCATTTTGCAATGACACATATTTACATTAGTCTGTTCCCACCTCAAGTTGGTTCATTCACACTAATAGGACAGTTATCATTTATTCTTGCGTTAGTTCAGAAAGCTTAGTTAATTTTTATTAGGGATGGGCCGATTCCGATTCTCGATTCCAGGAATCGTCGATTCTAGGTGGTATCGAGGAATCGTCGATACTCGATTCTTCATCATAAAAGTGTCGATTCCGATTCCTATTTTGTTAACTATTAAGATATGTGTGTGGAGTAATTTATTGGAAAAATAATTAATTACCAACTATACCTTATTTATGTATTGGTTGATTTGAATGAATTAAATGATTAAAGTAAACGAAAATATAACGAAAATATTATTATTTATGAAGCAACAGCAATCAAGATCGTAACCATTTCTGGTCGTTTGACATCGCTCGTCTCTCTCTTTCTCTCTCTCTCTCTCTCACTAGAGCGGGTTCGATACTCTCTCTCTCTCTTCCCCACGTGTCTTACTGCCACTGATTTATAGATGTCAGAACAAAACACAAAAAAGTACAGTAAAAACTCGATTAACCGTGGCCATGATGGTTGAGCGAATAGACGGATAACAGAAACACCGTATTATTCCTCCGAAACTTAACCTCAATAAATTATATTATAGACAGATATCACTCTCACAGTAATGTAATATATTTCGGAGCGAAAAGAAAATAAACATGATTGTAATAGCAAATGAAACTATTTATTACATGATAAACAGATCCGCACAGTAGCTACAAATGTAGCAAAATACGGTACAGTAATATAAACTTACAGGTGAAATAGTTCGTGTAGTTTAACAAACAAAGCGAACGCGTCACTGTACCTTAATACTTTAGCTGCCTGCCACAATATCGGGTTTTCATAAAGAATTGCCAAAATATTTTAAGCTCATTTTTAAATCATGTGTTCTTATACTTTGTTCCCCTATCATATCTAAGTATGAATATACGTTTCCCATCATAATATTTATAAAAATATGTGTCGGACCAACTAGCCCAACATAGTTTTTTCCTACCGTAAATGAAACGTAAATAAACTCCGTCGGACCAATTTACCCGACATTGTTTTTGATTTAATTAAATTTTATTATCTGTGCAACACTGTTTTGATATTTTTTGTGTTTTGTGTTAGCAAGAAACAACAAAACCATAATTTCATGTCCCGGCTACCCAAATAATAAATTGACTGGTGATAAAAGTGTTTTGGCGCCTATCACTAAGACACGTAAACTTGTCACATGTGATTGATTTGTGAGTTTATAAATATTTTGAATATAGAACTAAAGTGTAATATATTCTCTCTCTGATAAGTAATGCTACAGGTCCAGCAAATACTATCCAAGATTCATATTAAGTACAAGTTTTAACACAAAATAATTTACTTGTTAAGGAATTTACGTTATAATTTACTTCCTAGTAAGGATGAGTTTATCTAAGTGTATCAATGTTTGTACTTAACTTTCACAAAGTCCGTTTTAAAGGATTATTTTACAACTAAATATTTAGTCAATATTTCCGACTTACTTTTAAGGTTTTGTGAAATTTTGAAAACATTAGTGAAAATCATTACAATACGTTATAACAAATATGTGTGTCGGCCCGTAACTACGGACAAAAAGCTCTTAGAATAACATCATATTTTTAATCCCGTCGGCGTTTATCTATCAAACAAAAACCATCATAATTACATTTGTAAGTAGTGTGAAGCTTGTTGTTAAATACTGTGCCTTAATTTTTCCAAAAGTAGCAACACCAGCTGAGTAGTACTAATAAACATAAAGCGTTAAGAGGCCCGACGGTATTCGGTTCAGGGTACTGGCCGTCACGTCAATTCGATGACGGTTAACAGAAACTGACGGTGGAAAACCACATAATATATCAAATATGAAAAAAGCACTTCAACAACATTCATTTTGCCCAAATTTATCAACAAAAAAGATCTATACTTGAAGAAACTTTATCCTCAGACACAGGACCTACAAGTGATAGTCGGTTAAAAATCAACTGGGATTGAGTAATAAATACAAAATAGGCCTGAATCAGTTGCACTTGTTCCAAACACCTGCAGAATAAAAGGTCCCACCAGGTGTGCCCCACTAATCCAGAATGTTGAGGAAGAAGGTACCCAAGGGGAATTGACAGTAGAAGAAGAAGTAAACAATTATCTGGGGGAACCATTAGCCAGTCCAGATTGTGATGTTGGGAAGTATTTGGCAGTACAAAGTGCCAAATACCCTCATTTAAATGCAATGACAATAAAATACCTGTCTGCCCACTCGCGACAGTGTTTTCTGAAAAACCTTTCTCAACTTCAGGAGCTATATGTGACTAGCGATGAAACTAGATTGACCCACAACGTGTGAATGCTTGTGTTTTTTAAACAGAAATGTACATTACCTGGCTGAATTTTAAATATTAAAAACTATCCTATTTGTATTAATTTTTTACTTTTTATGTTGTTCGTTTGTTTTTAATTTTTGTTTTGTTTGGGAGACAATGTAAATAGGCTTAGGAATTTTTTCAAACATCATAAAATAAGTAAAGTTCACATTTTAAACTTTAAAATAAGTCATTACTTTAATCTGATATATTTTTATTTTTAAAAAAATTCCTATTGATAAATCAAGGTTGAAGGTTTTGTGTAGCCTATTACATTAAAACAGAACTTTTAAAAGGTTTTGCCGTATGACCAAGATGTTAACTAAATTAATTGTTAGAGAACTAGAATGTAAGCTAATATAACTTGAAAGAATCGAGAATCGACTAAAGAATCGAGAATCGAACAGAAAATTTTAGAATCGGAATCGGAATCGGAATCGAAAATTTTAGGAATCGGCCCATCCCTAATTTTTATGTTAGTTGTTTTTACCGGATATTTTGCCGCGTTAAATGGTTCAAACTAAAAAAAACATTAAAATATAAAAGTTAAACCAAATTAAATCTGTTCATAAAACTCCCTGAAACATTGTTACAGATGAAGCATCAAAAGTTAAATTGGGATTGTCGGATTTAAAAATGACTCAGGCACAATATTCTCCAAATTCTTCTGAAGCATTGACGTAAAAATCAAACCTTTATACAAACCCGTATCGACAGTAGAGAAGTTTCAATTAGCCTAGGAGTGAGCGTGCCGGTGAGCTCGCTGTATCTATCAAAATAAGCTAGGAGCGCATCGGCATGCTCTCGGTACCTTGTAAGGGAACCCAGAGCATGCTGGAACACTAGCCGTGCTAAAAGCGTTAAGAGATCATCAAGGAAGCATGACATTATATCGTATGTCCATAAGTAAATTTATGGATAGATACTTAAGAGCTTTCTGTTGGGCCCAAGAAAGGCAGGAATATGGAAGTAGGAACCTTGGTCTCCATCTGACGAGAAATATATTATTACTGTTTGAGGTGCTGAAGTGAAAGGATATGTTACAATATCTGTAATTAAACTTTTGGTATTAACTTGGCAAAAAAACCGCACTTACTGATATTTTTCAGCAGACGCGTTTTGCACTAGGTCAGCGCATTATTCAATGCTGTGAGTCACAGACAAGACTGTTGATCAGGTATGTTGTGTTGGTGTGAGTCTGTGGTGTATTGGTGTTCTGTGGTGTGTTATTGTTCATAGAGTAGTTGTTAATTATGTATTCAAATATAGTATTTGATTGTGAGTGTGTTTTGTCATTTAGAATGTGTTGTGGAGAGTATTTACGGTGTTTGTATATCTCTTAGTTTTCTGTTGTGTTTCGTTTGTTGCTGTTTTTAAGTTATGTAGGATTTTTAGATTGTTGTAACTTACTGATATTTTTCAGCAGACACATTTTGCACTAGGTCAGTGTATTATTTAATGCTGTGAGTCACGGACAAGACTGTTGCTCAGGTGTGTTGTGTTGGTGTGAAACTGAGGTGTATTGGTGTGTTATTGTTCATAGAATAGTTGTTAATTATATGTTCAAATACAGTGTTTGATTGTGAGTGTTTTGTCGTTTAGAATGTGTTGGGGAATAACACACCACAGACTCACACCAACACAACACACCTGAGCAACAGTCTTGTCTGTGACTCACAGCATTGAATAATGTGCTGACCTAGTGTGAAATGCGACTGCTGAAAATATCAGTAAGCAGTGGTTTTTTTGCCAAGTTAATACGAAAAGTGTAATTATAGAAAAACCTCAAGATGTCCAACACAATAACGGCAAGTTTTAAAATCTGTAAATTTCTATAAACACAGTCCAAATGTAATGAAAAATTAGTTGTTGTTATTGCCAAGATTCAAGTTGTGTGACTTGTTTAAAACCATTTTAGGGGATAAAGCCTGTGAAAATTATGACACACGGAACGCAAGTTTTATAGCTGTATGTAAGAAAATTTATCTGAGCTACCACATGCATAAATCTGTTACAGTATATGTAGCTATTCTACACCCTTACACAGATAATGTATAATAATATAACAAATTTAATATTACCCTTGATTTCCATGATGGATCTAAGTTATGCCTTTTTAGTAAATGTGTAGGGATGCATACAACTTTATTCCACTTTTTCTGAGGTTTTTTAGCTTGTCTTTGTCTTCCTCGTGTCTAATTGTGAAAAACAAAATAATAAAACTACATTAATTAACAACGTTACACACAGCTTAAGGAATTGATATATAATAAAAATTTGTAGAAATATAGCCAAATTCATTTAAAATTAAAACTCTTTTACTATAACCTGTATAAGCAATACCTTTAAAAACTGTAATAACCAAAATGGTTACTGTACCCAATCACTATGATTATCGAGCCTAGCCACCAGTATAATTTAAAGCAAGTGTTGCTAGCTTTAAATTAAAATTTTCAGTAGTGTGGCCAAACAGTATATGTAATTCGTATTGTTTGTTTATTTAATCTGTTTTAGTTCTGTGTTCTGGTATATTTAATTTTACTCTAAAATATTAAGAATATGTTCTATAATTTACTAATACTGTTATTTTTTTACTCTATTTTTTCTCGGTTGTAGTTGTTAATTTTTTGAATACCTATGACTATTTTTTAGTTAGCAAATGATGACTTGTGACATTTTTTATTGATTGTGTATGCTACTTTATATATTTGTTGAAAACTACAACTTGTTTGTCTAACATGAAATGTATTACAGTTACACAAAACTTTGATGAAGTTGTTTTCATTACAAACACTTCAGAACAAAACACTTTGTACTGGTATTGACATTCATACCATTGTAGAAATTCCCTGAAAGGCTCATGTGTTCATTTTGGTCTTAGCCTTTACGCAGTTTAGTGTTTCTAAGAATTGTTGCTACAAGCTGACAAATAGCATTATGAAACTAACTTCACAAATAGGCTTGGGACAGGACATTATTTTGAAGTTTTAAAAATATCTCAGTGGTATGACAGATAAAGCACTCTGATATAGGAAGTAAGAAGCGTCTTGGGGAAACTTGATGGAGGATGGCTGTTACGAAATTACATAAGAACAGTATAATGAAATTAAGGAATTAATGACAAGATATCAAGACATGCTTGACATTGGGAGCAGTCCCACATAGACACTAGAGACACCAAGCCTGTCCGCCAGTTGCCTTGGATACTACCTGTGGCAAAATGTCAAGAAGCAAAGTCAATCATCACAGAAATGGAGAGTGACGATAACATCGCCTCCAGATAGACGACAAACTAGAGGAGTGTAGCCTGTTTTCAACATTAGGCCTCAAGAGCAGATATTGTTTAGACTTTATATGTGTTAAATTTGTAATTAATTAATAGCCATTAAAGTATATGAATTAATGAATAGTTATGTAGTTTAAAATTGCTTTATAATTTATTGAACCCTGTAAAAATGTAACAGTATTCTATAACTAGCGAGAAAACGTCAAATCAGCTTTTTTTGTAATTTTTCTTAAAAGTGTTACCTATGGTTATTATTTGAAAACATAAACAGACATTTAAGCTAATTACTAAAATGAAAATAAATTAATCAGTTTGAAGTAGGGAGAGTGCTTTTATCCCTTTGGGCCTGCATTAAGGGCATCGAAACCCAAACAATATGTTTGGTACTTTAATTGTTATATGATTGATATTTCAAATTATTGTCACCTTAGGTTGTGGAGGATGCATCTCACTATGAAGAGGAACCTGATCTACTGGAAAAGGTTCTTTAAACTGAACGTTTCTCAAGCTCTCTGGTGGCAAAATACATTCATCCAATCGATTTTCCTGTTGTTGAGGGTGTCCTAATACAGCTGTTTGATTTAAATCAGGTTGAGAAATTTCGGCAGGGGGGCAAATTTCTCCAGGATGAGAAATTTCGGCAAGTTGAGAAATTTCAGCAGGGTAAGAGATTTCAGATATAAAAGGAAACTGTCTTGATCTATTTAGTTGATTAATGTCATCCTGTAATTAAAACAAAAGATGTTTTATTATAAAACTTATTAGTTATACCAAAGGTTAACATATTATTTGCCATGACATAAATTATATAACTCAAGCCATTTCAATCCTCTTAATTCATAATCAAAGGGATTATTAGTGAAGAAATCCAATAATAAATTATTTAAAAGTAGCTTTATAATAATTATTCTTGTACAAATCTGTGTTAAAAACATACAACAAACGTGTGTCTATAAAGTAACGAGACTTTTGTTGTATCTCACTCAATTTTTATATTTTTACAACTTTTACTTTATCCCCTTCAATATAATCCCCTCCCCTATCCCTACACATCTCCATTTGAATTTTCAATTGTTCAAAAACCGTGTTTTAAGTCACTATCTGAAAGTTTGTCATGAGCTCCATCGCTTTTTCTTTCACTGTGCCCACCTTATCAAATCTGGTTCTTTTTAAGGCATCCTTCACTTTTGGGAACATAAAAAAAGCACACGGGGCAAGGTCAGGTGAGTAGAGTGGATGCTCCAACACAGAAATATCATACTAGGCCAAAAATGACTGCAACCAGTGCACTTTGCGCCGGAGCTTTGTTTTGATGCAGAATCAACATTTGTTTTACCACAACTCTGGTCGCTTTCTTCTTATTCGCTCACAGACAGTAACCAAAACCTCAAGGTAGAACTCTGTATTCACTGCCTGCCCCTCAGGAACCCAATATAAGTATATGACTCCACAGATGTCGAAAAAAATAAACATCATGGCCTTGAAATTTTATTTCTACACTCAAGCTTTCTTCAGTCGTGGTGAATTTGAGTTCTTCCAGTGCCTTGATTGGTGTTGAGTTTCTGGGTCATAGGTAAAAACCGATGATTCATTACATGTAATGACTCTCTCTAACAGTTTAGGATCTTTCTTGATGTTTTTCAAAATGCCAGAGCAAATTTCTAATTGTGAGTATTTTTGTTCATTCGTTAGGATTTTGGGCATCATTTTGGCACACACTTTTCTCATGTTGAAATGTTCATGTAAAATTTGTCGAAGTGACTCCTTATCAATACATACAGTTTCTGCCAATGTTCAAATACTTTATCGACGATCTTGACGGATAAGATTTCCAATTTTCTCAATGGTTTCATCCGTTTTCGAAGTTGATGGCTGTCCTGAGGGTGGATCTTCCTCAACATCTCCTCGTCCTTCTTTAAAACGTTTATGCCACTCAAAAACCTGTGCATGTGATATACATTCTTCTCCATACACTTATTATAAGAGAGAATCGGCTTCTGTGGCGGATTTACCATATATCACTAAGAATTTCAAGTTGCAACATTGCTGAATCAAAAACACATACCATTTTTCCAACGAGCGAGAAAACATGGTGTGACAATAATGAAGGCTGTAGCTTGACTGAGCAAGCTAAGGTCGTTCAACCGCCTGGGAGGAGGGATGTCAGGGAACAAGACTATATGATGGGTGACCTTGAGACTTGCACAGCATGTGCCACAGAGAGCTAGTCTCGTTACTTTATAGCCACACCTTGTATATTATGAAAAACTAAAATTAGCAATAAATTATTCATGACTATCTTACAGATGTCTACAACAGGGAATTCTGCAGTATTAAATAAATATTACAACAAAAAACCCATGTAGTTAGAAGTAACTAAAAAAGTTTCATTAATTAAAATAAAATTTTTAAATTATTACAAACAATAAAATTTACAAATAAAATAAAATATAACTTAAACATTTTTCTAAAATATGGTATTTACATAAGATATTTTTACAGTCAGATGATTTAAACATTCTAAATATGTTATTTTTTTGTACATTTATGTGTCAAAAACATAGAGCATTTCATGTCAAAAATCTTAATTTAGATCACTAATAATGGTGATTACCACTTTTAATGTTGGCTCGAATTTAAGGATGTACACCATATACTGATTTCTTTCCCTTGATTTTTAAAGAGTTGCTTAAATTTAGGTTATAATTGCAGGGTTTTGTACGTATCCCGGTAGGTTATGAATTATATTTTTATAAGCCTCAAATATAAGTGAGATATTTAGCCCATCGAACGGGAAGGTTATGGTCACATTTTTGTTTTACCATATATGTTGTGTGTTTGACAGTTCACTGTGAAGCACACATAGAAATGACTAAGAACAATGTGCCTTTTATTTGCTTCTGAACTTTCATATTAATCATAACTACACTCAAACAAGAGTTTAATGTTTAAAATTTAATGCACTTGAAAAATGAGTGGCATATAATATGAACTCATATATTAAAAACGTCCAATAATATGACATTAGAAAGTCCAATAAGTTATGTGACATTAAAAAGTGAAAACAAAACGGTGAACAATCCTAGATTTAGAATTCAAAAGTTTTGTTTCCTTAGTATACACACATAACAACAAAAATGTTAAATGTAAATTGAATAGATATTATTATTTATGTTTACTATAACATTACAAAACTTACCAAAAATGTTTCCACCAAAGACTCATCATAGCTGAAACAAAATATTACAAGAACCATTAATTCATAAATTTATTCATTTTTCTGATTTTAAATAATCATGGATAAATAAATACATTGAAGATAGAATTGACTATAAATATACTCTGTAGTAATTCCATGTCAAATCAACCAATAATCTTGACCACGATGTCTTGGATTTTTATAATTTTTTGTTTATTAATAGCAACGTCCAACAATATTACAAATGAATACCTAACTCTGTTATTCTTCTAGTTGAAATCAGATTCAGTTTCAAATCAATGTACAGAGCCCTGACTTCACAATTATGGTTTTAATAGAACCAATAAACTCACTTTAACATAAATACCACCAATACTGCTTTAACTACAGTTGTAATTTCCCAAAAAATTATTTTTCTGATACTGGCTTGAAATTCATTAATACTTTTTACAGTGGCAAATGATTTGTGCCTCTAAAGTCTAGATAGCACTTACTTGAATCACAGCCATCAAATCTGCGGTTCAAGTGAGGTACTAATTTATCCATGGGAATGTCATAAATATCACACAGTTCCTCATTTTCACATACCAAACTTTCTATATGTATTGATTTTCTCAGCATTTGGGGTCATAAATAAGAAATATAACCAATACTTTTACAGTTAAAGCAATGCATAGTAGCTTTAAGTTAAATTCTCGAATGTTTACATTGTTTCTTAGAAATATTTACAATTTTTTCATTTGACATAGATATATTGCACTATATCTTTCTTTTGATATTTTCAGCTTTTAATACAATGCTTAAATCTTCTATCACCATGATCATTTGTTTGTATCTATTAGGCCAGCTGTTACCAACCTATGGTACACGTACCCCTGGGGTGGTACGCGAAAATAATACCAGTAATGGCAGGCATCAATATTTCACACTTTAGATTTGAAACAAATACGAGGTTACACTAATAGTTGACAAGATAGTTGATCGGAAATTGTGTAGCTTGTAGTTTGTGGGCAACTGAAAGAACAGAATTGAAAACAGATGGGAAACGTCTATTCCAGATTTAGGTGTACAATACAAATGGAAAAATGGCTCTACGATTTGATGATAGGAAACTTTCAGAGAACCATCTGTCATGTAGCCTACACAAAAATCATATACCAGTTTCCCATGCTCCACCCCTTACTTACAAAAGTCAGCAACCACTCTTTGTCTAAACTAGATCGAGGAATAGGGTTTACATTTCATTGGAAAAACATTTTTTAGGGGTACGTAAAATAAAAAAGGATGGGATCCACTGTATTAGGCAATTCAGCAAGCAATCAAATAGCTATTCATTCAGTTGCAACTTCAACTCATTGACCGCAACACCAATGAGTCATGCCCAGGCTTTATTGCAGTGGTTCCATTAGAGTTTATCTCAAGTCTTTTTCGTCAATATTAAAACTGTTATTTTTGCATTGCCGCTAATACCATTGTAAAAATTCCCTCTAAGGCTTATTTTGTTCAGCTTTCACAGAAAAGTGGAAATCCACCCAGTAGCCAAAACATAGCGCCTTAAAAAAGTAAAAAGCCTTACCGCTCTATCCCAATAAAATTTAAATGTTTTTCAAGTATAATTGCAAGTACTCTTGCATTCAAAATTTATAAAACTGGGTTTTTATAATGTGTAAAAACAAGGGGCTCCCAACCTGTTGTACGCGTACCACTGGCGGTATGCGGGAAGATTTCAGGAGGTTTGCGTCATGTGGCCTCATCACAAAGCTCATCAAATGAGTTGGAATTGCAGGAAAAATTTATCCATTTAACAGAAAACAGTTTCGTGATAGATATCTTTAAAGAGATATCATTATTCGACTTCTGGATCGTATTTAAATCAGAGTGTCCAATGCTATTCCTGCTGTTTTTGATGACATTTGTCACTAGTTATTTGTGTGAGATTGGTTTTTCTGAACTGTTGTATATAAAAAATTAATATCGAAACAAACTAACAAGTATTGAAGAGGACTTAGGGATAACATTAAGTTCAATTACTCCTGCAATTGACTCTTTACTGATAGACAAACAGCAACAAGGCTTTGCAATAATCAAAATACACATTGACCTTTATTGATCATTGTTGATTTGTACGTTGCTGTTTTTGATGACATTTGTCACTAGTTATTTGTGTGGGATTGGTTTTTCTGAACTGTTGTATATAAAAAATTAATATCGAAACAAACTAACAAGTATTGAAGAGGACTTAGGGATAACATTAAGTTCAATTACTCCTGCAATTGACTCTTTACTGACAGGCAAACAGCAACAAGGCTTTGCAATAATCAAAATACACATTGACCTTTATTGATCATTGTTGATTTGTACGGTTTTTTTGTACCAATTGTATAACATGTTTTTTATAGATATGAGTATTTAATAAAACTGTAATGTGCATAATTGTTTAAATTGTCTTTTATTGTCTTATCATTACTCAAAATTAATGGAAAAAAGAATGAAAAATCATTTTTAATCGTAGGGCAATATTTATGATATTCTGTAGCAACCATGTCAACAGTTTAAGGATGTGCAATGGAGGTTTCGAGGACAACCAGATGAGGGCATAAGAAAAATTCATAAATGTTTTTGAGAAGTACATTACTGACTATGGGAAAGTTGGCTCAGTGCCAAAATGCGCTAGACTACGAACACGAAGATACTCAGTTCTAATCCTACCTAGACTACCCAAATTTTTATAATTTAATTATTGAACAAATATTTGAAAAAACCATATTAACATCTATTGTCATTCACTATAGGTTAAACAAAATGTATTTGAACTTGATTGGATGAATAAAAATGTATTTTATCAACAATTGAAAATTTGTACTATATCTATCTATCTATCTATATATATATATATATATATATATATATATATATATATATATATATTGTAAAGTATTTTTAAAACGGATGCAACGGGGTTTTACTATTATTGATTTATTGAATGATATTTTTAATTTCTTAGTTAAAACACAAACTCCTGAATAATTTAAAATTCTTTATTATAATTATTTTTATTTCAACATTTAAACAATACACACAAAACAAAAATTTACAACTTAACAAGTTTTAACAAACTCGGTTTAACTCTTATTTCTTTTGATTTTATAGTTACACAATTTTAATATATCCTAGGCTAATTTTACGATCTCTTATTATCTCGGGGTTATAGCATGGGCTATATTTTTACTTCTTTTGTTAATTAAATAAATTTTGAAAACAATATTAAATTTTGAAATTAGCTTTAATAAATATTTTCCGGATGGAAATACTTTAATTTTGAATAAGCAAAAAGGCGAAACTATTTGAACTGGATTATGATCTTATTTCTATTAATCACAAGATATTCTAATGTACAATTTTAAACTTCCCTATTATCCTAAGAGTCCACTAAAGTTTATTTTTTTATATAGCGCTAGGTACTTAACTTATCAAATAACGGCGAATGGCTGCTTGCTCACACGTAGAATTCCGTTGTCTTTAAATTTCACTTTTTACACACTTAAATTCGTTTTAGTTCCTTTAAATTATATTTACACTTTATTAACTCTTTCAATTCACTCATCCCTGTTCAATCTTGTAAAGTTTCTTCAAAAATCTGTATAATTTTGACGAAGTTTCTAATAAATACAATTTTGACTGCACAGGGCAGATTCGCTACCTTACTCGGCGTCCCACGCCAGACCGACTCTAACTAAACTAAAACTTTGTTTTTTCTTTTAAAATGTTACAAATATGGCGGCCTCCTTCTTAAAAAAAGAAATCATATGCTCTAATTTAACGAAGTTCCGTTCCTTCCCACTAGAGTCAAACTGCACCTGACCGACTTATTTCTTTACTTTCACATCTGTTTTTACAGCTGATGCAATAACGCGATTGTTTACAATGGCGTTTTAATTTGGTTAAACTTTAGTTGAAACTTACTGTTTCAATTTTCCGATCCTTAACAAACCTTCCAGTGTTTATTTAATTACTATTATTAGTGTGTGAAGTGTCTTTGTGTTTTACTTTTGTAATATTTCGAAATGTGTGTGTTTTGACTGGACTTTTCCAAACATAACCTTACATTGTTTACAATCGTTTTTCACTTTTTCCTTCAAGTAATTACTTATGCCCTATTTTACTAATATTTACAATTTTGTTTAACATATAACTATTATTAGGTTATCTTGTTTTAAATTTTATTTGATACAACAAATTTCTTTATGTATTTACAGTTCAAATATCTTATTTACTAATCTAGGCTTTTACCTAAATTTAGTTTCAATTTTAACCTAACCAATCTTTTAATGAATTTCTTTTAAAATTTTGTGTGAGTTATTTCTAATATATTCTTCCTATTCTTAAATAATATTATATAGCCCATTCTATAAATGTTACAATGTCCCCTAATTTAATTTAAATAAAAAAATATTCCTAATATCTACATTACACATTCTTTGATTAAATAGCTTGATTAAATATACATATTTTTTTTTTTTAATTAAATTTCAATTAACATTTATTTCCTAATTGTACATTTTATTTAATAACTAATTGAACACATTTTTTATTGAGTAAGTACCTCAACACTTTGGCTAACTTATCGTCCATTGTCTTTACTTCTTTTATAATTGTCCATTTATACTTAATTCCTACGACACAATTTTATCTTAATTCTTTAACAATCAAATACTGAGCTGAACACTTCAAGCTACATATTACTTAACATATCTTCTAACAATACAATATACTTATAACTAACATTCAATCAACAATTCTTTAACAATTCTAACATATAGTAACAATAAATCATGTTCTGGTATTTACAATTCCTTCCATAACTATATATATATTTTTTTTTTTTACATTTATTACAATTGGAATCCTTCCAATCATAAGTCTGATTCAATATTTATTTAACATATATTCTCTGATACCGTGTCTTTAAATCCCAGCCTATCCGAGTCATAGTATGTCTAGATTTGGTCAAATTGGTTATAACATTTCTCTTTCCCTTATTTCTGTTTATTCCTTGTTTATTATTGATCTCATATTTATATTGCTTTTAGCTTCATCTAACTCTCAGTTCTAAGTTAGTATTTTATCTCCCCTTCCAATCTCACATCCAGTTCAATTATTTTCTTATATCATTCCAGTTTATTTTGTATGAAGTTTAACATCCAATATTTTTAAAGGTCGCAATCTCATATCCTCTATTTGATCATATCTATAGCTCCTTCGATTACACTGTCCCTATATCAACGAATATAAATTTTGTTTTAATACTTATATATATCAACGCAGATTCTCCCTTACAATACGACGAAGTTTAAATACACAATTACCATATTTTTATTACAACGATGCTTTAATATTTATTATCATAGATTCATATTTCTTTTATAATATATAATATATACGACGAAGTTCCATTATTTATCAACGCAGATTCTCCCTTACAATACGACGAAGTTTAAATACACAATTACCATATTTTTATTACAACGATGCTTCAATATTTACTATCATAGATTCATATTTATCTTTATTCGACGAAGTTTCCAATAAATTATCGTAGATATAGTTACCATCCCTTAAAACTTATCTCCTGCTAACGTTTTCTTATACACATAGTCACCTAGAGTTTACTCATATTGCTTCCTTTACCTATATTTAATATCTCCCTTCCTATTTTATTTTTATTTTCCAATATCCAGTTCTCCTGGATACATGTCATATTATTGCCTGTGTCTATTAATGCCTGTAAACTTGTTTCCTCTATTTAATTTCTATTCCTGGGTTTCTTATTGTCTTAGTTTTCCGATTGACTGTGGGCACCCTGCTCTTTTCTTGTCCCCACGCCTGTCCTTGCCTTAACACCGTTTACATCTCCATTGTATCTTTCATCTGCTTCATAGTTTCTATTTTCTCTGTTATTCTCATATTTAAATTCCATCTCCCATTTTCCAAACTCGAGTTGTGTCTCCACATTCATTAACATATCCGTACCTCTGATAAATTTTCTCAACAAGCCTGGTACCACTAAGCATTGAGACGGATATTTAACTCCTCCTATTTCTCCTATCACCATTTTCATTTGATTAATCTTTTCAATCTTCTTATTAGTTGCGGTTTGAATTGTTAAATTCTTTATTGGCAGTACCTCTATCTTTCCTACTTCATTTCTTAACCTTCCCTGCTCTCCTAATATTTTCTCCCTTACATCTTCAACTTTCCTAAAACGCTCATCTGTTATCTCTCTTTCCCCCTTCACCTTTAATTTTAACTCTCCTAACTCTTCTGTGTTTTTCTTTGTTATATTTTCTACTTTCTCTATCTCTTTTTTATTAATTTCTACCACATCATCTATTATTTCTTTTGTTTCCTCAAAATTTTCCTTAATCTCCTCCTCTAATTCTCTATCTTTTTCCTCTATGTCTCTTCTCATATCCTCTATTTCAGTATTATCCTCTGTCCTCATATCCTCTATCATTTTCCTATTTTCCTCCCTTATTTCCTCTTTTATGGATTTCAAATCCTCCTTCATCCCTCTCATTTCGTCTCTATTTTCCTTTAATTTTTTGTTTATTTCCCTCATATCCTCACTCATATCTTTCATTACCCCTTTTATTTCATCTATCTTATCTAATTGTCTATTTATTTTTTCATTATTTATATTTAATTGTCTATTTAGATCCTCTCTCCCTTTTTTACTCATTTCCATGAGAGTTCTCATCATCTCCCTTAAATCTTCATTCTCATTATTTCCCAGTTCCTGTTGGGTTTGCATAGGTAGTCCCCTAGCTTCTTCTACCTCAATGTTAACTATTGGCATATCTGTGCCTTCCATTTCTTTCATTTCCAACTTGTCCCTTTTTCCTGGTCCCCTACAACTACCAGCTCGCCTATATTTTTTCTTTTTTAGCTGTAAGTAAACTTATTATACAAACATAAACCATTTTTATATATACTATAAACCTAGCCTTGATTCTATTCAACTCAGTGTTTAATTTTCCAATATTTTTTTCTAAATCTATTTCCAGTTCAAATGTTTTTCATATAAAAAGTTCTAAATTAATTTTGATTCAAAATCTCTCTAAATAAATTTTTTTTTTTTTTTTTTTATTATAAGATATTTTATTTCTTATTAAAAACACAAACTCCTGAATAATTAATTCTTTATTATTATTTTTCTAATAATCGTACCCCACGTTGGTGTGCCAATTGTAAAGTTTTTTATAAAACGCTTTACAATAATTATTTTATACTATTAAATGAAGATATATTATTTCTATTTAATAACCAAAAAAACTATTCAGGAACAATTCATAATTCTTTATTATAACATTTCTTATTTCAACATTTAAAACAATACGCAGAACAATAATTTATAACTTAACAAGTTTTAACAAAATATACTAACTCTTATTTCTTTTGATTTTATAGTTACACAATTTTAATATACCCTAGGCTAATTTTACGATCTCTTATTATCTCGGGGTTATAGCATGGGCTATATTTTTACTTCTTTTGTTAATTAAATAAATTTTGAAAACAATATTAAATTTTGAAATTAGCTTTAATAAATATTTTCCGGATGGAAATACTTTAATTTTGAATAAGCAAAAAGGCGAAACTATTTGAACTGGATTATGATCTTATTTCTATTAATCACAAGATATTCTAATGTACAATTTTAAACTTCCCTATTATCCTAAGAGTCCACTAAAGTTTATTTTTTTATATAGCGCTAGGTACTTAACTTATCAAATAACGGCGAATGGCTGCTTGCTCACACGTAGAATTCCGTTGTCTTTAAATTTCACTTTTTACACACTTAAATTCGTTTTAGTTCCTTTAAATTATATTTACACTTTATTAACTCTTTCAATTCACTCATCCCTGTTCAATCTTGTAAAGTTTCTTCAAAAATCTGTATAATTTTGACGAAGTTTCTAATAAATACAATTTTGACTGCACAGGGCAGATTCGCTACCTTACTCGGCGTCCCACGCCAGACCGACTCTAACTAAACTAAAACTTTGTTTTTTCTTTTAAAATGTTACAAATATGGCGGCCTCCTTCTTAAAAAAAGAAATCATATGCTCTAATTTAACGAAGTTCCGTTCCTTCCCACTAGAGTCAAACTGCACCTGACCGACTTATTTCTTTACTTTCACATCTGTTTTTACAGCTGATGCAATAACGCGATTGTTTACAATGGCGTTTTAATTTGGTTAAACTTTAGTTGAAACTTACTGTTTCAATTTTCCGATCCTTAACAAACCTTCCAGTGTTTATTTAATTACTATTATTAGTGTGTGAAGTGTCTTTGTGTTTTACTTTTGTAATATTTCGAAATGTGTGTGTTTTGACTGGACTTTTCCAAACATAACCTTACATTGTTTACAATCGTTTTTCACTTTTTCCTTCAAGTAATTACTTATGCCCTATTTTACTAATATTTACAATTTTGTTTAACATATAACTATTATTAGGTTATCTTGTTTTAAATTTTATTTGATACAACAAATTTCTTTATGTATTTACAGTTCAAATATCTTATTTACTAATCTAGGCTTTTACCTAAATTTAGTTTCAATTTTAACCTAACCAATCTTTTAATGAATTTCTTTTAAAATTTTGTGTGAGTTATTTCTAATATATTCTTCCTATTCTTAAATAATATTATATAGCCCATTCTATAAATGTTACAATGTCCCCTAATTTAATTTAAATAAAAAAATATTCCTAATATCTACATTACACATTCTTTGATTAAATAGCTTGATTAAATATACATATTTTTTTTTTTAAATTAAATTTCAATTAACATTTATTTCCTAATTGTACATTTTATTTAATAACTAATTGAACACATTTTTTATTGAGTAAGTACCTCAACACTTTGGCTAACTTATCGTCCATTGTCTTTACTTCTTTTATAATTGTCCATTTATACTTAATTCCTACGACACAATTTTATCTTAATTCTTTAACAATCAAATACTGAGCTGAACACTTCAAGCTACATATTACTTAACATATCTTCTAACAATACAATATACTTATAACTAACATTCAATCAACAATTCTTTAACAATTCTAACATATAGTAACAATAAATCATGTTCTGGTATTTACAATTCCTTCCATAACTATATATATATTTTTTTTTTTTACATTTATTACAATTGGAAGCCTTCCAATCATAAGTCTGATTCAATATTTATTTAACATATATTCTCTGATACCGTGTCTTTAAATCCCAGCCTATCCGAGTCATAGTATGTCTAGATTTGGTCAAATTGGTTATAACATTTCTCTTTCCCTTATTTCTGTTTATTCCTTGTTTATTATTGATCTCATATTTATATTGCTTTTAGCTTCATCTAACTCTCAGTTCTAAGTTAGTATTTTATCTCCCCTTCCAATCTCACATCCAGTTCAATTATTTTCTTATATCATTCCAGTTTATTTTGTATGAAGTTTAACATCCAATATTTTTAAAGGTCGCAATCTCATATCCTCTATTTGATCATATCTATAGCTCCTTCGATTACACTGTCCCTATATCAACGAATATAAATTTTGTTTTAATACTTATATATATCAACGCAGATTCTCCCTTACAATACGACGAAGTTTAAATACACAATTACCATATTTTTATTACAACGATGCTTTAATATTTATTATCATAGATTCATATTTCTTTTATAATATATAATATATACGACGAAGTTCCATTATTTATCAACGCAGATTCTCCCTTACAATACGACGAAGTTTAAATACACAATTACCATATTTTTATTACAACGATGCTTCAATATTTACTATCATAGATTCATATTTATCTTTATTCGACGAAGTTTCCAATAAATTATCGTAGATATAGTTACCATCCCTTAAAACTTATCTCCTGCTAACGTTTTCTTATACACATAGTCACCTAGAGTTTACTCATATTGCTTCCTTTACCTATATTTAATATCTCCCTTCCTATTTTATTTTTATTTTCCAATATCCAGTTCTCCTGGATACATGTCATATTATTGCCTGTGTCTATTAATGCCTGTAAACTTGTTTCCTCTATTTAATTTCTATTCCTGGGTTTCTTATTGTCTTAGTTTTCCGATTGACTGTGGGCACCCTGCTCTTTTCTTGTCCCCACGCCTGTCCTTGCCTTAACACCGTTTACATCTCCATTGTATCTTTCATCTGCTTCATAGTTTCTATTTTCTCTGTTATTCTCATATTTAAATTCCATCTCCCATTTTCCAAACTCGAGTTGTGTCTCCACATTCATTAACATATCCGTACCTCTGATAAATTTTCTCAACAAGCCTGGTACCACTAAGCATTGAGACGGATATTTAACTCCTCCTATTTCTCCTATCACCATTTTCATTTGATTAATCTTTTCAATCTTCTTATTAGTTGCGGTTTGAATTGTTAAATTCTTTATTGGCAGTACCTCTATCTTTCCTACTTCATTTCTTAACCTTCCCTGCTCTCCTAATATTTTCTCCCTTACATCTTCAACTTTCCTAAAACGCTCATCTGTTATCTCTCTTTCCCCCTTCACCTTTAATTTTAACTCTCCTAACTCTTCTGTGTTTTTCTTTGTTATATTTTCTACTTTCTCTATCTCTTTTTTATTAATTTCTACCACATCATCTATTATTTCTTTTGTTTCCTCAAAATTTTCCTTAATCTCCTCCTCTAATTCTCTATCTTTTTCCTCTATGTCTCTTCTCATATCCTCTATTTCAGTATTATCCTCTGTCCTCATATCCTCTATCATTTTCCTATTTTCCTCCCTTATTTCCTCTTTTATGGATTTCAAATCCTCCTTCATCCCTCTCATTTCGTCTCTATTTTCCTTTAATTTTTTGTTTATTTCCCTCATATCCTCACTCATATCTTTCATTACCCCTTTTATTTCATCTATCTTATCTAATTGTCTATTTATTTTTTCATTATTTATATTTAATTGTCTATTTAGATCCTCTCTCCCTTTTTTACTCATTTCCATGAGAGTTCTCATCATCTCCCTTAAATCTTCATTCTCATTATTTCCCAGTTCCTGTTGGGTTTGCATAGGTAGTCCCCTAGCTTCTTCTACCTCAATGTTAACTATTGGCATATCTGTGCCTTCCATTTCTTTCATTTCCAACTTGTCCCTTTTTCCTGGTCCCCTACAACTACCAGCTCGCCTATATTTTTTCTTTTTTAGCTGTAAGTAAACTTATTATACAAACATAAACCATTTTTATATATACTATAAACCTAGCCTTGATTCTATTCAACTCAGTGTTTAATTTTCCAATATTTTTTTCTAAATCTATTTCCAGTTCAAATGTTTTTCATATAAAAAGTTCTAAATTAATTTTGATTCAAAATCTCTCTAAATAAATTTTTTTTTTTTTTTTTTTATTATAAGATATTTTATTTCTTATTAAAAACACAAACTCCTGAATAATTAATTCTTTATTATTATTTTTCTAATAATCGTACCCCACGTTGGTGTGCCAATTGTAAAGTTTTTTATAAAACGCTTTACAATAATTATTTTATACTATTAAATGAAGATATATTATTTCTATTTAATAACCAAAAAAACTATTCAGGAACAATTCATAATTCTTTATTATAACATTTCTTATTTCAACATTTAAAACAATACGCAGAACAATAATTTATAACTTAACAAGTTTTAACAAAATATACTAACTCTTATTTCTTTTGATTTTATAGTTACACAATTTTAATATACCCTAGGCTAATTTTACGATCTCTTATTATCTCGGGGTTATAGCATGGGCTATATTTTTACTTCTTTTGTTAATTAAATAAATTTTGAAAACAATATTAAATTTTGAAATTAGCTTTAATAAATATTTTCCGGATGGAAATACTTTAATTTTGAATAAGCAAAAAGGCGAAACTATTTGAACTGGATTATGATCTTATTTCTATTAATCACAAGATATTCTAATGTACAATTTTAAACTTCCCTATTATCCTAAGAGTCCACTAAAGTTTATTTTTTTATATAGCGCTAGGTACTTAACTTATCAAATAACGGCGAATGGCTGCTTGCTCACACGTAGAATTCCGTTGTCTTTAAATTTCACTTTTTACACACTTAAATTCGTTTTAGTTCCTTTAAATTATATTTACACTTTATTAACTCTTTCAATTCACTCATCCCTGTTCAATCTTGTAAAGTTTCTTCAAAAATCTGTATAATTTTGACGAAGTTTCTAATAAATACAATTTTGACTGCACAGGGCAGATTCGCTACCTTACTCGGCGTCCCACGCCAGACCGACTCTAACTAAACTAAAACTTTGTTTTTTCTTTTAAAATGTTACAAATATGGCGGCCTCCTTCTTAAAAAAAGAAATCATATGCTCTAATTTAACGAAGTTCCGTTCCTTCCCACTAGAGTCAAACTGCACCTGACCGACTTATTTCTTTACTTTCACATCTGTTTTTACAGCTGATGCAATAACGCGATTGTTTACAATGGCGTTTTAATTTGGTTAAACTTTAGTTGAAACTTACTGTTTCAATTTTCCGATCCTTAACAAACCTTCCAGTGTTTATTTAATTACTATTATTAGTGTGTGAAGTGTCTTTGTGTTTTACTTTTGTAATATTTCGAAATGTGTGTGTTTTGACTGGACTTTTCCAAACATAACCTTACATTGTTTACAATCGTTTTTCACTTTTTCCTTCAAGTAATTACTTATGCCCTATTTTACTAATATTTACAATTTTGTTTAACATATAACTATTATTAGATTATCTTGTTTTAAATTTTATTTGATACAACAAATTTCTTTATGTATTTACAGTTCAAATATCTTATTTACTAATCTAGGCTTTTACCTAAATTTAGTTTCAATTTTAACCTAACCAATCTTTTAATGAATTTCTTTTTAAATTTTGTGTGAGTTATTTCTAATATATTCTTCCAATTCTTAAATAATATTATATAGCCCATTCTATAAATGTTACAATATATATATATATATATATATATATATATATATATATATATATATATATATATATATAGAGAGAGAGAGAGAGAGAGAGATTTTGGACTAGGAGACTGACAGACTTACCTTGGCAAGAGTCCACTCTGTAGTCTTGAAATAGAAACACATAAAAGCACTTGAACAATGATATATTTCAACCACACAGTTGTCTTTTTGTGTTTTCTCTTCGATTGACAAAGACCACTGTGTGGTTGAAATATATCATTGTTCAAGTACTTTTATGTGTTTCTATTTCAAGACTACAGAGTGGACTCTTACCAAGGTAAGTCTGTCAGTCTCCTAGTCCAAAAAATCTAAATAATCTTTACCAACCAAAACTAACCTAAATATATATATATATATATATATATATATATATATATATATATATATATATATATATATATATATATGCTGATACATATTCCTTCACGGATGGAAAAATATGGTGAATAGTTATTATCTGGAGTACATCGCTGATACATATTCCTTCACGGATGGAAAAATATGGTGAATAGTTATTATCTGGAGTACATCCGTTTATCCTGCATTGCATAAAATCGCAGTTCCTACTGAAGGAGACATTTCGCTAGAATCTCATCTAGCATTGACTAGGTGAACCCAACAACAGATGAAGAGCACAGATAATTCTGCTCCTATATATAGAGGAATAAAGCCACGCCCATTTACATCAACCTACACTTTAGATGAGATTTTAGTGAAACGTCTCCTACTCCAGATAATAACTGTTCATCACATATATATATGAAGTTAATATATTACTATTGTAAATACTTTTATCCACCACTAAGTGCAATAATTTTACCTTGTGTGATGAGGCACCTTTCGGTCACTTGACCATTGTCGAATCACTGATTAGTTTTCTGAGAGAAATAATAAATTTACAATAGTAATATATTAACTTCATAAAGTCAGTTTTTTTTTTTTTTCATTCAATCATTTCATAGATCGACTCTCACAAATATCTGTACCTCTACCCCCGGTAACTATTTTGGTCACCATAGATGTGACCTCTCTCTATACCAACATCCCTCATGCACACGGCCTATTTGCAATAGAGAATTTTCTAAACAAACGCCCAGGCAAGCCTTCTCCCACTACATCTTCTTCTGACCAGGTTCATCCTCGAGAAGAACAACTTTCAGTTTGAGGGAAGGAACTACCTTCAAATAAAGGGAACAGCAATGGGCACCAGAATGGCACCATCGTACGCAAATCTGTACATGGGATTGTTGGAAGAAAGTTTTCTAAAGACACAAACACACCAGCCATTATGTTGGTATAGATATATAGATGACATCTTCCTAATTTGGACACAGGGTGCTTCAACACTTGAGGCATTTTTAGACAGCCTGACACAATTCTCCACACTTCAATTTACCTGGGAGAAATCTACATCAGCCATCACCTTTTTGGATGTAGAGGTAACACTCCAGAATGGAAATATCAACACAGGAATTCACATCAAACCGACAAACCACCTACAATATCTCCATTTCGACAGCAACCACCCAATAAACATAAAACGATCCATTCCATACAGTCAAGCAATCAGGGGTAAGAGAATCTGTTTGAATAATAGGGAATTGGAAGATTTTAATAGAAAGATATCAACAGCCTTCCAGAGAAGAGGATACCCAAAAAAACTCATTGAAAACCAAATTCATTCAACACAATTCTCGGTTCACCATAAACCACAAACAGAACAAAATAAACTTTCTTTAATAACAGACTACCATCCTGGTCTACATAAACTCAACAAGATATTGAGAGATGGCTTCAAAATTCTTCAAGCTTCCGTCCACACCAAAAATCTTTTCACCGATCCACCGCAAATTTGGTACAAGCAACCTCCCAACTTGAAAAACATCCTAGTACATCCTGAACTACCAGACCCTGATGCAGAGAAACCACACAAACTTCCTCATGGCTCCTTCCCATGCAATAGACCTAGATGCAAGACGTGTCTAATACACCCCTCAGCCAATAGTTTCAACAGCCAAACAACAAAAATGGTCTTCAAAATACAGGGTCATCATAATTGTACATCGAAAAATATCATATACCAGCTACAATGTAAACTTTGCTCAGCACAGTACATAGGCCTGACCACGGATAGTCTGAATATCAGAATGAATGGCCACAGACATGATGTTAAAATTATGAATATGGATAGACCAACAGCTCAACATGCTGCGAGTCACAACATCACAACTTTTGATGACTGCTATACCACAAAAATAATTAAATCATTCCCCCCTGATTGCAATCCCTCAGAACTGAGAAGGTGGGAACTATCATACCAGTGGTATACCAAGTCCAGAGAATCCCCTAACCTCAACATCAGATAAATCCATTTTTTTTTCTTTTTCCAAATAGCCTTATTTATCTCTTTTCCCCTGACAGACTTATATGAACTATAATCACTCATATGCTCATGGAAACAATATATGTATCTTTAATCTGTGCATCTGTGACATCTGATTTCTACTCTACACAATCTGTGATTACGATTATTTTATTTCATTCTCTCATATTTCTTTTTGTGTTTTCTCTTCGATTGACAAAGACCACTGTGTGGTTGAAATATATCATTGTTTAAGTGCTTTTATGTGTTTCTATTTCAAGACTGCAGAGTGGACTCTTACCAAGGTAAGTCTGTCAGTCTCCTAGACCAAAAAATCTATATATATATATATATATATATATATATATATATATATATATATATATATATATATATATTATAAAGTAATTTTTATAACACACAACACAACTCAGGCATTTGTAATTTAAATTCTTTATTACAATTATTTATTAATTCAACAAGTAAACAATTAACACAATAAACAGAACAAAAATAAACTTAACAACTTTTAACAAAATATACTAACTCTTATTTTCTTTTAATTTTTTATAGTTACAACATTTTAATACCCTTGGCTAGTTTAAGATCTCTTGATATCTCGGGGTTATAGCATGGGCTATATTAACTCTTTTGTTAATTAAATAAATTTTGAAAAACAATATTAAATTTTGAAATAAGTTTAATAAATATTTTCCTGATGGAAAAACTTAAATTTTGAATATGCAAAAAGGCTAAACTATTTGAACTGGATTATTTCTTATTACTTACTATTAATTAACTACAAGATATTCTAATGTACAAAATTAAACTTCCTTATTATCTTAATGTCCATTAAAATTGATTTTTATAGCGCTAATAACTTATCAAATATCGAAATTTCAGTTAGCTTACGTAAGATTCCGTTCTCTCCAAATTTGACTTTTTACACACTTAAATTCGTTTTATTTACTTCACTTTATATTAACACAGTATTACATTTTGTAATTCACTTCTCCTTAATTTAGTTTGGCCAATCTTCTTAACAAAACGGTATAATTTAGACGAACTCTTTCCAAATAAATAGAATTTTGACTGGTCCTGGCAGATCCGTCTTGTCGCGTCCCCACGCTATCTCAAAACTAAACTCTAACTACGCGTCCTTAGATTTTCTTTTAAAATGTTACAAATATGGCGGCCTTCTTCTTAAAAAACAAAATCAGATGGTTTATAATTTAGTTCGATTCCTTCTCACTAGAGTCAAACTGCACCTGACCTACTTCCATTTGTTTTTACAGCTGTTAATGTCAACGAACTATTTTCACCAGTTTTAACTTTGTTAACATACTGTTTTAATTTCCTATCCTCAACAAACCTTCCAGTGTTTATTTTATTAATATTATTAGTGTGTGAAGTGTCTTTGTGTTTTACTTTTGTGATATTTCCGAATTGTGTGTGTTTTGAGCCGAATTCATAGAAACATAACCTTCCAATCTCATTGTTTACAAACGTTTTTCATCTCCTATCTCTCAAGTAATTACTTAGCCCTATGTTCCTACAGTTTACAAATTTGTTTACATATAATTATTATTATTAGATTATCTTGTTTTAAATTTTATTTGATACAACAAATTTCTTTATGTATTTACAGTTCAAATATCTTATTTACTAATCTAGGCTTTTACCTGAATTTAGTTTCAATTTTAACCTAACCAATCTTTTAATGAATTTCTTTTTAAATTTTGTGTGAGTTATTTCTAATATATTCTTCCAATTCTTAAATAATATTATATAGCCCATTCTATAAATGTTACAATGTCCCCTAATTTAATTTAAATAAAAAAAAATTACTAATATCTACATTACACATTCTTTACATTCTACAAGCTTATTTAAATATACATATTTTTTTTTAAATTAAATTTAAATTAACATTTATACTTTAAATTGTACATTTTATTTAATAACTAATTGAACACATTTTTTATTGAGTAAGTACCTCAACACTTTGGCTAACTTATCGTCCATTGTCTTTACTACTTTTATAACTGTCCATTTATACTTAATTCCTACGACACAATTTTATCTTAATTCTTTAACAATCAAATACTGAGCTGAACACTTCAAGCTACATATTACTTAACATATCTTCTAACAATACAATATACTTATAACTAACATTCAATCAACAATTCTTTAACAATTCTAACATATAGTAACAATAAATCATGTTCTGGTATTCACAATTCCTTCCATAATAATTATTATTTTTTACATTTATTACAATTGGAACCCTTCCAATCATAAGTCTGATTCAATATTTATTTAACATATATTCTCTGATACCGTGTCTTTAAATCCCAGCCTATCCGAGTCATAGTATGTCTAGATTTGGTCAAATTGGTTATAACATTTCTCTTTCCCTTATTTCTGTTTATTCCTTGTTTATTATTTGTCTCATATTTATTTTGCTTTTAGCTTCATCTAACTCTCAGTTCTAAGTTAGTATTTTATCTCCCCTTCCAATCTCACATCCAGTTCAATTATTTTCTTATATCATCTCAGTTTATTTTGTATGAAGTTTAACATCTAATATTTTTAAAGGTTGCAATTTCATATCCTCTATTTGATCATATCTATAGTTCCTTCGATTACACTATCCCTATATCAACGAATATAAATTTTGTTTTAATACTTATTTATCAACGCAGATTCTCCCTTACAATACGACGAAGTTTAAATATACATAATTTTATCTTTATTCATTATTCGACGAAGTTTCTAATAAATTATCGTAGATATAGTTACCATCCCTTAAAACTTATCTCCTGCTAACGTTTTCTTATACACATAATCACCTAGAGTTTATTCATATTGCTTCCTTTACCTATATTTAATATCTCCCTTCCTATTTTATTTTGTCTCGTTTGAGTTTATCTCCCTTGCATCATGGTACTTTTTTAGTTCTGTTGAATGGAACATCCCCTTATTTATATCATGTTTATCATCCCATAGTTCGAATGTCGATTCTCCTAACTTTTTGTGTATTCTATATGGCCCACTATAAATATTAAATAATTTCCCCATTTCTCCCTCTATGCCTTTTGCCTGCCAGTTTTCTTTTACTAACACTAAATCATTTAAATTAAATGTGAAAAGCTTATGATTTCTATTGAAATATTGTGCCCTAAGTTCTGCCTTTTTTTTCATTCTCCCTCTTGCCAAATCTATTACTAGTTGGGTATTAACGCTTTGTTCGTTTGAATTTTTAATTTTGATATACTTACGCCAAAATCTCTCATCTATTTTTCCTAACTGTAACTGATTAGGTGTGAACCCTGTGGTCTCATGTGGTACTTCATTCAACATCTCATTTATTAAATGTATAAACTTTGCCCATTGTTTATGGTTCCCATGGCAATAGGTGCGAAGACATCTCATTATCTCCCTGTTTACCCTTTCTACTATATTGCTTTGAGGTCGCCTAATTGGTGAAAATATTTGTTTGATTCCTTTATTTTCTAAAAAGGTTGACCATCTTTTACTTGTGAACTGAGTTCCATGGTCTGTTTGTGCCCTTTTTACCTGTCCATATTTTTCTAAATAATCTTCTACACATCTAATAGCTGTAGCAGTATTTGCTTTCTTTATTTTATAAATTTTTATAAATTTAGTAAAAATATCCAAAATAACCAAAATATACTTAAATCCCTCACTTTTATGAAATGGTCCACAAAAGTCAATAGATAGTTGCTCTTTAGGCCCTTCTACCTTGATTCCTTTCATCACCCCATAACAAGTTTGATTTGTGTGTTTCACCCTCTGACAAGTGTCACAGTATTTTAAAAGGTATTTAATCTCCTTATACATCTTTTTCCATGTGAATATTTCATTTATTATACTATAGCACTTCTTGGCCCCTATATGCATATAGTACTCATGGCATGATATCACTAATACATTTATTAACTCTCTGGGTACTATTATTTTCCAACTTGTTTTACAATTTTTATATAGTATGTTATTTTCAATTTTGAATTTCGAATTGTATTCCTGGACATTTTCAATAATATTTCTTAATTCTAAATCACCCCACTGAAGCTCATTAAGTTTTGTCAATTTTGTCACTACTTCCCTACTTATTACTCTTTCCATTAAATTGATACTAAACTTATTTTGATTCTCTATATGTTTTGGCTCTATCTTATCCCATGGGTTACGACTTAATATGTCTGCCACCACGTTCTCCTTCCCTTTACAATACTCAATCTCAAAATCATATTCCTGCATGAGCAATATCCAACGATATAGTCTTGAATTTAATATTCTGCAAGTCTTTATGAAAGTCAAAGCCTGGTGGTCAGTTTGTATTATTACTTTTCTCCCCAGTATAATCTGTCTAGCCTTCTGTAGACAAAACAACACAGCCAATAATTCTTTTTCAGTCGTATAATATCGTATCTCACTACTTTTTAGGGTTCGGCTCATAAACATAATTGCCTGTTTCTGTCCAGTCTCTGTTACCTGGTACAGATGCCCCCCAATAGCATATTCGCTTGCATCTGTCTGTAAATAAAATGTTTTTGAATAAACAGGGTGTTTTAGTACGTTGGTATCTATAAATGCTTCCTTTAATTTTCTAAAATTTTGTTCCTCTAAATCTGTCCAATTAAATTTTGTTTCATGTCTCAAAAGTTTCAGTAGTGGCTCTACTAATTTCGAATAGTGGTCTACAAACTTGTTGTAATAATTTGCAAGGCCTATAAACCCTTTTAATTGCTTAACGTTCTTTGGTGTGGGGAATTCCATTACAGCCTTAATTTTGTCCTTATCTATCTCTATTCCCTCAGTTGTCAACCTATAACCTAAAAATGCTATGTTTTCTTTACAGAACTCAGTTTTTGATAATTTAATTTTGATATTATTTTCCCTAAATGTCATAAATAATTTTTTTTAATGGTTTTTATGTTCTTCAAAACTCTGTGACATGCATACAATGTCGTCTACATATACTAAAGTGAATGGTTCTAATTCGTTTCCCATTATTCTACCCATAGCTCTTGCTAAAGCTGCTAATGATGTTTTTAGCCCATAAGGTGTCACAATGAAATGATATGTCTTTCCATTATACTGAAAAGCTGTGAATTTTCTGGATTCTGGCTCCAACTCCACCTGCCAAAAACTATTCGTGAGGTCCATAGAACTCAGGTATTTTACCTTTCTTGCCTTATGTAATATTTCATTAATACCCTGGTAACACTCGTAATCTGGTATTATGATTTCGTTCAGTTTCCTTGCGTCCAGGCACAATCTTATTTCTCCATTACTTTTTATGACAGGAATAATAGGGTTAATATAAGGGCTATTACTTTTTTCTATAATTTTCATCTCCAACATTTTGTCAATTTCTCTTTGTACCGCTTCTTGATACTTTGTGGGCACAGGATAGTTTCTTTGATAAAATGGTAAATCTGTTCTTACTTTTATCTCATGTCTATATCCTTTACACACTCCAGGCCTATCTGAAAATACATCCTTATATTGCTTTATTATCTCTACCAACTCCAGTTTTTGCCTATATGTTACACGGTCATCTCCGATACTTTCCATAATATCTCTATCACTAATTTCCCCTTCTGTTTCATTTTGTTTCTCATAATTTTGGTCCCCCTGTCCTAAATTATCTAAATTTTCCCATTCCTCATCAATTTGATCGAACTCGTTAATTACATTATCTTCCCTTTCTAAATTTTGTACCTCGTTATTATTAAATCTTTCGTCATCATTTTCACCCTCCGTTTCTTTCATATCTATTTTAATATAGTTTTCCAAATATTTCAATTTTATACTCCAATCCTCACAACTTATATCAGCCTTTGTATTTTTTAATATATCCATCCCTATGATCATTTCTCTCAATAGGCCTGGTATGATGAAACATTGAAATGGGTATTCAATCCCACCTAATCTTCCCATTATCAGAACAATTTTATTTATTTTTTTACTCTTTTTATTCGTTGCTGTCCTAATGTTCATTGCTCTGATTGGCAACGTTTCTACTCTTCCTAGTTTTCCCTTATTTATACTATACCATTTTTCCTGAATACATGTAATATTACTACCTGTATCTATTAAAGCTGTAACCCTAACCTGTTTAAATTCTATCTCTATTTCTGGGCTCATATATATTTTGTTTTGCTCTAAATTCAAATTTCGCTCCTTCCCCTCACTTTCCAAAAATTCCCTATCTATTAATACGTTGTTAATTATTCCTAACCCCAAATCCGTATTTTCATTACATTGATTGTTACCCTTATTCTTGTCACAATTAATATTTCCGAGGCTCTTTAGCACTGGCTTTCTCTCTTCAGCATCCCCTGTAGTGTTCCCATGATGCAAAGAGGTATCACCAGTGCCCTCTAGTTTTCCGAGGTCCCCTGGTCTCCCTCACATCTTCCACTGGTCGATTCCTTGTGTCGTACCTGTATGCTATTTACATCCTTATTAGGCCTATCTCGACTTCCTATATTCCTTGGATCATCTCTGTGACCCCTGTACCCTATCTCCCTGTTTTCTCGATTATTTTCCTGCCCTTGTCTTGGTTCAACATTCCCCCTCATATGATTATCTATTCTTCTGTTAAAAAACTGGACATATGGCCGCCCTTCATTCCTATATTCATTCCTTCTATACAATTCTCCTGGTCCTGGAAATCTTCTATTTCCCTGCTGTCTCATCCCTTCCTCACCCCTTCTGGGTGGAAATCTATTTCCATTCTGTTCCTCTCTAGGGGTAGGCCTATTCCATGGTCCCCTGTTTCTCTGTCTTATTTCCTTATTTCTTTCCTCTATATCCTCCTCATTCAGCATTCTTTCCATCTCTCGGATCGTTTTTATATTTTGTACCCTTCTTGACAACTGTATCCTTTCATTAAAATGCCGGCTTAATCTCCGGACTATCTCTTCCTCATTTTGCGGTGGTGTCATGTTCTTTAAAACTATGACTCTTTCTATGAAATAATCTGCCCTGGTTCTTCCATTTCCCTCAATATACCTTTCATTCTCCATTCTTTCTTTAATGCCTTCCTGTATTTCTTTGGCCCAGTATCTTTCTATAAATCTATTTTGTAAATCCGCGAAATCTTCCACCTCCTCTCTGATTGATTCCCACCATCTAGCCGCTCCTACTTCCAAAGCTCTATCTATGATTCCTCTCCATTCATTACCAAATCTTTCCCCTGTCCTACATTCAAATTTTCTCTCCACATACCTATCCAGTCTTTTTAGGAACTCCATAGGGTTACCATTCCTCCCATTAAATTTGGGCATCTCCTCCTGATTCCTGCAAGACACCCGTATGACCCTTAGACCTTCTCCTCCTTTACTTTCTTCCACCTTCTTTTCTACCTTTTCCATTCTCTGGGTCAATTCCCCTTGTTTCTCATTATTCCTTCTTCCTTCTGTTTCCAATCGGTCAATTCTATCATTATTATTGTTTTTCTCAATCGCTATCTCCCTATTTAAAACTCTTAACCCTTCCCTGTTCTGTATTGTTATATTTTCTACCTTCTCTATCTCTTTCTTATTTAATTCTGTCACATCAGCTATTATTTCTTTTGTTTCCTCAAAATTCTCCTTAATCTTCTCCTCTAAGTCTCTTCTCATAACTCCTATTTCAGCATTATTCTCTGTTCTCAACTGTTCCCTCATATCCTCTATCATTCTCCTATTCTCTTCCTTTAGGCTTTCGAATTTCTTATCCAACCTACTCATTTCCAACCTACTTGAGGCAAATCCTCTGTTCATCTCTTCTCTCATCTCCTTATTTTCCTCCTTTATTTCCTCATTATTTTTATTTATGTTTCTACTTATTTCCATTAGAGTTCTCATCATCTCCCTTAAATCTTCATTCTCATTATTTCCCCGTTTTTGTTGTTGGGTTTGCATAGGTAGTAGTCCCCTAGCCTCATCTACTTGGGTTTCCACCTCACTCTCTTCTATAGGCATATCTGTGCCTTCCATTTCTATTTCTTTCATTTCCAAATTTGTCCCTTTCTCCTGGTCCCCTACAACTACCAGCTCGCCTATAATATTTTCTTCTTTTTTTTTTTTTTTTATCTGTAAGTAACTTATTATACAAACATAAACAATTTTTATATATACTATAAAACTAGCCTTGATTCTATTCAACTCAGTGCTTAATTTTACAAAATTTTTTCTAAATCTATTTCCAGTTCAAATGTTTTTCATATAAAAAGTTCTAAATTAATTTTATTTCAAAATCTCTCTAAATAAATTTTATCTCTTATTTTATCGAGCTCCCACGTTGTTGCGCCAATTATAAAGTAATTTTTATAACACACAACACAACTCAGGCATTTGTAATTTAAATTCTTTATTACAATTATTTATTAATTCAACAAGTAAACAATTAACACAATAAACAGAACAAAAATAAACTTAACAACTTTTAACAAAATATACTAACTCTTATTTTCTTTTAATTTTTTATAGTTACAACATTTTAATACCCTTGGCTAGTTTAAGATCTCTTGATATCTCGGGGTTATAGCATGGGCTATATTAACTCTTTTGTTAATTAAATAAATTTTGAAAAACAATATTAAATTTTGAAATAAGTTTAATAAATATTTTCCTGATGGAAAAACTTAAATTTTGAATATGCAAAAAGGCTAAACTATTTGAACTGGATTATTTCTTATTACTTACTATTAATTAACTACAAGATATTCTAATGTACAAAATTAAACTTCCTTATTATCTTAATGTCCATTAAAATTGATTTTTATAGCGCTAATAACTTATCAAATATCGAAATTTCAGTTAGCTTACGTAAGATTCCGTTCTCTCCAAATTTGACTTTTTACACACTTAAATTCGTTTTATTTACTTCACTTTATATTAACACAGTATTACATTTTGTAATTCACTTCTCCTTAATTTAGTTTGGCCAATCTTCTTAACAAAACGGTATAATTTAGACGAACTCTTTCCAAATAAATAGAATTTTGACTGGTCCTGGCAGATCCGTCTTGTCGCGTCCCCACGCTATCTCAAAACTAAACTCTAACTACGCGTCCTTAGATTTTCTTTTAAAATGTTACAAATATGGCGGCCTTCTTCTTAAAAAACAAAATCAGATGGTTTATAATTTAGTTCGATTCCTTCTCACTAGAGTCAAACTGCACCTGACCTACTTCCATTTGTTTTTACAGCTGTTAATGTCAACGAACTATTTTCACCAGTTTTAACTTTGTTAACATACTGTTTTAATTTCCTATCCTCAACAAACCTTCCAGTGTTTATTTTATTAATATTATTAGTGTGTGAAGTGTCTTTGTGTTTTACTTTTGTGATATTTCCGAATTGTGTGTGTTTTGAGCCGAATTCATAGAAACATAACCTTCCAATCTCATTGTTTACAAACGTTTTTCATCTCCTATCTCTCAAGTAATTACTTAGCCCTATGTTCCTACAGTTTACAAATTTGTTTACATATAATTATTATTATTAGATTATCTTGTTTTAAATTTTATTTGATACAACAAATTTCTTTATGTATTTACAGTTCAAATATCTTATTTACTAATCTAGGCTTTTACCTGAATTTAGTTTCAATTTTAACCTAACCAATCTTTTAATGAATTTCTTTTTAAATTTTGTGTGAGTTATTTCTAATATATTCTTCCAATTCTTAAATAATATTATATAGCCCATTCTATAAATGTTACAATATATATATATATATAGGAATTTTTTGGACTTGATAGGAGACTGACAGACTTACCTAAAGGCAATAGTCCAAAACTGCAATCTCTTGGAAATAAGCACATATAAAAAACACATATAAAACACTTAATACACTTTTATTTGAAATATTTCGATCAACATGATCTTCTTCAGTCAAGAAAGAGAAAACAAAACAAAAGATTGAAGTGAACCACAGATGTGTATAAACATCCAAATGTCACAGATTCACAGATTTATAGTTTATGATATAGAGCTATATGTGATATGTGTAGAAATTGTTAAATGTGAATCGTGTAAAGATTGGTTACTTGAAACTAGATATTAAAAGTCTGTCAGAAGGAAGGTAATGGAGCTGTTAAGAATGGTAGAAGTTAGGGGGAAGTTAAAAGGAGTTTTATCTGATGTTGAGGTTAGGAGGCTCTCTAGATTTGGTATACCATTGGTATGATAACTCCCATCTTCTTAATTCTGAAGAGTTGCAATCCGGGGGGAGGGCTTTAATTATTTTGGTGGTATAGCAATCATTGAAAGAGACGATGTTGTGACTAGCAGCGTGTTAAGCGGTTGGCCTGTCTATGTTCATGGTTCCAACGTCATGTCTGTGGCCATTCATTCTGATGCTCAGACTATCCGTGGTAAGGCCTATGTACTGTGCCGGGCAAAATTTACATTGTAACTGGTATATTACATTACTGGATGTACAAGTATTCAACCTTTAGTGAAAAACCTTCCATCATACATTCAGGATACGAATCATTTCATAGACCGGCTGTCTCAAATACCCACACCTCTACCTCCTGAAACATTTTTGGTCACAATAGATGTTACCTCTCTTTACACAAACATCCCGCATGCGCACGGTCTATCAGCTCTCGAAACTTTCCTCAACAAACGTTCAGACAACCCTTGCCCTACTACACCTTTCCTAGTTCACCTCGCCAAATTCATTCTTGAAAAGAATAATTTTCAATTTGAGGGAAAGAACTATTTGCAAATAAAAGGAACAGCAATGGGTACTAGGATGGCCCCGTCGTACGCAAACCTGTACATGGGTACTATCGAAACAGATTTCCTTAAAACTCAAACACACCAACCATTATGTTGGTACAGATATATAGACGATATATTCGTTATCTGGACACAGGGAATCTCAACACTGGAAAGTTTTTTGAAGAGCTTATCACTATGTTCCACACTTCAATTCACCTGGGAGAAGTCTGCAGCAACAATCACCTTCTTGGATGTAGATGTAACAATCAGAGATGGGAATATCTATACAGGTGTCCACATCAAACCGACGAACCATCTACAATACCTACATTTCAATAGCAACCACCCCATGAATATAAAAAGGTCCATACCATACAGTCAGGCAGTCAGGGGCAAGAGAATTTGTTCCAACGATATAGCATTGGAAGACTTTAATAGAAAGACCTTACTAGCTTTCCAAAAAAGAGGATACCCTCAACAACTTGTTGAGAATCAAATCCGCTTGGCTCAGTCATCTGATGTACCCAGACCACCTATGGAGGACAAACTGTCTTTAGTTACAGATTACCATCCAGGCCTAACGAAGCTGAACAAAATATTAAAGGATGGCTTCAAGATTCTTCAAGCTTCCGCCCACACCAAAGATCTTTTCTCAAATCCACCACATATTTGGTTCAGACAACCGTTCAATTTAAAAAGTATTTTAGTACATCCAAAATTACCAGATCCAAGTACTGAAAAACCGCCCAAACTTCCTCACGGCTCCTTTCCGTGCAATAGACCAAGATGCAAGACATGTCCAATACACATCCCAACAAATAGTTTCCATAGCCTAGCAACCAATGTGGACTTCAAGATTCAGGGTCATCATACTTGTACATCCAGTAATGTAATATACCAGTTACAATGTAAATTTTGCCCGGCACAGTACATAGGCCCTACCACGGATAGTCTGAGCATCAGAATGAATGGCCACAGACATGACGTTGGAACCATGAACATAGACAGGCCAACCGCTCAACACGCTGCTAGTCACAACATCGTCTCTTTCAATGATTGCTATACCACCAAAATAATTAAAGCCCTCCCCCCGGATTGCAACTCTTCAGAATTAAGAAGATGGGAGTTATCATACCAATGGTATACCAAATCTAGAGAGCCTCCTAACCTCAACATCAGATAAAACTCCTTTTAACTTCCCCCTAACTTCTACCATTCTTAACAGCTCCATTACCTTCCTTCTGACAGACTTTTAATATCTAGTTTCAAGTAACCAATCTTTACACGATTCACATTTAACAATTTCTACACATATCACATATAGCTCTATATCATAAACTATAAATCTGTGACATTTGGATGTTTATACACATCTGTGGTTCACTTCAATCTTTTGTTTTGTTTTCTCTTTCTTGACTGAAGAAGATCATGTTGATCGAAATATTTCAAATAAAAGTGTATTAAGTGTTTTATATGTGTTTTTTATATGTGCTTATTTCCAAGAGATTGCAGTTTTGGACTATTGCCTTTAGGTAAGTCTGTCAGTCTCCTATCAAGTCCAAAAAATTCCTAAATAAGCTTTAAGCTCTACTAGAACTAACCTATATATATATATATATATATATATATATATATATATATATATATATGAAGTTAATTTATTACTATTGTAAGTAATTTTATCCAACATTAAGTGCAATGATTTTACCTTGTGTGATAAGGCACCTTTCGGTCACTTGACCATTGTCGAATCACTGATATTTTTCTGGTGTAGATGTTTGGTCCGTGATATTGGTATTTGTTGACGTTACACGCATTTTCTCTTGATCTGCGTGTATGATGTTTTTATATAGTATGTCTTCTGTATATGTGGTCTGTAGGTTCATTAAATTGCTGTATGTGTTTTTATTCAATTGTTTTTATTAATCAGTGATTCGACAATGATCAAGTGACCGAAAGGTGCCTCGTCACACAAGGTAAAATCATTGCACTTAATGGTGGATAAAATTACTTACAATAGTAACATAATAACTTCATAAAGTCAGTGCAACAGAAAAACAATGGATAGCGTAAAATATCAAGAATATATATATATATATATATATATATATATATATATATATATATAGATTTTTTGGACTAGGAGACTGACAGACTTACCTTGGTAAGAGTCCACTCTGTAGTCTTGAAATAGAAACACATAAAAGCACTTAAACAATGATATATTTCAACCACGCAGTGGTCTTTGTCAATCGAAGAGAAAACACAAAAAGAAATATGAGAGAATGAAATAAAATAATTGTAATCACAGATTGTGTAGAGTAGAAATCAGATGTCACAGATGCACAGATTAAAGATATATATATATTGTTTCCATGAACATATGAGTGATTATAGTTTATATAAGTCTGTCAGGGGAAAAGAGATAAGGCTATTTGGATAAAAAAACGAATGGATTTATCTGATGTTGAGGTTAGGGGATTCTATGGACTTGGTATACCACTGGTATGATAGTTCCCACCTTCTCAGTTCTGAGGGATTGCAATCAGGGGGGAGTGATTTAATTATTTTTGTGGTATAGCAGTCATCAAAAGTTGTGATGTTGTGACTCGCACTATGTTGAGCTGTTGGTCTATCCATATTCATAATTTTAACATCATGTCTGTGGCCATTCATTCTGATATTCAGACCATCCGTGGTCAGGCCTATGTACTGTGCTGAGCAAAGTTTACATTGTAGCTGGTATATGACATTTTTCGATGTACAATTATGATGACCCTGTATTTTGAAGACCATTTTTGTTGTTTGGCTGTTGAAACTATTTGCTGAGGGGTGTATTGGACACGTCTTGCATCTAGGTCTATTACATGGGAAGGAGCCATGAGGAAGTTTGTGTGGTTTCTCTGCATCAGGGTCTGGTAGTTTAGGATGTACTAGGATGTTTTTCAAGTTGGGAGGTTGCTTGTACCAAATTTGCGGTGGATCGGTGAAAAGATTTTTGGTGTGGACGGAAGCTTGAAGAATTTTGAAGCCATCTCTCAATATCTTGTTGAGTTTATGTAGACCAGGATGGTAGTCTGTTATTAAAGAAAGTTTATTTTGTTCTGTTTGTGGTTTATGGTGAACCGAGGATTGTGCTGAATGAATTTGGTTTTCAATGAGTTTTTTTGGGTATCCTCTTCTCTGGAAGGCTGTTGATATCTTTCTATTAAAATCTTCCAATTCCCTATCATTCGAACAGATTCTCTTACCCCTGATTGCTTGACTGTATGGAATGGATCGTTTTATGTTTATTGGGTGGTTGCTGTCGAAATGGAGATATTGTAGGTGGTTTGTAGGTTTGATGTGAATTCCTGTGTTGATATTTCCATTCTGGAGTGTTACCTCTACATCCAAATGGCTGATGTAGATTAGAAAAAGAAAAAAAAAATATATATATATATATATATATATATATATATATTTAGGTTAGTTTTGGTTGGTAAAGATTATTTAGATTTTTATGGACTAGGAGACTGACATACTTACCTTGGTAAGAGTCCACTCTGTAGTTTTGAAATAGAAACACATAAAAGCACTTAAACAATGATATGTTTCAACCACACAGTGGTCTTTGTCAATCAAATAATTATAAATTATTTATAATTATAATTATATAATTTATAATTATAATTATTTATAATTATTTTATTTCATTCTCTCATATTTCTTTTTGTGTTTTCTCTTTGATTGACAAAGACCACTGTGTGGTTGAAATATATCATTGTTTAAGTGCTTTTATGTGTTTCTATTTCAAGACTACAGAGTGGACTCTTACCAAGGTAAGTCTGTCAGTTTCCTAGTCCAAAAAATCTATATATATGTATATATATATATATATATATATATATATATATATTATATATATATATATATAATACTGCTACTTTGCAATATACAAAACATTTAATTTAAAGAAATGAAACCTCTACCACAAATAAATTTTTCCTTTATTTAAAACCTTACGTACATTTCAATTGCAAAGCAATCATCCTCAGAGATAATTTATAATAAAAGGTATTTTTATTGTAAATTACCTCTGAGGACGATTGCTATGCAATTGAAATGTACATAAGGTTTTAAATAAAGGAAAAAGTTATTAGTGGTATAGAGGATTTGTTTATTTAAATTAAACATTACGCCAAAGTTGATTTATACAGTTATACAAAATATTGTTGCATTGCTCAAAAGAAAAAGATAATATCAACTATATTTCCAAGCTTCCCTTTTATTTTTTTATGTAAATAAGAGGGACCCTCTTTTTAACCATAAGGTAATGTAAATCTGCATAGCTAGTATATTACTTTTATACTTTAAATAGATTTATTATACAATATCAAGAACACAGTGGGTACACTATATTACAATAAAAAAAAAAATAGAAACAACTAGAAAAATAATAAAAAATAACTGATAATACAAGTTACCTAAGATTAAATCCTTATTTACATTTCGATGACCATGTCATCATCATTAGAGGGTCTTAAATTTTTTTAAAGTTTACTACCATTATATTTGTTGGTGTTTCTTATATGTTTCCACTAATTATGTTTAAGATTCTTGTCAAATGTTCAAAATGTTTTTTTCACCCCTTTAGGTGTCAGCATTTGCAGGTCACTCTAGTTTGTAACTTATTGTTTTCTAGATTGTAATTTTGTAATAAGACCCTCTGATGATGATGATGACATGGTCATTGAAGGGTTTAATCTTAGGTAACTTGTATTATCAGTTACTTTTTTTATTATTTTTGTGGCATTGGGATTGGTTACAATAGTTTTGTTGTAATATATTTATGTTTATACAAAAAATGATAATCAGCTTTTTGTTATTTATAGAATAAGGCTATTTCTGTCATCAGTTAATACACTACACCACCATGACCTCAATAACAGTGGTGATATTTGAACAAAGTTTTACTGTACCTTTAAAACTACTTTTCTTACTTGATGATGTGTACAGTCATAATTTTTTTTTGTTGAATAAAAACACTTTATTAAAAATTCAGCAACATTTCTATATATTGTTGTCCTAATTCAGGGCTATAAGTCCAATAAACAGTATTAGTTTAATAAATTAAGTACTCTTAACTCATGAATCAACCATATTTTTATTCAACAAAAAAAATATTTGTCTTACTATTAGACTTTTAGGGTTGAACTTACTCTTTGTAGAACTCTGGATTGGCTTCAAAAAAAGGATAATCCTGGAAAAAAATACTATGATTCAATGCCCTATAAAATACAAAAAATAAATTTAATTCTAGAAAGTAAGTTTTAAATGTACTTATTTAATAATTAAATTAAAAGTTGTAACATTACTTGACTTCTTGAATCCAATTACAACCAGATATTGAAGATATACTAAAGTATGGATATGAGTACAAAATAAATATTAGACACAAAATATTTATCTTGGAATAAATTTGTGTGGAATTTTACAAAACTTTTAGCCCATGTAACTGTATTTGTCAGCAACTAAAATATGCAGAAGAAAACTCCACTATTATTATCACTCTCAATATCTTCGTCAACAATATTTAGATTTTGGCTTTATTGTATCTAAAGAGTATAAATAGTGGCTCAACAACTCAAAATAAATCCATCAGTTTATAATCAATTTCACCACTGCCTATACATTTGCATCATGTCAAGAAGGCTTACCACTGATTATATCAGGGGTCGGCAATTCATGAAATGATTTTGTGTGGCCCTCTCCAATTGTGGTGTTTTGAATTCTGAGCGATCCAGACAGCTTGTGCTTACAGCTTAGAATACAAATAGGTTGCTCAATAGTTATAACCATTCTATTAGCCACAACAATAAATGACTAATAATAAATTACAGATGCGCTATAAGTGGAAAGTAGTGCCTGCGATGAACATGCAGGCAAGTTCACACCTAGAGTAGTGTCTGCGATGTGCATGCAGGCAAGTTCACGCCTAGAGTAGTGTCTGCGATGTGCATGCAGGCAAGTTCACGTTTAGAGTAGTGTCTGCGATGTGTATGCAGGCAAGTTCACGCCTAGAGTAGTGTCTGCGATATGCATCCAGGCAAGTTCAACCCTAGAGTAGTGTCTGCAATGTGCATGCAGGCAAGTTCAGGCCTAGAGTAGTGTCTGCGATATGCATCCAGGCAAGTTCAACCCTAGAGTAGTGTCTGCAATGTGCATGCAGGCAAGTTCACGCCTAGAGTAGTGTCTGCGATGTGCATGCAGGCAAGTTCACGCATATAGTAGTGTCTGCGATGTGCATGCAGGCAAGTTCAAACCTAGAGTAGTGTCTGCGATGTGCATGCAGGCAAGTTCACGCCTAGAGTAGTGTCTGTGATGTGCATGCAGGCAAGTTCAAACCTAGAGTAGTGTCTGCGATGTGCATGCAGGCAAGTTCACGCCTAGAGTAGTGTCTGCGATGTGCATGCAGGCAAGTTCACGCCTAGAGTAGTGCCTGCGATGTGCATGCAGGCAAGTTCACGCCTAGAGTAGTGCCTGCGATGTGCATGCAGGCAAGTTCACGCCTAGAGTAGTGTCTGCGATGTGCATGCAGGCAAGTTCACGCCTAGAGTAGTGTCTGCAATGTGCATGCAGGCAAGTTCATGCCTAGAGTAGTGTGTGTGATGTTCATGCAGGCAAGTTCACGCCTAGAGCAGTGTCTGCGATTATGCATGCAGGCAAGTTCACGCCTACTTAAAATACACTTTAAATAACAAGTATGCTATTACTTTCTTGTTTTATTTTAGTAAAATTTTGTTAATTTATAAGTGATCATATTTTATTTCATTATTTTAGAGCTATAAAACATTAATAAAAAATATTGTTGGATTTAAGTTAGAAAATTGTCAGATATGTAATCAGGAAATAAGTAGCCTATATTATAAAAATTATTTTTAAAATTGATTGTTAGCCGTTAGTTAAAGTCACCTTTTGTACAGTTTCATTACCGATCTAAATTTAGGAAATATAATAAAATTTATGGTTATTTTATATTTGCGGCCCTAGATTGAATATGAGGCCCTCAAGTACAAAAAGGTTGCTGAACCCTGGTTTGCATGGTAAACTGTTACTGACTCGCTGCCTTTCATTTGTTTACTGATCCTTCTAAAAATCTATGTTCCCACATGACCATAATCATTATTTTTCATTACTAGTAATCCAAACAGTTTAAGAGAAACTGTGGCGATAATTACCATAGATCAGCAACTACTGAGTGCCAAGATCGTGTTGTCAAACAATTTTATGTTAAACCGCAAGAAAAATTCATAAAAGAAGGCTAATGGGTTAATAAGTATTATAATTATTAAACTCTTTTATACTTACATCTCTATTTCTTGGGAGTAAATCTTCATCTTCTAAAATAGTGATTTCTCTAATGTCTTTTACTGTGTTTGGATTGAATGTCTGAAAATGTTGAACAATCTTTAAAATCTAATCATGAAATACATTCCTACATATTACATAACAATATTTAATTACTGACTCAGTTTAACTAGGGAAATAAAAAAAATAACCTTATCCATACAAAAATTAACATAAGAAAAATAGTTAAAAATCCCAAACCCTTAGCCACAAATTTAAGCCTTTACATATGTGTTTTTAACACAGCACCATTAGAATATTACAACTGGTCTATTAATGAAGTAAAATGTTAGTTCAATTCTAACATTTTAACTGTGTTAGCAAAATCTGCATTCAAGTTTTATAATTGTTTTTTAAATTTGTAGCTAAGGGATTGTAACTATTAATTATAATTTAAGCTACAGTCCAATCCTGGTAATCCAAAATAATAAATGTACGACCATTTCAGATTACCGGAATGTATGCATACTAAGTATACCTATGACGTAAATATGGCTAAATATTTTGCCTATATAGTATTATATTATATATTATGGTAGTATATGATATTATATGGCATAAATGTTAGTCGATCTTTGCTCATTTTTTGCCCTGATGCTCAGGCTTTGTACTTGTGAACTAAAATTTCCTTTGGTAACACTTTCCAAAACAAGCCACTTTCATTTGCACTGCAAACCTGATCAGAACATAAATTTAATTCATTAAATTTTTCCAGAAATTGTTGCCGGAAAGGTCCTATAGCATTCAAATTATTAGACAATTTATCTCCCGTGATAGAAAGGCACCGAATTCCATGTCTCTTTTTGAAATTGTCAAGCCAATATTCACTAGCTTCAAGCTCTTGAATCTTGTAGTCCATTATGTGCAGTAAATCTTAATTAATCCTTTAACATTAGTTTATGATTTCCGAACTTTAAATTTTGTAAAAACTTACTGAGACAGAACGTTTTTGATCGCTATGTGGTGATCTTCATCAATGTCTTCTGCTTGGAGATGTTGGGTTAAGAGGTGATGCTTTCAAAGGCAGGTTTTTGATAGTATTAAAGAGTATGTGTGATTTGTATTGGGTTTGTTCGTTTAACATGTTTGTACTTTGTGTTTTTGTGTGTCTGTAAATTTCATATTGTTCTAGTGTGTTGAGATGTGGTCCTTTTTTGTTGATGTGTAAGATTTCTAGGTTATGGTAAATGTCTGTATATTTGTGTCCTGTTTCTTTTATGTGGTAGTAAAATGCTGAGTTGGTGTTGTTTGTGTTCATCGACTCTTTGTTTAAAGCTGCAACCTGTTTGCCCAATGTAGAATTTGTTGCAATTTAATTTGTATACGCCTGGTACATGTAGTTTGGTTTTGTTGTTGGTATCAATTGATTAATTCAAACTCTTCCTTGGGGTAGAGTTCAGAAGATAAAAATCTTGCCTTTTCCTACAATAAAGGGCCAGATGTGGGGTTTTTATTTGATTGCTCTTGAAACCAGGTGTAAAGAGCAGTTTCTACCAAAGTGTATTCACTTATTTTCACTGTTTCAACTCACTGATACCTTGCTCCATAGAAGACACAAACAACCAAATTTTTACTTTGATTTCTTTATGTCACTGATTTTTGAATTTCCAATCCCGAAATCTTCCTCTAATTTTTTAGCAAGTAACCAGGTTGTTTAAGAATGTCGCACTTATCCACAACGAAAGTGTTATGTGTTTTCTTTTAAGAGAAGAAGACGCCATTACAAAAATTAAAGTTTCAAAAGGGGTTCAAAATCTCATCAAAAGGGATTGATACACTGAGGTCATTGAGAAGTTAAAAAAAACAATGTAGCCTTTCTTCTTTGAACTTCTCTCTATTTATTTATTTCTCGTTTTGATATTTTTGAAAATCGTTTCGGACTACCAGAATTCGGATTGCCGGGATTAGACTGTACTATGCTTTATATATTTTTTGCGTAGAAGAAAAAATTTTGGAATTTAAGGATAGAAACAGAAATGTTTTTATGTAAGGTAGACATCAAAAAACAATTTTCCAAATACATACCACTTTGCCACACTTATTAAATATTATTAAATCATACCATACAAAACTGACATTTATTTAATTTATTATTTAAATGTCTTTCTTAGTAAGATGTGTATAAGATATAAACATTATAATATGAAAGATAGATGTGTATAACCTGATTTTATGACTAAGCCCAATTAAAAGACGAAACAATATTTTCCCAATAGTAAATATTAAAACAATTTACACAAAATATCAACACACTAGTTTATTAGTACATTCAGACTAGTTTCGGCAGCGATGTAACTGTCATCAGTGACTGGCTAATACTGGTGAAGGCAACATCATTGTCAAAACTACTTCTTTATATAAGTTCTATATAAGTGAGAATATTTTTGTGGTGAAATGCAACTCAATTGACTTGATGAATTAAATCCCACCGGCTAATTGCCATGGTGCACATCTTATTAGACCCTTAATGGCTTAACATATCCTAGGAAATGAACATTTTAAAACCGATAAGATGATCTGTAAACAAAACATGTAAACACACAGAACAATATGAAATTTACAGACACAAGAAAACACAAAGTACAAATATTAAACAAACAAACACAATACAAATCACACATACTCCTTGATACTATCGAAAACCTGCCTTTAAAACCGTCACTGCTTGACCCGACATCTCCAAGCAGAAGACACTGATGAAGATCGCCACATAGCGATTGAAAACGTTCTGTCCCAGTAAGATTTCACAAACTTACAAAGTTTAAAGTTCGGATAGTCATAGACTATTGTTAAAGTGATTAATTAATTAATTGTTTGTAATCTGTCATTAGCCTATATAAAAAATTATAAACTCATAAATGTAAACTGGAAACTTCATGTTGATTGGGAAAAAACTTTAACACAGTATTAAATTAATCTTCTTAACATTATATTTTAATATAATAATTATATTTTAATTTGAGAAGTGCTCAGGGTGCATCTAAGGGATACTTTTACTGTTCCTGGATGGACCTCTATATTACATCATATCTATTTTCTACTCTGTCTGTATAAATATAAATGGGAAGAAAATTATAACAAATATTTAATATTATGAAAAAAATTAATTTGAATTATAGAAGTCAATATGGGAAATGTACAAGACATTTCCTACAACAACTATGTAAACCCTAATTAAAATATAAATTCTTGAATTTTGTAGTCCATTACATTCGGTGAATCTTAATTAATCACTTTAGCAATTGTTAAAGTGATTAATTAAAATATAAAATTGATATTGTACTAATTTAACAGGTCAGACCTCCTGAAAAGAAGTCGGATGGTGTCAAATTAATACGTGTATCATTAAAGACAACACCAGTTACTAGAACTCAACGATATGTTAAATATCTCCCAATAACATGCAAACTACAAAAACTGTCAGTAATAAGTTTTCGCAAGATGGATTTTTTAAAAAAAACATCATTTTATGCAGAGATTATGTCAAAGGCAAAATAATTGTTAGTGGTACGTTTTTAATACTTTTGAATTACAATATCACCTGCTTCATCTAAATACGTTTATAGAAGCTAGCAAACACTCAGTATTTTTAAAAACCCTACTTATACTATGAAAAATAAACTAAGTTATCATTAAATAAAAAAAATAATAATAATCAAAGAAACTGCTTACCAAATTAGCTTCATTCATATCTGAAACTGAAGAAATAAAAACAATTATTTCTTTGACTTAGGTAAAATAACTAAGGATTTTGTTTGATTATATAGTGTAAAAAATTATTGAAACTCTAAAATATTTACTTTAAAAAATATGGAGAGTTAAATTGAAGGGAAAAAATGAGGATTACGATTAGAAAAAAAGGGTACAAACAAAAAATTATAAAAAGTTGACAAAGTATAGGAACAGGAATTAAACAGCTTATTAAGAAAAAAACATTACAAGTTTATATGGAAGAAACTATCAATGGGAGAAAGATGATACATTATTAAATAATATATATCAAGATTAACTAATATAATAACAAGAAAGTAAATAATAAATAAAATTTTCTTCAACATAACAACAATAAAACAATAGAAACACAAGAGCAATCAAGCTTTTAAAGTACTCTGCAACTTAAAAGAAATTAAATTAAATTATTTAACTCTACAAAGAAAATGTAGCTGGATATAACAATTACTAATATCATTATAAGTAAACTTCTTCACAGACTACAAATCTCATGATTTAATTAAACACTTAAATTCAGTTTTGTTCAATATTTTGTTCCATCATCAGACAAAATATGGTTGATCTAAACTTATACTGTTATAGGTATCTATATCACATAGGAAATATTATTGAAGAAGTTAATATTCTAATACAGTACTAGAGAATTATCTCTAAAGATAAAAGTACAGTAAACTCCCGATTATCCGTGGGCGGATTAACCGGTTTGCGGATTATCCGAGGTCTGCCATTGTTTTACAAATATCCAATTTTTATTCCAGTCAGATTCATGTGTTTAAATTTCCAAACGGTGAATTATGACGTAAATACATATAAGGCTTAATAGAAGTTAAGATGAAGGGAATAGATATGTAAATATGTACGTATTAATTTTTACATTGAAAGGGAAGCATCCCGACACGGGCCAGCGAAATAAAAGGAGCGAGCAGACTACTGTATATAAGAGACAATTACAAAATGCTTGGACTCCGAAAATCAAATGTGTATCATAAGATTGTAAACAAATGTCAGCTAATCTCGGCTATAAATAGTCTAGGACGTGACATATGCATTATCCATGTCTGTCATATACATTATTGATCTTTATGGTTTTGTGACACAAGTAGACACTGTGCGACAAAATGGTTCTCAAGAAACGTAGATCGCACATTAAAGCTAAATCAATGCTCACAAAAAAACAAACGAAAGTGACAGATTTTTTTTGTTAAAAAATGAAAGTATTATGTGTAAAGGAAATTACATATGTACATACATACTTACTTTTGACATATACTTATGTACGTATTGTAAATAGTTAAGATATATAAATGTACATGTTATAATCCGTCAAATACATCGACATTTTAAATTATTTTCTACATTTATTTTGTCCTCTGAAGATTATTTGTGAGTTGCATTAACCGGGGTTATTATTTGTGTAAACTTATGGCATAATAATCGATTATCGATCGTTTTGCGTATTCTTTGTTCATAGCGGATTATCCGGGGAATTTGTTATCCGGCTTTGCCGGGCCACCCTATTCCACGGATAATCGGGAGTTTACTGTACTTTTTAAAATTGAGTATATCCTTAGATTCCCATTATTTGTTTTATTAGTAATGTATTTTATATTTTTCGTATTTTGTGCCTTGCTAAAACTTTACGTTCCATAACCCTTGTATCCAACATATAGCTGTTTATAGTCCCAAAGTGACAGTTTGGTGTACGCACTCCATAGGCATTATTGAGCTTTACTTTTCTAAGTGTGGAGGTTCAATTATTACTATGAACTCTGTGCTCTATTATCAGATGCTGGAGAACTTTTTACTTCCCAAAATGGGAGTGTGACAGAATCCTTTTAGTTCCAACAAGATAGTGTAATGGCGCATACCTTCTGTCATTTATGCCAAAGTATCAAAACTAGTTTCCTGACTGCCTGATCTCCTTACGAGAGGATATTCAATGGCCCCCCTCACTCCTTAGATTTGAGCACCTGTCATTATTTTTTTGGGATAGTCCCAAAGTGACAGTTTGGTGGGTGCATCCCAAATGTATTATTGGGCTTTACTTTTCTGAATATGGAGGTACAATTATTACTTTGAACTCTGTGTGCTATTATGAGATGCTGGAGAACGTTGTACTCCCCAAAATGGAAGGGTATGGTGAGGAATGTGACGAATCCTTTTGGTGGAACCATCTTGTCATTCTAGCCAAAATATGCAGGGACAGTTTTCTGACTGCCTGATTTCCTTACGAGAGGTTATTAAATGGCCTTCTAACTCCTTAGATTTGAGTACCTGTCACAAAATCGACAAAGACCTTAGAAGGTCTTAAAGGGGATTTTCAAATATAATCACTGGAAGAACACCAGATATGCTGAGATGAGTGTATAAAACATTTTTTGAACAACTCAATATGTGCATCGCTAGCCAAGGTCATCACGTGGATGATATTTTCAAAACCTAATAAAAATAAAATCCTACTGAATGTCCTTTTTCAAATATAAAAAACCTTTTTTAATTAACTAGGTTGCTTTTTTGCAACTCACCTGACAAATCAGAGAGTCCTATCTGCCCAACCCTGTATATATGTTCTCTGTTGATGCTTAAGGTCTTTTATGCTATTAAATGGGAAAGTCCTAAATGCTGTTTCATAGGATACTCAAGGGTTGCGGAAGTCCTTGAAGTAAATCTCCCTGCTTATAGTACTAATGTCTTTAGGAATTTTGATGTCCTTGAATTAAAAATCTCCCTGTCTTTAAGAACTAATGAATGGGTATAAATTCGTCGCCTCGTATATATAAAATATATCAACTACACACTCACACAATAAAGACTAGATATACTTACGAAAATTGTTAAATTCCTACTTACATTCTGAGCTCTCATATTCCCTGAAACAAAAACATAGCATATTTAAAGTTTTATTATTATGTTTATATATGTTTCAAAAATGTTAGCAATTTTTCTAATTTTACTTCATGACTGTATAGGTCAGAACACATTGAAGAAATTAGGAATAAGGTTTTGGCACTATTATAACTGTTACAAAGCCACAATTTTCTCTACAGAGTGAAGTTAAGTATGCGTTGAAAAAGAAATCAAATGCATGTTTCTGCTTACTAACTGTACACAAATGCATGTTTCTGCTTACTAACTGTACACAAATGCATGTTTCTGCTTACTAACTGTACACAAATGCATGTTTCTGCTTACTAACTGTACACAAATAATCAACTAATAGTATGGTAGATGGAAGCCACAGATTCAATAAAGAGTTAACAAGAACTCTGCACTTGTTTTGAGTCAAATGAATCAGCTATTAAAGCATTTTATTTTAGTAGGGTCTACATTAATGTTATCTGTATCCTCAAAGATGTACACGTAGTTATCATTTCTAGCTCCCTTACAGCCTATTATATATTGAATTTTCAAAACTGCCTAGGAAATTCAAAATAGAGAAATAATGGTTATAATCAAATGATTTCACTGATATATATTGCTAAAAGTTGTTTTGTAACAAAGTAAAAAAAAGAACTTGAGTAATTCATTTCTGACATGTTTTAAAACGATTGTTTAAGTAGCAAAGCTGCACTCAAGTTTGTTTTGAAACGCATTGGTGGTAGGTTACATAGAACTTTTCAGTAAACTACAAAAAAATTTCTAGTAATACATATCAGTAAAACCAAGATGAGTAAAACAACTAATTTTGTTATGAATTCTTACAGCATACCAATTTCAAGATTACGTATGTAAATTTTCGTTTCTAATGCATAATTAATAAAACTATAACTTGTCATACTTATGAAACAAATTTACTAAGACATAAGAATTATGCTAAAAAATACTGGGTCTCAGAAGGTTTATCAGTTTTCTTTAATTATAAATTTGGCAAGATAGGTTACTGCATGTTAAATTAACCATTTTGACCCAATGGTTTGGAGCTTGACTTCTTAGACTTGTTTTATTTTCTGTAAAGAAGTTGTACCAGCCAAGAATAGCTAAAATATAAAATTTTAGATTTTTCTGTCTTTTGGTTTTTGAGTCGCGAGGTTTTATAAATCCAAAAATTAACGTTTTTCGGGCATGTTTTGAAATCTTAAAAAATGCATAGCTAAAAAAACTATAGAACATAAAGAGCATACATTCGAAATTCTCTTTAATTTGACATTTGATGAATTTTGTTGTGTACTGATGCATTTTGATTTAGAAAAAAATGAATGCCAAAAACTGATTTTGGAAAACAAAAAATATGTCCCTTTTGATTTTCTTCAAAAAAATATGTGTAATATACACTTTAGCTGACTACATCCACACATAATTTTGGAATGGGACACAAACAGGTTCTCATTTAAAAAAATATTTTACTGTCGGACTACATGCTAACTACGTGCCGTTGTTTCATAGGAACCTATCATACCTCGATATGTGTGCTCTAATTCTCCTGCTTTTGGTTTGAACTTTTTATTGTTTTATTATAAATTACACACTATTTACCTAGGTCCATGGCTGTTTAAATTATCATCCTAACGTAAAATGAGGTAGCATTGAATTAAAGTAAACTGTAATTATTTTCCCAGATTATAGCTAGATTATTAAAATTAAGTCTCTACAAAGGCAGAATAGTATTTTTATATTAATCTTAACATATGCTACTAATCTTTATATATTCCTTTTATCACTATATTCAGTAAAAAACACAGATGATTTTATTCAAGATTATTTTTTTAATACTCCTAAAGCTTAAAACACATGCATTTATATAAAATCAGTAAAACAAACACTACAGTGAAATAGAGGAAAACCTAACTGAAGGGCATGTAGTGGCTAATTGTGATTTTTCTGAAAATTATCTTCCATAATACAAAACAAGATTCAATCTTTTCACCGGACTACCATCCAATCCTTTATTATTTATTACAAATGGGAGGAAAAGTTGAAAAACCTGCAATATGTTTTCATCTCAGATTGTTTGGAGCATAACACTGTTGCCTTTTATGTGTTCCAAAAATAACTTCTAGGAATTTTGAAGGAAACTCTGTTTTTTTATCTTAAAAAAAACATCTATAAAAAGCCCCTTATCATAAGAACAGACATTTTTTTAATAATTTGTCTTTGCATAAACAAAACTTTGAAACAGAAGCCGAGTGGCAGTTCTTCACTACATCTCATGGCAAGAGTGCTTTCAATGGTTTTGTGGAACTGTAAAACAGTTAGCAACTAAACCCAGCCTACAAATACCATATGATCAACAAATTTTGACACCAAGACAACTTTATGACTTTGCTACTGACAATTTAAGCACCACTGACTGTGAGTTGTGCAGAACACAAAATTATGAACAGGTTCAAAAGTTTTTGCTCCTTTGCCTCAATGACTCTAAACCAATCGTAGGAACACAGAAGTTTCATTCATATTTGTACCAGTGTCAGAAAGCTAAATTATTGTTAACCCATTGATTAACATTCAAGGAACAGTAAGTGAGGTCGCGTAAGTGTGCATTCCCATATATGTATGTTCTACCATTTCTCTCAGATTAGCATTGCCGTATGTTTACGATTTGTACTCTTGTGTATTTTGCTGTATTCTGGGTTGACTATTTGTTGTTTCTAGGTAACTATTTGGACAATAAATACTACACAGAGTACATAGTCACCATTCTTTTGTTTCCAAAGTCTATGGGTTTTCCCACGAATTTACAGATTGTTTCGAAGTTTGTGTGGTATTTTACAATGAATAGGCACTTGAATAGTGAAGAAGGTTTTTTGTGTCCATAGTCCATGGTTTGTCACACGAGTTACAGATTGTTTCAAAGTTTGTGTGGTATTTTACAATGAATAGGCACTTGAATAGTGAAGAAGGTTTTTTGTGTCCATAGTCCATGGTTTGTCACACGAGTTACAGATTGTTTCGAAGTTTATGAGGTATTTCACAATGAATAGGTATTTTACAAAAAAAAAACATTAGCGCAAAATTTTTAGCGAAGAAATTAACAGTAAATGTAAGGTAAAGTTTGTCTAACATGAGAAAACGAGTAAATAAAAAAAATATTAACAAATATTACTATAATTTTAAAAAGTTAGAGAAAAATAAAGAAAAAAATTAGAAAAAGTGTAAAAATCTTTCAAAAATATGTTGCTCCAGGGTCGTTATCAGGACAGGCACGTGTTACTAATGACAGGGTTAAATCATATTATTAAAGTCAAGATGAATCCCTTAAATGTATAATATCAGTGTATCAAATAACACCTCAGAGAATATCATGTCTGGTTTTGTGACAGTGGTATAAGGCTTGGTGGCTCTTGGTGGCTTGGATACATCAAAGAAAAAGACATGTATAGAACCAACTTTTTACATCCTAGAGGTTCAGCTTGTTCTTTCTTCTATCCAGAACCAAGGGATATATTAGCTGTACCAGGATATACTCTACTGCAAAAAGAGGATCAATTAACAGCAATGGGAAAAACATACACCTTAACCCTTAGCACTCGACTGTCGGGGGAGCCCACGACATTCAATCTTTTACCGTTTGGTGCTACACTCTATTGAAAATAATGTGAACTATATAAGTTGAAAATGCCTAGGAATATGTGAGTCATCACAAAATCTAGTTTGCCGCTACGTTGTAAGCTGCAAGTAGGTTACAGTATTGCCGGTTATTTGTTTACTCGTAGTTTGCCGTGGCTTCACGTGCAATTAGTGATTCTGAAATTCCTGATCTTTTACTTGATACTGATTTATTAGAATGTAGTTCAGTTTCATAAACAAAATAATTTCCTTTTTTCCTGGCGAAAAACCAATTGTGGTAACAAAATAATTAAACCAACAGGTATTTGTAAATATAACCAGTTTATGGGTGGTGTAGATTTACCTGTTCAATATAATGAATCGTGCAGTTTTACAAAACGAACAAGTAAATGGTGGAGGACAATGTTTTCCTGGCTATTAGATGTAGCTATAGTAAATAGTTTTATTATCTATATTAACAAAAAAAAGGAAATGAAAGAAAATTCTGTTAAAAAAAAATAGTTTCGCCAAAACTTGGTGAGGGAACGCATTGGTGATATCAGGAATAACCCGTATAGTGAGAGGGGTCGGCCGTCAACTACTGACAAAGAAGAAAGACTGAATTGGAAATTACATTTAATCTTTTCCAATGATAAAAATACTTCTAAGGATTATGTAGTTTGCAGTAACAGGAAGATAAAAGGAGGTAGAAGGGAAACAGTTTTTCACTACAAAACATGCGGCAGAAAACCAGGACTTCATCCGGAAGACTGTTTTCAAAGATATCATACTCTGCAAAATTACAAATAAGATAATAAAATCATGTACATGCAGTCTTAGTGAATAAAAATAGCTTAGGTTACTAAAATCATGTAAGAGAAAACAAAGTTTTCCATAAACAATAATGCAACCTGCAGGTGAGGAATTTGTCCCAATTTAATTACAAGTGGGGAAGCAAAGCATGTTACAAAAATCCGAGCGCTAAGGGTTAAGTGCTAAAGAAATGAAAATATCTTCTCGTGCTTTGGAAAAATATCTTAACAGATTATAAAGAACATTTACATTTTCTTACTCTCTTAAAATAATTTAACTGGTTACAAACTTTATACATCCTAGACGGTATAGTTTGTCATAATTGTAACAATTTATACTGCAATAAACAACACAGGATGACTCACGGTTAGTTGTAATTCCGACCATCCCAAGTTAACTTTTTGATGCTTCAACTGAAACAATGCTTCAGGGAGTTTTATGATCAGATTAAATTTGGTTTAACTTTTATATTTTAATGATTTTTTAGTTTTAACCACTTAACGCGATAAAATATCCGGTAAAAACAACGATCATAAAAATAAACTAAGCTCTTTGAACTAACGCAAGAATAAACTATAACTGTCCTATTAGAGTGAATGAACCTACTCGAGGTGGGAACAGACTACTGTAAATAAGAGTCATTGACAAAATCCTTGGACGCCTGAAAACCTAATGTGTCATCATAAGATTGTAGTAAACAAATGTCAGCTAATCTCGGCTATAAATAGTCTCGGACGTGACATATGTATTATCTATGTCTGCATTTACATTATCGATCTCTCTCCCTTTGTGAAACACATGACACAATCAGAAACAAACATTCCGAGTTAAACGTTGAGTAGTTAATTTCAGTGTGTTGTATATTTTAGTAGTAGGTACTTTGGATTTTTATGTAAATTATCTTTTTTTCTCTGTCTTTTTTATTGAGTTTTATTATCTGTCACACAGTATTTTTTCATTTGTATTGGTTGATATATAATGTATATTTCCTTTTTTTTATTGTGACCCAATAAATAAAACAATATTTAATGTCTAATACACTGTTTTGATGTCCCCAATAAACCTGAATATGGTAGAAATAATATTATTGAAATGAAAACATCGGAAACAGTAGTTAGATGCAACGAAAAACTATGCAACCTGCATAGCATTTTTATCATTCCACTGCCAGGGTCGGCAAGCTCCCGATTTTTACAAATAAACAGAGTGTTTGAATTTTTTTACTATTTTTCCTGTTTATAACTAAGCATTTAAGAATAGATTTTGAGATAAAACAATGCCGTTAATGTGGAAGTTAATGAAAAAAACACACAGTAGTTTGATGAGATCTCCAATATCGCCGCCATGCTGAATGTGTTAAAATAAACTTTAGCTAGTCTTGGCTGGTACAACCAGTGTACAGAAACTCTAAGAAGTTTAAGTTCAGACCATTGACAAATTTGGCATGAAATTACCCAATACAATTATACTAGGTTTTCAACACAAAAGTTTCAGCAATCGTCATGGGCAACAACATTGATGAGGATCTATATCAATAAATCCTAAAAATCATTATACATATATATTTATTTATTTTTAATGACTTCTACACTAATGAGCTTCGGAATACCTTCCTGCATAAATGGAGATGAATAAAAACAGTAATAAACACAGTAGGTAAATACCTCACTTGGTAATCCAACTGATTATTTTATGTACTTAAAGACAGAAATCATATAATATCCTAAGTTATTTATATAATTGTAAAACCATGATCTCTACTATGGTGTACATAGTTAACTTTAGGTTTTCGCATTGTCTCTGTTTGGCTTGGGTTCTAAGCCAAATTTGCTGGTCATTTAGCACTACCCAGGGGACACGTACAGCTTACCAACTTATCTTCCACAACACTGTTGAGCTGCAGGGCTGTGGGACAACTTTGAGGTCTGTTGGAATTAATGCCAACAACATAGATGGTGAGATTGCGGCTATAGTACAAGCTACCAAAAAACTTTGTTCAATCTCCAGAAAGTCTGCAAGAGCAGCGTCGATTCACAGGCCGCTATAATTGCACTAGCTAGTAGTAATACCTCCACCAACTGTAGGCAAACAATGAACGGACGAAAGCTCCTGGCAGTCATGATTGAAGAAGGGTGGTACATTGTGCTGCAATGGCTTCTTAGCCATGTTGGCATTGAGGGAAATGAACGCGCAGACCAGCTAGCGAAGAACGGTAACACCTTACCACAGCCTGATAATCCTATATCTCTAGTGATAGCAAGAAGCCTGATTAAATCTATCAATGAAGAAACAAGGGAAAGCCAAAAAGAAACGAGTGCTAGAAAGATATGGAGGGCCTTGGTTCACACAGTGCTGATACCACATAGCCTACCTACAGTGGAAGCTGTTGCCAGATTCTGAATGCATACAGGTCATGGCAAGCCAACCATATATAAAATAGGATTAGCAGCCTCTGATATTTGCCCTCTGTGCAACCGTCAAAAGATAGATGCTTCACATCTTCAGAAATGCACAGCTTTGCAAGATGTGGAAGAGCAAAGACAGCATTGTCTCTACTGGGAGACTAGGAGGAGAATAGCAGAAATGCCAAGATCTGGCATTGGATAAAGTAAAGTAAGTAGTTAACTTTAGGTTAAAGATGTGTGGTAAAAGTATTTAGTTTTCTATTTGTTTGTACATCTACTATCATTTGTGTAAAATAACATTTAGGAAGTGGCAATGAGAGATCAAAATAATCCCTTCTCACCAGTATTTTTAAGGTGGAATTCAGTACATAAGATCCTGAAATTGGAAGTACACTGTAATTATTTAAAACCATTTTTTAGAGTGCAGTGAGATCAATAATAATCAGGGAAGAAATTAGAACTTATTTAACCTCCAATGAAATACTATGAGATATATTGAGTTTAAAAAATGTACTCAGAAAACATTCTATTAAAAATTTTGATATTTACTAAATTTTATTGCAATACAAAATATTTAAAATCTTTAAAAACATCAAAAAATATTTTTAAAAAAAAATGATTCATAATATTAGCAACAAATTTCTTTCGAGAAACCTTTGGATAACTGGCAATGAAAATACATGCAATAATAAAAATTATACAGTAGTGGCCACTCTTTGTAATCATATTTGTTATTAGCATATTTGATAACAATTACCGATAGCATAATCACGACGTAGAGAAGTACCGCATTGAACCCACAAATGTTTACTGAATGATATGTTATATGTTATTTACATATTTTCAGCCACTAACATTTTAATTTTTGAATGCATAAGCATGTTCAGGTAAAGCATGATATTAAAGTCCTGTTTCATCTGCATTATGTACGCAACTAGGATAATACTCAGACAAAATGTTTGGCCATTCGTATTGTAACCAGTCCTCAGTTCCTACAAAATAAGCATCTTTCTTTTCACATGTTTTCTTATAAACAATGTTTTTTCTCTTTTCTTCCATCGATTAAACCATTCATCTTTGGGTTTAAAATCCAGCTTTCCTATTTTGTTTGCAAGATCCTCAATTTTTAGGCACATTAATAGGTCATTAAATCGAGCTTTTTTTTCATGAACATTTAAAAACGATAGTTTCAAAGCAAATTACGCCTGTTGATCCTTCCCAAAACCAATTTAGGCACATTAATAGGGCATTAAATTGAGCATCTTTTTCATGAACATTTAAAAACCATAGTTTCAAAGCAAATTACACCTGTCGATCTTGCCTAAAACCATTTCTTTTGCCATCAACTTTCTCATTACATTTGGATAGTTACAATTTTTTGTTCTTCAAAATTTTACTATTTTGAGAGAGGTTGTGAAATGCCAAGTTGAGAAAGAGCATTTCTTTGACCAATTTTTGGTAATTTACTGTATCAATATAGAATTTAAAGTTTTTCTTTAAGGCTTAAATAACATCGTTTTCTTGGGGATTTGGACATCTTGGTACACTTTAAAACTTCAAGTGATACCAAATTTCACAAAACAAATGAAAAAAGATCTTCCAAATATAATTTACGTAAAATCCGTCTGAAATCATAAATGTGTATGACAATAAGGAAATAAACGGTGCAGTACTGTGCAGTAGTCGTGTGAACAAATATGATAAGAACAACTAGATGAACAAACAACTACTGTATATTTCATGAAACCTACAAGATAAATTTGAATAAAGTTAAGCAGGATAGAAGTCCCAATATTGTCTAATGAATTATGTCGATAACAGGACTGATGGAAATTATTTGAATCACAATATCCCTCAACTGATTTCTCAGAATTTATACGAAACTTGTAAACATTTTTGATTGGTCTGTGCTATAAAACGCATATTTTATTACATGACAAAGCAAATTAATTACAATATAGTTATACAATTCCATGTCTGTACTCAAGTAGAATGATAATAATAACCGAATGATAACATTAAGCCTGATCACACAATGCGGCTACTCTAGTTACCAGTTTTCTTAATTATTAAAAACGTCCTCTAAAATATCAATTTAACAAGGAAATATTATATGTATACACTCTTTCTCACTCACACACACACACACACACACACACTCAGACATACATACTCACACTCACTCACACACTCACTCACACACACACACACACACACACACACACACACACACACACACACACACACACACACACGCGCGCACACACACACACACACACACACACAAACACACACACACACACACACACACATACAAACACAAACACACACACATATACTAACACTCACACACACACACATACTCACACTCACACATACACAAAACAAACAAAGAAACACACACACACACGAGCGCGCGCGCGCTATCAATGTGTCGTATAGCGTGACTGTACGAGTTGCCAAAGGTTTTGTACGTGATTTGCCAACTTTTTTCAGAGGAAATGTTTTCCTAAACGATTCCTTGTATTAGTTCGATAACTGTTTATACACAAACATCTAATTCGCGTGTCGCAGTATGGGGATGAAGAGGGGTTTAGTTTAAATTCTGCCCCTTAACCTGTATTCTATGATTATTTTTCGAAACTCTACTGATTTCAAAGACGCTGGGTACCTCTACAGATTTCACAGATGCATTTAACCAAACAGGGATTTTGGAAAATACTGCAATTAAAGGGAGCCTGTAAACACTAATCCCTAATATTAATAAAGCAAACAGCAAGAGGTTGGCGACAAAAACACAGCTCATCTGTGATCCCAATTTTTTTTAACCTATAACTTTCTTCAGATGAATATATTTTCTGGCAGTGTCTCTACATAAAATTGTCAAGTATTTTGTTGCTATAGTTTTAAGTACATTTTGATCAATGAATTTGTTCTTATTCAATTCCTTCTAGTAGTTACACACACACACAACATACACACACACACACACACACAACATACACACACACACACATATTCAGACTCACGCTCACACAAACACACACTTTAGTATAGAGTATAATATTTAGGTAACACGTTTATTTATTCTGACATCTTTCTTAAGTACAAGAAATATAATCATTTTGTAGCTAAAATGTTTCAGACACATAAATTCAGAGACATTTAGAAATGAATTTACTTTGCTTACAACTGACTACTTTCAGTACCTGACTTGGTTTCATATCAGTTGAAATGTATCTACAAAATATTGATTGTTGCAAGTACACAGCAATAATAAATAACTTAATAACTAAAGAGTTTCAGTTTTTCAAGTAGAATACTAAAACTGATTTCACAAATGAAGGCAGAAAATTAAATTAAAATTATTTTTTTTTAAATACCTATTTAAACCAATATATAATTAAATATATTCAAAGTTTACAAAATAAATGTTATGTTTTGGGACTTTTGCGCTACTGTCCTATTGTTTATGAGTTAAATAAAGAAGCCTAAACATTCATAAAAGTATAAATCAGTATATACCCTCTCCTCTTCAACAAGTATTTTCTACCTAAAATGTTACATGTTTTAGTACTAAAATATTATACCAATGGCTTCTTCAGTTACCTCATATACTACACATACTATATTATATAATATACATAAAATTCATATTTTACTTCAACAACTTATACTCACGATATTTCAGAAGAAGTTTCTAAATAATTGTCAACAGTATTTGGAGGTAATTCCAATAATCTCATCAAACATTCTGGAAATTTTGTATAAATAAAAAAATGTTCAAAACGCAATTATAAGTTAACATTAAACATCATAAATATTATTAGAGCTAGGTTTATGAAAAAATATTTCTTAATAATAAATTGAAATACGTTAGAACTCCAATTATCCGAATAAATTGGATTGATTTGATTTAGCCAATCCCTGCCTTTGGCAATAAAGCCATTTGGCGACGAGCCTCCCAGTACTGGCTAGACGTGGTTGGTCGGTCTGCATGCAAACGTGATGATCTCCATCCATCAGACCATTGTGGCAAAGTGGGCAGGTGTCGGTGTGTGCCAGGTCTATGCAAGCAGGTGAGTCTGAAGATAGTCATGTCCAGTGCACAAACGAAACTGTTACAGCTCTTGCACTTGGCAGATTGTTAGGGAGATTTAGCAAAACGGGTCTCCCACCTTTTCCCTTTACAGTCATTTTAATAGCAACCTTTACCAGCGCTGTAACCTTAGCCTCTATTATGCTCCTTGCCGTGGCGAGAGACATAAGGGTAAAAGGTTGCTCTTAGTGGGTTCCCCATTTCACCAATATGTCCGCCTTTTCGTTTCCTCTGATACCCACATGGCTTGGCACCCATTTTAGGTGTACCATTCATCCCTCCATTGTTAGTTTGTGGATAGTTCTTCTCCCTTCAATGGTTCTGGTACAGTCTGTTGGTGTGTAGCAGACAGGGAATAAATTGGGACCAGACCACATAGGGATGAAGACAAATTCAAATAATTGAATTTTTTTTTAAAGGGTCAAAAATTAATTACTGCATGTATGTTTTAAGTGACCAGGCCCACCAAACTATGATGGAATGGTCAGGGTCAGTAACATCGGGAGCTCAGATCTGGTACACAGATGGCTCCAAGATGGACTTCGGCACTGGAGCGGGGGTGTATTGTAAAAACTCAAGGGTAAAACTAGTTTTTTCCTTGGGGAGGCATACCTCTGTCTTTCAGGCCAAAATATATGCTATAAATGCCTGTCTGGGAGAGATAGCGAGAAGGGGAATACACAGGACCCGGATTGCTATTTTCTCTGACAGTCAGGCAGCAATTAAGGCACTAAACAGACATGTGGCCACCTCGACCATAATCAGGGAGTGCCTAAATAACCTAGAAGCCCTGGCAAGGCACAATCAAATCAAGATAGATTGGGTGCCAGGACATAGGGGAGTATTTGGAAATGAAGCCGCAGATGCACTATCCAGAGAGGGGTTCAACTCCCCTAATTGGACCGGAGCCGGCGGTAGGTATTTCCAAATCCATGGTCAAGATTGCAGTGCGAAGGTGGATGGCTGAAAGACACTGTGAGCACTGGGTCAGGGCTGAAGGAATGAGACACAGTAAGCTAACCCTTAGGAAACCTTTCATGGGGCTGCTGGAGAGTCTCATCTATCTGTCTAGGCAGGAATTGAGGATAGCCACAGGTCTACTCACGGGACACTGTGGACTACGGAAACATCTGCATAATACGGGTATCTTCAAAGATGAACCAATGTGCAGATTATGCGGGCAAGAACTGGAGACCGGGAGACCGCCACACACATCATTTATAGATGTGAAGCACTTGCCGAGAGGCGCTGCAACCTCTTTGGTGATAGCACAGCTCTGGAAGAGGATGCTGAAGGTAAAACACTAGTCAGGAAACTTCTAAACCTGGTAAGAGGGAAGGGGCTCTTTGACTAGATCAGGGAGGTAAGTACAATATACCTAAGGTAGCGGTGCTTCAAACAGTTTAAACCCGCTCCCAAGTTAATAAAAAAAAAAATTTTTAAATAAATAAATAAAAAAGCTACGATCTTGGCATTTTCACAGAGTTGGAACCGAAATTGGGTTTCTTGTAACACGTTGTTCCAAAAACCAATTCAAAACCGCATCTTTAACTTTTTTGTTTTTTTTATGTGTTCATTGATTTTGTAGAACATTCATTTTCATTTTCAAACATTAATACAAAGATTTAATGTATATGTTTGCTCCTTTTAATGCCTGAAATCACTGATTTTCTAACATCGTACATCTCAACCAACTATTAACTCGTAACTCCTGTAATTGTTCTACAATTACGCCTTAACAATAAGACAACTTGTTTTATCACAAACAAAACATCAGACCTATGCGAAAGAGTACCTGGCGACTGACAATAGCCAACTATACAGAACTGCACTGAGATAGTGGCTCAACATGAATAGTGTTTGAGCTGCACCTACACTAGCTTTGCGGAGGAAAGGCCAAAGGCGGAATCATTATCTCGGAAATCGCAGTACGTTTCCCTTCTAATTTTATTTCTGAAAATCTGAAAGCGATTTGGACAATCAGTGATATGGATAGACGTAGTTTAGATAATTGGAGTCCAACTGTACTATATTTTAAAAACAAGTTTTCTATTAGACAGTTATCAACTTAGCTGAATAAATTACAACTTAAAAAATATAAGTAACTAGTTACTTATGTTATATTAATACACTTTTGGATAAAATAAGCATTTTTAAGTACAATTTATTGTTTCACAATTCATTTTAAATACAACTTCACCTTCTTATGTTAAGCTGTGCTATAGAGATAACATTTGACTATTTTAAATTTGTAAAATTTTTATTAGAAGAAAACATTTTAATTTCTACAACTCAAGTAACACTATCTCAATAACTCTCTTTATCTCAGTTTATTTAATAACTTGAAAATTTTGCCCTTAAAACAGATTTGAATCTATAATTATAATTAAAATTATTTAACTAAGTGAATACATAGGCCTTACTATTGAAACAATCGCTTACATAGGCCTGACGCGTTTTGAAACAATCGTTCTTTTTACGAAGTAAAGCCTCTAGTGATGGCATACATGTTATGCACAAAGGATGTCAGAATGGATTTATGACTGTGGAAGGGGTGGGTTATTTGGGTTATTTGTTATGTAATGGAAAAGGGAGTTGGCCTCAAAAGTTGAATTCAAGATGATTACATCAAGCAAGATTTGATTCATCAAATTTCACCTGAATTTTTTTTTAATTTCAAAATCTATTCTTGCATTATGCAGGTAATCTTATAGACCTTTTAAAGAATAAAATTTACCTACCTAAAAGATCATTTGCTTGCTTTCTGTGAACAAGAGTTAAGGCATACATTACATCAATGCCAAAAATATAGAATGGCCTCATACTCTGCAGCTGGTGTAGGTATACATTTCCTCTTGATGTAAGAAAGTGTTTTAAATAATTGCTGAAAAATATTACATTCTGTTAAAAAATACTTCTTTTATAAATGGATAGACACGGAGAAAGATGTAGAACCTATAAAAATTTGTGTACCCTTAAAGCCACAAAACCAAGAAAATAAGGAGAAAACTGCCATTTATTGTTGACTAAGAGGATTGCATTTAACCTGGAAGTGTGTCGCTATATAGTAACCAAGTCAACAAAGAGTGTCCACACTCCCGTTGATTTAAATAAATCACTGAACCATATCTCACAAATAGTAAGCTTGAAGTGTAATTAAATTAGTGAATTTAGCTTTAATTAGTGCCTTTAGCAATTTTTTCAGCATATTTAAAATCTTGTTCATAACCATTTTGGCAAATCTCATAAATCGAGGAAACTCACAAATTCGTCTTTTAAATTTATCTGTGTGATCTTCTGGGAAAATTAATTTAATTCCTCTCTTTAAAACCCAAAAGCTAAATGCCAAGCAAAGGGTTTTTAATAAATTTACTTAAATTATAACTAGTATTGATATCTCTTGGCAAAAACACTACTTACTGATCTAAACGACAAAACACACTCACAATCAAATACTATATTTCAGCACATAATTACCCCTTGCTTTATAAACAATAACACACCACAGAACAACAATACACAACAGACTCAAAATAATACAACACTTCTGAGCAACAGTCCACTGTGACTCAACGGTAATGAACAATGCACTAATCTAGTGCGAAACTACTTCTAAAAGTTTTAATAATTAGTGGGTTTTTGCCAAATGATACCATTAGTATCAGTAAATTAAAAAAACCTCAAGATGTACAACACAAAAACTTCAAGTATTAAATTATAAGTTCAGGAGGTTGTTAATTTCTTTAATAAATGTGTTAAATTTTTGCAGATTGTCATGAGCAATAAGTTCCAAAAGACTAATTTAATTTAATTACTTGTAAGTCTTTTGTATACAATATTTAACCACCATCCCTTCAAAGAACAATATAATTTCAAAAAAGGAATTTCTAGCTAAGTAACAATATATTGTATATTTTGGGTTTCTTGGATTGAAAAATAAGTAGGTGGTAAGTACTGTACTTTAAAATGAACAGTAACCACTGTTTCTTTTAGATACTGTATAATACCTTTTAGAAATGTCTTTCGAGGAAGTACAAAATGTATTTTATTTAAAAAACGATCATATTTTAACATTATTTACATTTCTCCCTTTTCAGATATTAAATTTAATGTACACAATTTTCTTAAAGAATGTGATTCACTCAACCAAGTTCCATAGCATATTATATCAGACTTTTCCTATTAATATATATTATATGAATTAATACGACATGAATAAAGCTAAACCCTCAATATTCACTCTATATTCAATTAAAAGCAAATGTACTAATTATACTGTAATACTTAACATTTAAAAAGCAATAATTAGGAATGATTTAGTTACCAAATCGTCTCAATATTTTTGCGACTAAAATGTAAAATTAGTTTTTGTTTCCTCTTTGTATCAGCAAACACAATTTTATGGACTCTTTGTAAACAAGGGCCATAACGTAATCCAGAAAGTTTTTTTCTTATCACTAGACTCATTTTCTTTATACCTAAAATCATAAAATATTGAAATTGTATTAAATAATGCATCACCAAGAATCTGAGTTATAAAAAGATCTTTTTGTGTGAAAACATGTTTATATTTAATTAATAAATACCCAATAAAAATAACATAACTGATAAATAATGTTGTATGCACCCTCTGAAATATGAAATCAATAGAGGGTGAAATAAGAAACAGTAACAGCAAAATTTGGGTTCACCATTCACAAAAAAGAAGCATGGATTCATCTAGATAACTCATAATTAAATAAATAAGTAAATATAAAAGTAACAAAAGATTTAAAGAAATTATTCTGTTAATACTAAGTGCTTTCATCTTCACTTGAACTACTAGTTTTTCACTAAAAGTAATTGAACATATGTTAGTATGTTACATTTCACTATAGTTACACTAGACAGTGGGTCACATCTCCTGAAATGCCCGCCCTCAATAATCAAAAAAGTAAGTGCGCTACTATAGCCAAGTGTAACGTACTAATATATGTTCAAGTGTTTTAGTGAATTCTTCTGCATATAAGGAAATAATAGGATTAATGTCTGAATCAAAAACACAATTTGGTCACATAAATATCTGTGCTAAATATTATGACCACTGATATGATGTCCTAAAAGCATTGCATCTTGTAACTTGAGAAATAAGCAAAGAAATTTAAAAAACTTAACATGCATTTTGGATGACATAATCTAATATTTGAAATCTGAGGTCAATAGGCAGTCTTGACCGCATTTACTTGAGGTCAATAGACAGTCTAGTTGACTAGCACCTGCTCCTGTTTGAAAACCACCGGCATCCAGTCCAGAACGAAGCCGGTTAAAATGCACTTGCTTGAGTAGTTCTCACAACACAAAAAAAGATCCTACTTGAAGCATGTAAACGACACTGAAGGTTCCAGTCCAGTTTGCTCCCTGCTGCAGTTTAATTGTAGTTCTTCAGCAGTGAACTTTTGTTACTAATGAATTATAGATTTGTGAACAGCAACGGAACATGTTACTGAAATGATTTATTGGATTTCAAGGTCATCAACGTCTACAAGGAAAAAGAATATCTGTGGAACCAGTTTGATTCTTTGAATAATTACTTTCGGTTTTGTGAATCAGCTCTCTAGAAAGTTTCAGATGACATTATTTTGGACGATTTCAGTGTTATCAAATCCAAAGCAAAAATAAAGTAATTTTGAAATATATATAGGCAGGTGGCTTTACACATGCCTGGCACAAATTTAAAAATGGAGGGTTCTGTAACTCAAAACAGGCTCTATAGAACTCTGTAGTTTGGTCCCATAGTTAAATATGCGAATGTAACCTCCAACTTTATATTTTTGGAAAGAGTATTTTTCTCATAAAAGTGTTTTGTTTGGTAAAAAGGTCAATGTAAAACTCAATGTAAAAGTTCATCAAAAATAGTAAGTAGAGCTATATCAAATGGGATCTTCTGATATCAATTCTGTTAACAGATGAGATAAAGCCTCAGACGAATTTCTCTGCAAAATCCAATTTCACATTTATTTATTTAGTCACTGTATTTTATCTAGTTTCTCTAGTAAAACTTCACAAAATTCATGGACAAAATCACTGCAAAAATATCTCAAAATATTGTTTAATTGAATGTGGGATAGCCTTGTCGATGCACTCGCTTCAAAGTTTTTTGCAAAACTGGCACCAGTCAACTGGCTATACTTGAGAAGGTATTGGAGTCAGTCAACTGGCTTCCAATTTGTACCAGTCAGCTAGACTGACTACTTCTCTTTTGTAGATGCACATTAGAGACTGAAAATTTATTTACTGGTTGATATTAGTATATTTTTATATCTAGAGTTTATGTTAAAACAATTATTCTTAGAAGACCAATATTATTTGAATGGATCTTCAACTTGAAATACAGGTGTCACATATTAAAAATCAGTGTAGTCCTATGCAACAAACTCCTTAATTCATAGGTCAATTAAAAGGTTAATGGATCTTTCAACACTGAAACTGTTTTAATATATTATATATTATAAAACCAATAATGCCACTTGATAGGCATGAAATCAACACAAAATATAAAGTTATATGAAATATTATATAGTAAAATAAATACTAGAAATAATATATCATAAGAATAGTCTTCAGCATAATTAAATTGTCATTTATTAACAAGCTAAATTTCAAAACTTTGACAAAAACTCAAATTCTCATATCACTATGCAAACAACCACTGCTTACTATTATTTTTCAGCAGTATGTGTTTTTATGTTGAAAAATAACAGTAAGCCTAAGTAGTGTTTTTTTGCCAAGTGATATCAATAAGAACATTATAAAATAAACCTCAAGATGTTCATCTCAAAAACTGCAAACTAAATTTTTTTAAATTTTGAGCAAACATTTTGAATGCATAATGCCTTTAATAACTGGTTTTCACAAAATCATAAATAATTATAACTTGTACAGAATAGTTTTAAAATAGAGAAGTAAGCATAGGTTAAGAAAGTTTGAACCTTTAACATTGAAACAAAAGCAAGGTTAGAGTGAATTGCTTTTAATACAATAAATGATACAAAGTTAATTAATAGTATTAAAAAAATGATTTACCTTCAAAAGTTTCAAATTTAATTCACGTACCAAAATGGAGTTGGTTTATATCAGGTTGACAAAAGCAAAGACTTAGAAACCATAAATTTATTCTTTGAGAGAATTTTTCGGGAAAGAATATACTTATTACTTTTAAGAATAATATATCTGAAATATAATTGTGTAAGTAATAAGAAAGCAACACTGAATTTTTTAATTAAAATTGAGATAGTTTTATATTATTATATTTTCACCAACTTTTGTATTTGAATGTTGGCTACGTCTTAGTTGTGACTTTTTCAGTAGCTCTCAATGTTGCCAACCTTTTTTCGTTTACAAAATATTAGTCTCATCCTTGCTTTGAAACTACAATATTATCAGATGTGCTAGAATACCAGATGGAATATTTTGATAAAATGTATTATTTCATCTACAATGTTGATATAAGTATTATAATGAACATAGGTACAATAAACATCTTTAAATGATTGATAATTATTATATTTGTTTATATAAATAAAGATCTCTGCCGAATTAAGATGTTTTTCTTCAAAACTGTTTACAAAAAAAGTTGTGGTTTTATAATTATTTTAAAATAATAATAATAAATTAACAATAGTGGTATTACCTTGTACTTAATCTAATAACTATAAAGTTACAAAAAAATTAATTTAATATTATTTAATAGCTCTAAAACGTTTTGCGAAAACTATATTACTATTACTATTACGCATAAAAAAAACAATTATTGTTGTTCAGAAAATAATTATTGATTGAATGCCTAATTTGAAGAGTAAACTGTTCTGTGATATCGTTTCGGTTCATGGATAGTGAGAAACAGATGTCTGATGTCAATGATCGATTTCAATAGTAGTTAATACGTTTGTTTAAATGCAGGTTTTACATTTTGTTTTTTGCTTAGTAAAGAAATTGTGTATAAACATGATCCCGTTAATTTGAAAATCATATGAATTTTCGCTAATAAAATCAGCATGACTGTAATTGCAGATTTGGAAGTACAGGTGGACTAAATATAAATATTCTTTTCATAAGTTTAATGTTAGGTTATTTTTAATACAATTTCTAGATTATATATTTTTAATTTTTGTCTAAATCTTGGGAAATATTAAGGTAATTTTTTACATCCCTAAAACACCTAGATATTTGTTTGGAACATTCCAAAACATTATTTTTATTGATATTTTTTCGTTTTTTGTGTTATAAATTGTTATCAATTAAAGTTGGGTAATTGTGGTTAATAATAAACTATTGTAATTATCAGTATCTAAGCGTAATGGATATTGGGAGAAAGACAAAAATTAATATTTTATAATATACACAGCTGTGTGTATAATATATGTTTCGATATTTATTTACCGTGCTCACATGTACGATTTTAGCAAAAAAAATTATACCTGCCGACGCAGAAAGTCATCAGGGATATGAAAAAACTATTACAACTCTCACTCATGCCCCAAAAATTAATAATTTTGGAAAATTGTAACTCCCTCATGGTGTTAATAGTGCTGGTAAAAATGTACATTGCCCACTTCATTACAATGCTTAAAAAATTAATCAAAAACATGTTCTGAAGCTATAGTAGTAATTATTGTTTATTGCCATGGAAGGTTAATTTTATATACCTATGAAGTATTCAATTAGGATTGATTTGGTTATAATTTTTTTGCATTCAACCGAATGTAAGGCTAGAATAAAGATCACGTGACGTCACCTAGCAAAAAGTATTACTTCGCAGAAGTAGACGTCTAATTAGGTAATGTAATATATAAAATTACAACCAAATCTGTCCTGACTGGACACTTTACAGGTATATTTTAATTTAGTAATTTATAAAATTACAACTAAATCTATCCTAACTTGATACGCGAACGTAGTACTTCCTACTACTCCTATTTTACCCAACTTAAATTTGATAAAATGGTATTTATTTCCCTGAGCGAGAGTTTTCGTTATTTTTCTCATATCCTTGATGACTTTCTGCGTCGGCCGGTATAATTTTTTTGATAAAAAAATACACATGGGCACGGTAAATAAATACCCATGTTTTTTTATAAAAATAAACAGGTTTTTATACTGCAATAAAATTTATTTTATAACATATTCACAATGTCCGAACAAGATAGGTATGGTTATAAAAGAAGGTATGGTAACTGTTCCGTTTAGCCATGTAAGCAATTTCTGTTGAAAATTTTACCGACTGGTGCAAAAAAAATCCGCTCACAAAAATATAGCTATAAAGTATCCAGTTAGGATAGATTTTGTTGTAATTTCATACAACATTACTATATACCTATATTAAAATATACAACACAAATCTACACGTGTAAGGTAAGATCGGCTGAAAAAAAAGTCGCCACAACAAATTTTATCGACTGATGCAGAAACTCATAACGAATATTTTAATACAGGTACATAGTAATGTATAAAATTACAACCAAAGTTATCCTAACTAGAAGCTTTATAGGTACATTTATGTCTTAACACAGTACAGTGAGCTGTTGTTACTGCGTGCCCAAAAACATAGTCCAAACTAAAATGTGATGAAAAAAATTAACCTTTTATGACAACACACAAAATGTAAAAAACGTAAATACTTTTCAAGGCATGTTGCTAGTTTCTAGGTAAAACATTGATTTTGTAAGGCTTTAGATGACCATGGAGGGGTGGGAGTGGAAAAATTTGTTTTCCAAAATTGTAATTATTTGGGACATAAGCAAAACTGTTTTAATTTGTTTTGTTTTGTTTTTTTATCAGTTTCTGCAGCGACCAGTAAAATCTTTTGGCCGAAATCGCTTATGTGGCTAAACGGAACAATTAACAAAAGTATTTCTTTCCCCCACTTATTCGATATTGGCAAAGAAAGAAATAATCTCGGTCTAAAATCATCACGAACAAAAAAATAAATAAATAAATAAACTGTTGTTCATATCCCAAAAATTACAAATTTTGAAAAAGTATGTACTTGTATAAGTGTAGAACAAGATTTATGGTTATAGAATCAAGTTTTAATTTTTTTAAAATAAATCACTATAGAATTATATAGATGCATTAGAATATGGCTATTGTGTTAGGATAGATTTGGTTTTTATGTAATATATTTACCAATTTAAGATTTAAATCACACCCTGCCTTCTTGTTCCATGGCAAGATGCAAAAACATAGCCTATACAAAAATTAACTTTTTGCCAAACTTGCTTGTTATTATGTTACCTTATGATGGTGAAGTTATTTTCTTTTTGTATTACAAAATATTTAATAAAAATTGAAGGTGGTGGACTAACAATAAACTATTACTATCCACGATACACTTAAAACCTTGCCCTGGACTTGTAGTAATATATACTTTTCTTTAAAAATTTATAATTTTCGGGTATTAGGGTATGTTTTTGATATTTTCCCATACTTTTGATGACTTTCTGCATTGCCCGTATAATTTGTCAATATTGATTCCATAGATGAAAGAAAAAATCAAAATTATATCTGTCATAAGTACCTTATCTCAAGATAGACAAACGTATGATAACAAAAACAACTTTATAAAGATTGTTCGTTGCAAACTTGGGCAAAGGGCAATTTATAAACTAGATATCTATTGGAGGCCAAATAATTACTTTAACAAATGATTGATTTAAAATTAACAAAGTTGGTCCTTCATTTTATTTTAAAACCAAAACCCATCCTAACTGGATACTATGTAGCTTTATGTTATTCTAGGTATGTAGTAATAAAATATTGTGTATTATTAGAGAACTTTTAAGTCTATAAAGAATTACGCATATTTATATTGTTTAAGCCAATTTCAATAGTTTATTAATTACTAAACACTTGTAAATACTTACAAACTTGCCTATATTTATTGAGGACAGCCGTTTCAGGAGATGTGTTCCATTGTCAACTTAGACCGTAACTTATCTCAAGGTTTACGTGGGTTAGAGTATTAGGGTGGGGGTGGGTTATTATGGTGGTGTGGGTGTATTTTGTGAGTATTAGGAGTTATGATGTCAAAGAGTGTGTGTGAGTTGTAATGTAATTGTGTATTGAGTATGTATGTAGGGTGTAGTTTGAAGTGTCTGTATATTTTGTATGGTTCGGTTGTGTAACGTTGGTTATTTCTGTGTTGTTTATGAAGAATTTGTAGGTTAGATGTTATGTGTATGTAGTCATGATTCCAAGATGTGTATGTAATCATGATTCATGTAGATTGATTTAACCAATACACAAGCATTTTTTAACAAAAGATACATCTCTAATATATTTTCATATAAAGTAGTACATTTTGTGATATTACATACAGTTGTTTTGCGATTATTTTGAACTTGGATAATTAAAACATTTAGAATAAAAGATCAGTTCCATTGAATTTCGTATAACAACTCCATGACAAAAAAGACGTGCTAATTTGAATTTTTGAAAATGTTTTGTTTAGATAACTCATATTGTGTTTAAAGAAATTAAACTAAAATATTTGAGAAAATGGAATCAGAAAAATAGCAATAGGAAAAAGTAGAATAAAGCTATAGATCCTCCTTAACTGGGTGATTGTTAAAGTGTCTTGAATAGATAATATAATTATAATTAATTTTTAAACTAGTCTTTTAAGGACCTGTAATTATAGTCTTAATGTCTGTGTCTTTTTTAAAGTCTGCCCTTTAATATTATTTCAGCTTCCATTTGGTCCACCCCCAGTATTACCAGAAGTCCTTGTTCAGATTCGAGAATATATTCAGAGTCCAGAGCATTTGCCAATCCATGACTATCAAAAAGCACAAAAGTTTTGGCCTAGGGAGCCAAATCTCAAGTCTTTATATTTTAGTGAACTATCACCACTTGCAACAACTTTGAAGGTAAATAAATTATAAATTTATAATAGATCCAGTAAATTATATAGGGGGAAGGCGTTGTTCTTTGGGACAGTTTGAAATGAATCATTTTTATTTTTAATTGGGTAAATATGACATTAGGGATATTATTACAATTAATATCTCATAGCTTATCATTTAAGGAATCTAACAACACTTTAAAATTAAACATATGTTTTTTAAAAAGGGAGTTATAAATTATAATTTATACTCCTTGCAATGCAGGGTGTTGTACCTTGGTACTGAGTGAAAGAGTACAAAAAATCAAATTAGCAAATAAATGTATTTTAATGCTCATATAGATACAGAACATTTTAACAAAGATAAAAAAAAAGCTTCTTTATCTACAAGATTAGTCCATAGGCATGTCTTATGCACTGAAATTTCTAGGAAACTTATGTGATTGCTTCAGATGCTCCGAAGGTCCTGTAGTTGAGTTTGTAGGCAATTTACATATTATTTCTTCTTCATCAATTCTTTAGTTAATTTCATTTTTTAAAATGAAGTTGTTATTTCCAGTTTAAACAAGGTTCTGGATTTCATGTACAATGTCTGTTTTGTATCAGTTTTGCAACATGATGATGAGTTTTTTTTTCTTAATAGCAAGTTTAACATAATCACTTTGTTTAATTTCGACACATTCAATATTATTTTCTAGGACTATGTTCATATCTTCTTCCAACATGGTTTGTGTTAATCCTTCCATGGACATATCATCTTCCTCCTCATCAGACAAAAAACACATTTGATCAACCTCAAAACAAGAGGTATCTATATTTTTTACTTTGTTTGTTTCCTATGGTTTGTTTTGTTCTTCTTTCTATCAGGATACAGTTGTTTAGGCAGGGTAGAACCCTCTCTTGTTTTTGATTTTTTTTCTGTTATCCATTCTCCTTTTTCGATGTGTCAGTCAGTATTCTTGTTTTTTTTTCCAGACGGCCTTCCACTTGTAGTCTTCTTTCTAGCATCAGCTTTGAAAAATGGGCAAATCATTTCAGGTGTAACAATTGCTGGTGTTTCTTTTGATGTTGGGGCATTCTGTAGATTACAGTTGAAGGGCAAAGGCTAGACCGACTGAGCTAGAAAATCCAACACATTTTTATTTGCTTGTGCTTGAATCTTCTCACTCCGTCTAACATTTGAATTTTTCTGTACCAGTTCACAATCTATTACATAGGATGAAACTCCTCGTCAGTAAAAATGTCTCTTACAAATGGAAATATCCTTTTTCAATATTTTTTGTTTGTAAGCACTGCCAATCAATGCAGCAACATCATATATCTGCATAAGTCTTCCAGGATTAGCTAACATCAAACCACTCATGTCACTGTTGTAGTAACCTTATATGGGCCAAACACAGCCTGGTCCAGTGGCTGTAGCTTGTGGTGGATGTGGGCAGGAAGGTTAACATCATCCTGTTCTTCTTAGATAAATTTAAACATTCATTCAAGATGCGAGTTTCGTAAACCTCTATTTTACATAAGCTTAGGCTATAATGGCGTTTCCTAAAATCATGCAACCAAAACTCTCCACCAGATTCTGCAGTAATCCATTTGTTTGCTATTAGGCTATTTTGCCAGGGATTTTGCATACTGAAAAGCTAGTCTAAGAGTAAAAAACAAATAAAAATAAAAACATACACAAAACTCACAAATTATTCATTTATTTACTCATACGCGTTTCAATGACTAAGTCATCATCATCAGTGAGTGTTACTACTACAAACTCTAACTTACAACTATGGTGAAAGTAAGGTTACAATTCTGTATTTATACAGTAGGCGTTGCCACGCCTACTTGTCAAAACAACAGTTACTAACCCTACTTTAAACATGATACAACAAATAGAAATTTTGTACCAAACTCAATAATTACAATAAAAATTTGTAGCATACAACATAATTACATATAAACAAAATAGATAATTAATATTACACATTATTATTATTTCAAAATATTTAACCTAAAAGTTACAATAAATTTTATTATTTTTTCCTCTTTTGTTAAGCTAATTACAATAATATAGAATTTGGAATAGGGCCTGACTCGTTGTTTACAATATTGTTTTTATTCCTATTAATATACAAAGTTTCCCATGCATCCAATTCACTACACTTAACAACGTTTTTTAACAGGGTTACATCGTCTACTTTAAATTCGTGGTCTTCCTCTAAACAATGCTTCACCATCGCAGTTTTTTCTGGTCTATTATATTTAATGTGGGGAAATGTTCTTTAGCCCTATTTTTAATGTTTCTTTTTGTTTGGCCTATATATTTCAGAGGACACTCGCTACATTTCAGGCAGTAGATTCCTGACTTTTCTTCATTAGGTATAGCATCTTTATGGTTCCCTAACAACTTCTTTAGGTTATTTGCAGTGGCAATTGTAACATTCAAATTACTATATTTTCCTAGAGATTTTCTAATTTTATTAGACAGCGGTGGATGGTGTGTTATTTTTACCCATTTTCCCCTTTTAAATCCCTTATTAACGTGCTTCTCTGATTTTTTATTGTCTTATTTTTCATCTTTTTGTGAATTTCATCTATAAACACATTACGATATCCATTGAACCTTGCTATGCTATAAATGTAATTCAACTTATTTTTATAATTTTCCTCTGATAAAGGCAAATTAATTAAACGATGCACCATAGAATTGAAAGCGGTTTTTTTATGTGATATTGTGTGAAATGAATCACTGGTAATAAATCTGCTTGTGTGAGTTGGTTTTCTATAAATATTAAAACTTAAAGTATTGTTTTTTCTTGATATTAAAACATCTAAAAATGGTAAACACGCCTATTTTTCTATTTCAACCGTAAATTTTATACTTGGAAAAAAACCATTTATTGCTTTACAAAACTTGTCCAGGCTTTATTCGCTGTCAAACACTGCAAATACCTCATCCACATATCTCAGCCATACTCTAGGAAAATATTTCAAGGTATTTTTCGCATTCATTTCGAAATGACTCATAAAAAAGTTGGCTAAAAAACTTGATAGAGGGTTACCCATAGCGGTGCCTTCCTTCTGGGTGTAAAATTTATTGTTAAACTGGAAACAATTTTGAACAATACATAAATTAATAAGTGAAATATATTCATCCACTTCATTTGTACTACATCCTGAATTTTCTAACCAAATTTTCATCAATTCGACTGTTTTATCTATAGGTACACTTGGATAAAGCGATACAACATCAAACGAAACAAGGTATTCACTGGACGAAATACATAAATCCTTAACCTTATTAACAAATTCATACGTATTTTTTACTGCCATTGATGGAAGTGGAACAAACTGTTGGAGGCGTGGTACCAACCACTTAGCAATTAAATATGTTGGGGAATTAATCCCAGATACTATTGGTCGCATTTTTCTTCCTACCTTATGGACTTTTGGTAAACAATACATACGTGGTAATAATGGGTTTGAAACTGTTAATTTTCTTTTTACAACATTTACAACAGGACTATTTATACAACCACCAGAGGTTTCACTTACAGTGTCTACATCATTTTCAGGTAAAGTATGCTGACTATACTGTTCAATAGCTTTTCAAAGTTGGAGCCAAATTCTTCCTCTATTGCACTTTTTTCACTATCACCATCGAACCAGAAATCATCCTCATCACATTCAAATGCAATCTGACCAATTTCACTAGTTGTAAGTTTTCTACATCGATTAGTTCATTTTCATACAAACTCCACTTACTGTAATAAGGACTAGCACATTGGATTTCTATTACTAACATTTGATCCGTTAAAAAAAGAAGAAACCACAATTGAACACTACCACACTAAACACTGTACAATCACGAACCACCTATTCCCAGGCTAGAGATTACAGTTAAATGTAATGCTTGTTCCAAGCGAGCATACTAGTACACCGCAAACTGCAAGTGCCATACCAAGCGCACATTAGCACTCGTTGCAGCAAACGTGTTAAAAGGGGTGATAAGTGTTACACTTTTTTTTATTTAAGGAGACAGTGATGTGTGATGGTTCAGCAAGCTTGTCAATCTTTACTTTTACCTTGTTATATATTATAATAACCTGTTTAAATGAAGACAAGTGTCTTTTGTTTTGGATTGGATATTAAATAATTTTATTACTTTATAATAAATGCCATATTTTAAACAATAAATAATTAAAACAAATAAAAGAGATACACAAAACTCGCAAATTAATCATTTATTGACTCATACTAGTTTCAATGACAAAGTCATTATCATCAGTGAGTGTTGCTACTGCAAACAGTGTTGGAAAAAAGTTCTTGAAATGTGAGAGAAATGGAGCAAAAGTTTTATAAACGTAAAGTGATAATTTCTATGAAATTTCTGTACATTTATATTGTCAGCTTATTAGTTACAAGGCTAAGCCAACTATTGTGAGTATTGGTGCAGCTCCTCACTTCGCTTTACCTCATAACTTTGTATCTATTCACGTTACAAAGTTCCCAATGATTCTTAAATGGTTTGTGGATTTTTTCACGAAATATTGTTGATACTTCAACTCATACAGGATTTTATGGTGCGTAGTAAGGATTTTTTATTTTAATATTTGATTTAAATACAGTAAACTTCCTGTAATCCTCATAACTTTGTATCTATTCACGTTACAAAGTTCCCAATGATTCTTAAATGGTTTGTGGATTTTTTCACGAAATATTGTTGATACTTCAACTCATACAGGATTTTATGGTGCGTAGTAAGGATTTTTTATTTTAATATTTGATTTAAATACAGTAAACTTCCTGTAATCCGGCACTTTTGGGTTTTTAGGGATGCCGGATTACAAAATATTCCAGATTACAGAATTGAGATCAGAAAAATTGAAAAAAATAAAGAACACAGTACAAATAACAAATTTTTATTTTTGAAACAACTCAAATATGTATGTACATATGTATTGTGCATGAATAGTAAAGGCTAAACAAAACTCAGTTAACTGTTGTCTAACTCTAGTCTGGTTCTTATTGGCAATCTTAAACAGATCATGAATATCGGATTGGTTTTTAAGTTTCTCCCTTCGTTTTTTATGAAAATTTTAAACTTTAAAATTTTATGAAAGTGTTCAAGGCCTCAGCTGCTTGATTCCAAATGATGTTGTGACCAATATTCGCGCCATTAATGGGTTTACCCTCGGATCGTTTTGCTGAAAACCATCTGTATAGAGCCGAATCAAGTTGTTCTAGTTCCAGTTTTTTAATGTTTGCTTTCAAAAATATTTCTTTAAATTCTGATTAATTCATAAATGGCTTAAGCATTTCTTTATTTTTTTAATGTCATGAATTGTAGGTGATCCTATGTTGAAATATTTCACTATAACGTCCTTACTTACGCCATTTTCAAGTTTCTTCAAAATATCCAGCTTTTGAACTAAAGTGAGAGCTAGATGTTTTCTTTTTAAAGATTGGTTAAACTTAGGGCTCATATCACTGTCAATAAGAATCTCACAGGTAGTAAAACACAAAACTGAAATAAACTATGCCCATCTGACATTTAAACAAACGGCTAGTCTGAGATTCAGGGTACAGTAAAGCAACGGTGAAAGCTGAACTGATAGTGATATCCATTTAAATCAAACATTGATCACACAATTAAAATGAAATCAATATTTCCATTCAATCTATTTAATATCACAACCGTAATACATCCTGCATTACAAAACTGTTCCCCTCCAATAAACAGACAATATTGCTTACTTCGCAATAAATATTTCATGCACATGTCATACCGGATTATCAAGCGTGCTGGACAATATGATGCCGGATTGGAGGAAGTTTACTGTATTCAGTTTAAATAGAGTAGTAGCAGCATATTCAACACATTACCTAAACTGGATATATACTGAGTTGGTAATGTATTGACATCAAGATGGCAGATCTAACCCCACTGACTACTGTGCTAAACTGAAACATAAAAACTTACCATATAGTCCTCTTTTATGAAACCTCTTTTTTTACTATAAACAAACAGTAAAAAATAAGTTAAAATTTTTTTTATATAGGTAAGTCGAGATAGAACAACTGGTGAGATCCTGGAGTTTTATGAAGTAGAAAATGTGTTTGAGACGACAAAAGGTATACAGAATCATTTGCTGAAGCAGTCTTCAAACAATGGACAAGAAGCTTCATCACAACAACAGCAGCCATCAAAGCAAAATACAATAATTGATTTTGAAAAAGGTAAGTTCAAACAAGTTAAAAATATATGATTACCTCGATAGTTTCTTTTCATGAATAATTGATTTTCTACATTGTAACTTTTAAGTGTTGAGTTATTATATTTAGTTAAGTTATATATTATTTTCAAACTGACTTCTGTTATCTTGGTTGTTTAAAGGCAAAAATCAAATTTTCAGGATATCAACACTATTTGTCTAGTATTATGTAATTCCCTTATTGAAATATTAAGTATAAAATGAATTGGCCATCTGTTAAATTTTAAAAATTCACTTCAACATTCTAAATACAAATAATATTTAAACAAACTAAAAAATTAATTTCCGTAAATACATACATTTTGAGGAGGCAATAGTTACATTTCAGTATTAAAAGCTAAAAATTTTATTCAAAAATAGAGCAAGGAAATTTTTTTTTCAATTTAGATGTTCATTGGTTATTTTTAAACACCTGCAGGTTATTTTTGATCTACAAAGTGAAATTTATAGTGGTCTAATGAATTAAATATTGAAAGTATAATAAGTTGTTTGACTAATTAAGTATTTTAGCTTGAATAATCAATAATTGTTTTCTGTTAAAAAATATATTTTCTCATTATATATACACAGATTATTGTATATATTACAGATTATTAAATGATCAAAAAAACAGAGTAAATGACGGACTTTTTAAATTTTAAAATTGTATTTTTATATATTTTACAGATTTACTTACAGTAGCACCTGGATTATTTGATGGCATAGTGTTTCATCCAGATGGTTGTACTCCTGTGACAGAAGAAATAAAACAAACTCCTTCAAAAGCAAAAAAGAAAAATGCAAGAAACCAACAAGAAAAGGCACCAGCAGAGCAACAAAGCCAAGTTGTGAATTTGAAAAATCTTTTATGCCAGGAACAAGACATAATGCAGATGTTCAAGACGCCAGAGAAGAAAGTTATTAAAAAAACTGAAATCGATTTGCCCGTTATAAAACTAACTGTTGAACCTGATGAAGAAGCAGTTCTACCAAAGGTAGATTATATTATATTCCTTACAAAAAAAAAATGATTGCAGGAAATAAATATGATCTCGTATTACAATTTAAAATGACTTGTGACCAGTCATTGTATTTAATATAATTTGTTAACTTACACTTAGAGGAAATGTTTTCATCTTACGATTTCTTTAGCATTAAGTCGTAAGAGAAAAACGTTTTCTCCAAGTGTAAGTTAACAATTTAACAACTTATATTAAATGCAATGTCTAGTCGCAAGTAATTTCAAATTGTAATAAGTGATTAATAGCCAGTTTGTCATGAACAACAAAATTTTGAAAACAATATGATCTGTAATAAAATACTGTTAAACAGGATAAACTAAACAATATTTTACCAACATAAAGAATGTTTATTTCTTTTCAAAATTAAGAAACTTAATATCTTCATATTAGCAGATCACATTTTAAAAATAGGGTACTGAGTGAATTTTTCACAATTTTTAATTCAAGAAAACCTAAAACAGTTGTTTTTTAAACTCTGTGTTAGAATGTAAAAATGATGCTTTTAGACCTGTCCCTACTACACAGACTAAAAGAAATACCAATAAAAGTTGAAAAGAGTTTTGATTTATGATTTTGGATCACTATTACTAAATTAACCTTTTGTCTTTCACACTTGAACACATACGACACAGCAAGCTTGCCCTTGAACCAAATACAGATATACGAGCAAGGTAGTGGTGTTTCAATTTGGTGCCTGTTTTTCATAGACGAATTAAATAAAATTGTTATGACTGTGTTTGGCAAACTTTGAGCTTTTCCATGATGTATTTTATTATGTTCTAGATAAACAACATTACTGGAGTACCCATAACAAATATGTATTGTAATCGTACAACTTTTCGAACTGGACATTTTATACTTCTTAGTCACGATCACAGGGTAAAAATAAGTGTCCCCTGACTGGGAAGTAGTAGATCACAGTCCCAAACACTCCTTTAAGACAAATGTTCATCAGAAACCGCACAACATATTGATTTTTATTTTAGCCTGATGGCTAGTCGCTGAAAAAAAAACAATATGTTTTATGCCAGATGAAATAGATGGAAGTCTAGCAAACTTCCTCGTCTGACTTGCTAGCTTCATGATACATATATCTATTTCCTTTCTTTGTCTTCATGTTATGTACAGGTATTCAAAACACGTTGAGCCAAAGCTGGTACATGTAGAATACCTCTTGCACTAGATATGTTTGACAATGGAACATTTTGCATAAAACTTCTGGTGAACTGTATGTTCTGCTATTAGGGTGCGCTTGGCGTTGCCATTCAAATAAGTGTCTCTTAGTTTATCTTTTAAGTTCTCCCACTGGCTCCAAACATCAACTTGAAGTTGCCCAAATGATTGATTAAAATTTCTCTTAAGTATGTGTAATAGAAGCTATTTCACTTTTCCTCGTAACTCAATGTGGCAAGTTTGAAATATTTCATACATTTTCAAAATGCTCAGCGTTGCATCCAAATATTGTTTTCCCCTGGTCTCATAGTGTGTTTCCCTAATCCCAAATTTAGAAATATCTTCACGAATAGTGACACTAATATTACCATCAATTGTATTTTCACTATGATTCTTGCCTATCAAATTCGATCTTTTTTGGCAAATCTGAACTTTCTCAAACCCGAACAGGCTATAGCCCCAATTAGTTTTACGGATTAGAATACGGATTTGAGGGGTTCCACTGTATATGTAAATGTCATTTTCAACCAAAATGTCATTTGACGGATTTCTTTAATAAACGATTCAATTAAAACTACTTTTAGATAGGATGTTTGGATCTCACTATTACTTGTAACGATTCCGGAGTTGACATTTCTGTTGACTCATGAGTTTATATAAGGGTTATACATTGTATTCTCATGTATAGATTCGTAATTTGTGAAGAGTTTTAGCTAAGTGGTAAAGCTAAGTCATAGAAGATTTGCTTCTTTAAATGTGGGATAATGCTGTATATAGTTGAGGGCATGTGGATTTTAATAAGAACTATTAAATAGTAATAATTATTTATAATTAAAATTAAACTGTTTATTTAATTTAAAATTATAGTATTTTATTATTGTTGCTATTTCGTAAATAACAAACATTGTCTAGTTGTATATAAAGAAACCCTTCAAAATTATTTTATAAAATTATTTGATTATGTTTAGGTAACACCTTTCCCTGTTTTGAAAATTTCTGAAACAGTTAATAAGAAACCTGTTGGCAAGGCACAGTGGGCTGAGGAAATAGATGTTAGTCAACCTGTAGAAGATTTTGAGAAAAAGATTCCTAATCCTGCATTTACTTGGAAATTTGAATTGGATAACTTTCAAAAACAGGTTTGTTGTAAAAAGTGTTTTTTATTAATTCTGAATCCCAAGACAATATGTATCGTTGATGGGGAAACGAGTAGGGTCGCATGGGTAATGTTCTATCATTGTTTAATAATTGTGTTACAATTCCCTTGCCTACAATCTGTCATTGTGATTTCATCACTTTTATTTACATGTGGATTAATTATTATATTTTGAATAGACATTCTTTAGGTAGAAAGAAAAAGAAAAACATTTGATTTGATTTAGAAACACAACTTATTGTAAATCTAAGAAAAGAGGGAACTTTTTTCACAGATGTTTTGCAGGTTAGTAGAATTGCTGATAACTATGCAGGTTGTTTTCTGGGTGTTTGAAGTAGTTATTGCAAATTATAGTTTGATTTTTTTGTATTTTTTCTATTTATAAATTTTTTAATTATTTCTACATATTTAATTCCGTACATATCTCCCTGTTAAATTTCTTAAGCAAGAAACAAGATAAGATATCTTAATTGGATTCATATTAAAGCTTGAGGGTTAAAGGCGGTGGGAAAACTGTCAGACCTGTTAAAAATTAGCTGGACTTTGCCCCACTGCCCTTGATAGATCCAAAGATAAATATCACTAAAGTGGGTTTATTAATAAGGAAACCCTATTAGATAAAAATATGCCTTTTTCATTTGTTAGGACTCAATTTCCTATAAGGCTAACCTTTGCAATGACAATAATCAAAGCTCAAGGGCAAACCTTTGAAAAAATTTGGGTATCTATTTGGGAAACACAGCATACAGTCATAGACAGATATATGTATATGTAGCTTTTAGTAAAGCAAGAATTTTTTAAGCCTGGACATAATAAGGTTCAATAGAAAACCGAAGCACACAAGGGAAAATAAACAATGATGAAAATAGTTACACAAAAAACATTATTTAGCAAGAAATACTATTGTGATTCTAGCACTTATTGGTATTTCAGTGTCATTATTAATATAATACTTAAACTATTGAAAAATATTTAACACTGAATATTTCATTTCATTTTATTGTAACAACTAGGGCTATTGTTACAAGTCCCTAGTAGTTTTGTAACAGGAATTTTTTTAGTTAATTTTACGATCATAAATACACTTTTCTGTACAATAAACAAAACATCATGGCCCATTAGTGTTTGTAATTTGTCCACAAATATTGAAGAACTAGGATCAAGAAAAAACTTAACTATAAAGTCTAGCTTGAGATTGCACTTATTACAAACAAAAGCTGACCTTGAAATTTCATTTAGACTGTCTGTGTTGTATAGATAAATATTTCCTCATCTTAAATAACCCTTAGTTTAGACTGTATGGTGCTATTAAATTCATAAATATCTCTGTGACACAATAAATATTTGTTAAAATAGTTCAAAGTATAATATGTAATTAGATAACCCATAGTATTCAGTTCAATATTTCTTATATTGGAACATTATGGACTTTATCCTAGACCAATATTCTCATTCTGTCACAATATGAATAATTTTTATATATAAACATTCTTTTTTTTTTATAATAAAATTACAACATTGCTACTGCGAACAAGTCTTCTGGGATATATTTATACCTACTTATATCATCTACTAAGTGTGATATTCTTCTTAAAAATGATCCAAGAGAATTGTAAATAGTATACGTATAGTATAGAATAGGGATGGGCCGATTCCTAAAATTTTCGATTCCAATTCCAATACCGATACCGATTCTAAAATTTTCCTTTTGATTCTTGATTCTTTAGTAGATTCTCTATTCTTTCAAGTTATATTAGCTTACATGCTAGGTCTCCAATAATTAATTTAGTTAATCTGGATCATATGGCAAAACCTTTTAAAAGTTCTGTTTTAATGTAATAGGCTACACAAAAAACCTTGATTTATCAATAGGAATTTTTAAAAGCATAAAAAACATCAGATAAAAGTAATGACTTATTTTAAAGTTAAAAATGTGAACTTTACACTATTTTATGAAGTTTGAAAAAATACCTAAGCCTATTTACATAGAGACATTTTTGTCTCTCAAAACAAAACAAAAATTAAAAACAAATGAACAACATAAAAAGTAAAAAGTATATATAAATAGGGTAGTTTTTAATATTTAAAAGTCTCGCAGGTAATGTAAATTTCTGTTCAAAAACAGAAGCATTTGAACACGTTGTGGGTCAAGCCGGTTTTGACACTTAACACATATAAGTCCTGAAGTTGAGAAAAGTTTTTCAGAAAACACTGGGTGGGGCAGGCAGGTATTTTATTGGCATTGCACTCAAATGAGGGTATTTCGCACTTTGTACTGCCCAATACTTCCCAACATCACAATCTGGACTGGCTAATGGTTCCCCCAGATAATTGTTTACTTCTGCTTCTATTGTCAATTCCCCTGGGGTACCTTCATCCTCAACATTCTGTATTAGTATGGTATACCTTTTCCACATCTGGTGGGACCCTTTTCCTGCAGGTGTCTGAAACAATTGCAACTGATTCAGGCCTATTTTGTATTTATTACTCAATCATAGTTGATTTTTTAACCAACTATCAAGTAGTATTGAATATTGAACAACGTTAGTTTCTATTAGACATTCAAATTCGATAATCCACTGTCTGTTACCTTACTCAGGCTTTCCACCCACAAGGATGGCTCTATTGGCCTACAGCGTAGCTAAATTCTGAATGTTTATCGATAAAAGGTTCAGTTTATATTATGTTTGGTCATTTTATTATTAATCACTTAAACAATAGTTTATGACTATCCGAACTTTGAATTAAGTAGATTTGTTAAAACTTATTGAGACAGAACGTTTTCGATCGCTATGTGCCGATCTTCATCAGTGTCTCTGATAGACAGAAACGTTCTGTCTCAGTAAGTTTTAACAAATTTACTAAATTCAAAGTTCGGAAAGTCATAAACTATTGTTTAAGTGATTAATAAGATTCAACCGAACGTAATGGACTATAAAATTCTAGAATTTTAATATTGTTGCTATTTTACTTTTTTTATATTATCATATTTCAGTAAAGTTGAAACTCATTTACAAAAACACAAATGTAGAATACACAACTGAGTTTAAATGTAAACGTAATATAAATACAAACAAATCATATATCTGAGTAATAACAATCTAAAGTAACTTCCGTACTTGATAGTCAGTCGATAAACAAATCAATATGTTTTAGTGGAGCAATATGGAAGTGCATCCTTATAAACACTTATAAGTGTTACTGGTATAGACATGAATACCAGTAACGGTAGGTCTAATTTTATTCTAATGAGTTAAGAAACTCATAATAAAAAAAAGAACCAGACTTAACTATAACTTAAAAGATAAGTTAGCCATTCAAAATACAATGGGCTTCTATAAAGATTTAATTTTTAAAAGTAAGGGAACTGTGAGTAGTGGGGACTTTAAATTGATAGAAAATAACTTTCCATGTAAAATTTTAAAAAATTCTTATGTATATCATCCTGGAACGTGTTTTGAACAATTTTTTATTTTAATCATGGCGGTCCCCGATTCACACAATTACCAAAGTAAGTACCGGTGTGTCATTATTTTTATTCAATTTAACAATTGGATTGTTAAGAAAGTGTACACTAACAAGTCTAATACTTACCATTTTCTTCTTCTTTGAATTTGTATTTTGATCAGGATGGGAAATGTTTATTTCTTTAGCTTGCTTGGACTGGATTCTTGTTTGACTGGAGTTAAATTGCGCTTGAACCTCAGCAATTAAATTGTGTTTAGCATCATCCAAGTAAGTTTTTTAAAGAAAACTGATCTCTTCAATCGAGGATCCAGAAGTGTTGCAAATACATATTCTTGCCTCACTTCAACATCAGCATATTGCATTTTCAAAGATCTTTGCAATACACCAATAAAACCTTTAACACCTTGGTTACTTGGTATTGTTTCTAATACTTTTAGGGCACTATTGACAATAGAGATGACTTCTAGAATGGATGTACCCGAAGTGCTTACTGTGAAAGTGGCATCGTCAAATATTTTTAAAAGTTTTACAGTGGATTCTATTAGTTCCCAATCATGGTTTGTAACATTAACATTAATGTTAAGGTCTGGGGAGGCTAGCAAAATGGCTCTTTTTTGCTCCAACATCCTCCAACATATGTTTACTAGAGTTCCATCTACTCTAGTGAGTTCCTCTTGAATTAATTTATCTTGTGGAAGTCATAAAGTTTCTTGGTCACTCCAAAGAATTTTGAATGAATGCTTGAAGTGAACAACCACTCTGGGACCTAGTGCTAAAATGTTATTTACACCTTTTTGGTGTAATATTCCGTCCTTCACCACAAGTTGCAGTGTGTGTGCTACGGTTGGGACTGGTTTATAGTTCCCGAATCCAAAGCAGAAACCATGTTCCTTCCATTGTCCCTAACAATTATATGGACTTTATTCGTAATGCCCCACTTATGAAGAATATTTTCTACAAAATCATTTATTGCCTCTCTAGTATGGCTTACTTCTGGAAACGGTATCACTTCGAGGCACACATGTTTCCACATTAAGTTTTCATCAAAAAAATGTGCCGTTAACCCTAAATAATCATCGTTGGCCGTAGATGTCCACATAGTGGTTAAGCTAACATGCTTGGCTTTCCCAATCATTTCAACAACTGTCGCTCTAGTTTTGCTATACAATTTTGGAATTTCAGTCGTTGACAAATATTTTTGTTTAGGGACCTCGTACCTAAGATCCATGTGGTTCATGAGCTGTACAAATCCTTTGTCTTCGACCACACTTAGTGGTTGTGAATCTATGCAGATCATTTCAGCTGTTTTTCTTGTTATCGCTTTAGCTTTCAAGTCATGTGGTTTGTATTTATTATTTTTTTTCAATTATGGCACCAAGAGTAGGCTGAATTGACTTTTTATGAAGTGTGCTAGGGGTTAACAATTTATTACTGCTAGTAGAGGAGGGTGGTGGACTTATGCCTATTTCACTAGCTGATGAATCACTTGCGTGTACACGATTTACATCCACCTGCGAAGGACTAAAAAACTATAGTAGGCCTTGTCCTGATACTGATGTTGTCGGCGTGGATGTGCTTAGAATAGCAATAGGGCTATGCCTAGTGAAAGTTGATGATAGCTTATCTTCACTTGTAGACCCTGTGTCTGAGGATAAAGTTTCTTCAAGTATAGATTTTTTTGTTGCTAAATTTGAGCAAAATGGAATGTTGTTAAGTACTTTTTCATATTTGATGTAGTATGTGATTTTCCACCCCTTGAAATTAGTTTTTTACAAAATTTACATCTGGCCTTAGCACTGTCGTGTGACTCCAGATTGTAAAAAAACCACACATCACTTTTTTTATTTTTTAAACTCACTTTAGTAATACCTTAAAACAAAAATGAATAAAAATTAGGCAATTAAAATAAATATAATCATAATAAAACTAACACTTAAGGGGAGAGTGCGACTTTTCCGATGTTGAAATTACAGACGCTAAAATTAACCAGCTACAAAGATATTATGGGTCAGCCATCAGGAATAACCTCACAGACATTGATGACATGAAACAAGATATCTGGGCTACTTATTTTCACACACTGTCGACTGACAAAAAACCTCAACATCAGTTATGCCCCAAGGGAATGGATTCTTGGTGTGGCTATAATAAATCTTTAGAGCTAAAAACTATTTATGAGCATGAAAATTATCCAGCTGAGCCTATCATGTTAGCTATCATGTGGGCTTTATAGCCCGTATACTGAGACCTCACCAAAATTGAGCTTCTTAGGCGTTGCTTGCATGGCAAGACACACAACTCTAATGAGAGCTTCAATAGTTGTACTTTTGAATCATTCTTTGACTTAATATAGCAACAAAAAAAAATACACGATTTAGCAAGTTTTATAATTTTATAAATTTAGTGTGCTTGGTGAAACGTGTAGTATGTAAATGGTGTGTGCTGTTCTGTTAAAGGTGTTATTTTTGTTACAAATTGTAATATTTGTAGCATCACTAGTAACTTTAAATAATTTTTGAGGCAGTTGGCTTGTTTAAAAATAAAAAATCAAGGTAAAACATTGATTTCGTAAGGTTTTAGGTGACCTTAAATTTTGGGGGTGAAATATTTTTTTTCCAAAATTTTAATTTTGTGGGACTTTGGCAAGAGTGTTATTATTATTTTTTGATGTTCGTTAAAGGTTTCTGCATCGGCTGGTAAAATATTTCGGCCAAAAGTCGCTTACGTGGCTAAAGTAAACAATTACCAAAATCTTTTATATGGGATACTTTTTAGAGTATTGTATTTCCATAGTGATAATAATTGTCTAAAAATTTCATTAGGATGTCTTTAATTATTTTCGAGATAATTGTACCTAACTGAACATTAAAACTCTCATTTAATTAACATGGCAGAGGGAAAGGGGCACTCTCCCCTTAACGGGAAACTGACAACAATGTAACAACGAAACAATCGTAATTACACCAAACTAAAAACACAAACTTGAATAAACAATAGGCAATTCAAATAAATATAAAGATAATAAAACTGACACTTAATCTGTAACTGATAACAACACAACCACAAAAAAATAGTAATTACACTAAACTTAAACTCCTTAAAACTGATCAATCGCTAAACGTTAAAACAAAACCACAACGTAATAGAATGGCGGGCATTCACGATGTTGTATTCACTTTAGCAGAAAAGTAATGCTAACTGCCAATGGAATGCCATGTGAAGGCGATGTGTATATCACTAGGAATGACAACTTATTTATATTGTTAATAAAATAAAAATATTTATTACCGGATAAATACATTTGCTAAATAGAAAAAGTTATAAAATAGAGCAGGGTATGAAATCAATGTAACTTCAGTAATAGTCATTTCAGTTTGTAAAGTTTAAGAGTGTGTTTGTCGAACCCGCTCTAGTGAGAGAGAGAGTGAGAGAGAGAGAGACGAGCTATGACAAACTACCAGAAATGGTTACGATCTTCTTTGTTGTTGCTTCATAAATAATAATATTTTCGTTATCTCAAATCGGTATTTGCTTTAATCGTTCAATTCATTCAAAGCAATACATAAATAAGACAATTGATTATTTTTCCAATAAATTACTCCACACACATATTTTAATAGTTAACAAAATTGGAATCGGAATCGACACTTTTATCAATGACGAATCGAGTATCAATGATTCCTCGATACCACCTAGAATCGACGATTTCTGGAATCGAGAATCGGAATAGGCCCATCCCTAGTATAGAAATATTAATACTACTTTATCCAGCCCTTATAAATGTTTTGTTGAACAAAAGCTTAAGATAGCACTTATAAAAACGCTTATTTAGGGGGGGGGGGAACTTTTGAGGTCTCTCACCCATTCTCCATTCTCTTGTACCCAAAAGGCTAGTGTCGTGAAATGTCAAGTCTGCTAAAACTATTTCTCAAATGATGTTAAAGAATTATAAATAGTGTATACATGAGTCTATATGGGTAATATTTATAATACTATCATATCAAGTGTTGACAATTGTTCTATACACAAATACTTCCCTACACTGCTGCCTTACACAGTGATCTGAAATAAATGTAACTTTTGTTTCAAACAAAATTTCATTTGAAAACTGTTGTATTCTTTGCTTATAAACATATAGTGAACTATCATCTGTATGTACAAAATAAAATTGCCTATAATTAAATAATACTTAACAGAGTGAATAATCAAGGACTTACTTGCTGACACATTTCGAAACAATCATTCCTTTTACAAAGCAAGGTCTTTACTGGCGGCATTGCACAAGGTATAAAGGTTGTCGGCATAAGATTTATGAGTGTGTCCGGGAGGGGGGCTAGGTTAAGTTGGTTGTTTACTGTGTAGTGGAACAGGGTGTTGGTTTCAAAGCGTGTGTGGTCATTTAATATATTTTCTTTATCTATTGCGCAGTGTTTGTATATTTCATATTTTTCTATAGTTGTCAGTTTTTTACTTTAGCTTAATGTGAGGATAGTATTTAAATTAGTATGTTTGTGCCGCATGTTTTGTAAATGTGTTGTTAACAAATACACACTAATTTAAATATAAATTGTATGACATACATATTAATTTAAATATTCTCCACATATTAAAACAAAGTAAAAAACTAACAACCTTAGAAAAATATGAAATATACAAACACTACACAACAGATAAAAAAAATATATTAAATGATCACACAGACTTTGAAGCTAACACCTTGTTCCATTATATAGTAAACAACAAACTTAACCTTCCCCCACTACACATATAAATCTTAAACACAAACGTTTGTAGCTTGTGTGACGCTGCCAGTAGAGGCTTTGCTTTGTAAAAGGAACGATTGTTTCAAAATACATCAGCAAGTAAGCCTTAAGTATTCACTTGGTCAAGTATTATTTAATTATAGTTTAATCAGTGAATTCAAGATGATTACAAGCAACTTCAAAATTGTCTATCAGAAAATGTACGTGTTTAGATACTATTTTTTGTACAAGTTATGTAAGGTTAAACTAAAAATAATTTTGGAAAAAAATTTTCTGTTAAATAAAATATAATATTTTGCTGTGGCACTTTTAATACACCCAGTAAAACAGAGTCTTGCATTGAAAGAGGAAAATTGAATTTAAATTGACTCAAATTAAAAATTGCACATTAAAGTAATCTCACATTATTTATCTCAAAGGGGTAACACGTTTATATACATACAGCCAAAAAGTATGAAGTAAATCTTACCACCTGTATACAAGAAATTAATACTTGTCACTTATTTTAAAAGCATTTGTAATTTCTTTTAAACAGGGCCATGAGATTACCCCAGGATTAATAAAATATAAAACCGATTAACGAGGGCATCAGAGAGAAATATAAGATCCACAAAAGATCTCATACCTACAGCAACAAGACTATATATAAAATTGTAAAGAAGCAAACTCAAAGAAAGAATTAAAAGGCAAAATCTGAGATGAACAAGCTGGTTTCTCTGTCAAGAATTCATGCATAAATGTTATTGATACTAACCAACAACAATTTTGAAGAAAAAACAAAAAACAGATCTATTACATTGCCTTTGTAGATCTTAGAAAAGCCAGTACTTACGTATTATACAGAGGGCACTAATATAGGAAGTAATGTTGTATAAATTTACAACCAAATCTATCCTAACTGGTTGCTCTAAAGGTATATTTATGTCTAGACATAGTGCAGTGCGCTGTTGCTACTGTATGTCCAAAAACATAGTCCCAACTAAAATGTGAATAAATAAACCTAACATAGCCTAACTTTAGTGTGTTTTCCGCAGTTAATTTGCGTGTCGGTTCAAGTAAAAATGATTTACTTTTGAAGTATCCAGTCAGGATAGATTTGGTTGTAATTTTATACAACATTACTATGTACCTATATTAGTGGCCTCTGTATAATATGTAAAAACCAAAAAGCCTATGGAACTGAACCACAGAAAAAATTATAGCAGATAATAGAAAATCTATATATTCACACCGGACTAATAAATGCAATAAAGAAACTTTAAAATGTAATGGTTTAATTTTGAAATGAACATAGCTCTATATGCTTTTAAATCTTTAAATGTAAAAAGTTTACATTTGAAAAATATAAACAATAAAATTTATTTTAATTGAACTGTTCCATTTTAGGCTATTCTCAAGCTGGAAGACCACCAGAATGTGTTTGTATCAGCACATACATCTGCAGGAAAAACTGTCGTTGCAGAATATGCTATTGCTTTGTCCTTTAAGCAACACACGAGGTAGGCATTGGTTAAGTTTATTCTTAAGTTCTGAGTATGTTCAATATATTTTTTTAAAATTAGGAATAAGTAAAAATGTGGTAAAAGTTCTGGTCATACAACAGGTTCCTATGTGATTAACAGGTAAACCAGAATTATTAGTGTAGAAATCTCATATTTCTGGATAGCCATACCTCTTTAAAGCAACAGATTTAGTTCATTTAAACGAAGTTTAGAAAATAAAGGGTAATAAAATTCTCCATATACTCTCGTCTTCATTTCTGTTAGGAATATTTCTATATATTTGAGTACATTTTTCTGCCTTTCCTAATGTTACAATATTTTTCTCTTTTGATTTGTTTTGGAAGAAAAGGTAATACTTCACTAAATGCTGGATGTCCTCGATTTTTGTTTTTTTCGTTGTTATTCAGGAACATGTTCTAAACATAACGTTAATTTCAAGTGGTATAATTACCTTTTGATTAGCAACATGTGCCTGCTCTGATATGGCCCCCGGAGAACATATTTTTGAAAATTTTTCACAGTATTTCATTTTTCTAATTGTTTGCTTTATAAACTTGCTTAAAAACTACTCAAGAATATTTTAAATTCTTTATTACAACAATTTTTTAATTCACACAATAAACAGAACAAAAAAAATACAACTTAACAAGTTTTAACACAATAGGCTAAACTCAATTCCTTCAATTTTAGTTACAAAATTTTATACCCTAGGCTATTTTCTAAGATCTCTTAATATCTCGGGGTTTATATGCATGGGCTATATTAACTCTTTGGTTAAATTAAATAAATTTTGATAAACAAGATTAAATTTAGAAAATAGTTTTAATAAATAGCTTCCTGATGAAAAACTTAAATTTGGAATAAGCAAAAAGGTCCCTAAACTATTTGAACTGGATTATGTTTCTTATTACTAACTATTAATTAATTACAAGATATTCTAATAATGTACAATTTTAAACTTCCTTATAATCTTAAAAGTTCACTAAAGTTTATTTCTATAGCGCTATATACTCAACTTATAAATTATCGAAGGTCGCTTGTTCACGTAGGATTTGGTTCTCTTTAAATTTTATATTTAACACACTTAAATTCTTTTTAGTTACTTCAAATTATATTAACACTGTATTATAGCTTTAAATTCACTTATCCTTGTTTTAATTTGGCCAATTTTCTTCACAAATCTGTATAATTTTGACGAAATTCTCCAAATGGAATTTTGAGTTCTCAGAGTAGGTCTGCTATCTCGGTGTCAGACTGACCCACGCCAGACTGACTAACGCTTCGTTTTTACTTTTAAAAATTGTTTAAACATGGCGTCCTCCTTGTTCCAAAAAAATCATCTGGCTATAATTTAGTTCGATTTCTTCCCACTAGAGTCGACTGCAACTGACCTACTTCTTTGTTTTACAGCTGTTAATGTCAACGAACTATTTTCACCGTTTTAATTTGGTTAACATACTGTTTCAATTTTCCGATCCTTAATAAACCTTCCAGTGTTTATTTCATTACTATTATTTGTGTGTGAAGTGTCTTTACTTTTTACTTTTGTAATAATTCCGAAATGTGTGTGTTTTTGAGCTGGATTTCTACAAACATAACCTCTAACCACATTGTTTACAATCGTGTTCCACTTTCTCCTTCAAGTAATTACTTATGCCCTATGTTAATAAAGTTCATAATTTTGTTTAAATATAATTATTATTATTAGATTATCTTGTTTTAATTTTATTTGATACAACAAATTTCCTAATGCATTTACAGTTCAAATATCTTGTTTATATGTTACAACCGTGTCTAGGCTTTTACCTAAAATTAGTTTCAATTTTAATCTAGCCAATTTCTTATTTGCTATTTTCAAAATGTTACAATATATATATATATATATATATATATATATATATATATTCTTGATATTTTACGTTATCCATTGTTTTTCCGTTGCATTGACTTTATGAAGTTAATATATTACTATTGTAAGTAATTTTATCCACCATTAAGTGCAATGATTTTACCTTGTGTGATGAGGCGCCTTTCGGTCACTTGACCATTGTCGAATCACCTATGATTCACAGGTGATTCGACAATGGTCAAGTGACCGAAAGGTGCCTCATCACACAAGGTAAAATCATTGCACTTAATGGTGGATAAAATTACTTACAATAGTAATATATTAACTTCATATATATATATATATATATATATATATATATATATATATATATATATATATTTAGGTTAGTTTTGGTTGGTAAAGATTATTTAGATTTTTTGGACTAGGAGACTGACAGACTTACCTTGGTAAGAGTCCACTCTGTAGTCTTGAAATAGAAACACATAAAAGCACTTAAACAATGATATATTTCAACCACACAGTGGTCTTTGTCAATCGATGAGAAAACACAAAAAGAAATATGAGAGTTTTATTTCATTCTCTCATATTTCTTTTTGTGTTTTCTCTTCGATTGACAAAGACCACTGTGTGGTTGAAATATATCATTGTTTAAGTGCTTTTATGTGTTTCTATTTCAAGACTACAGAGTGGACTCTTACCAAGGTAAGTCTGTCAGTCTCCTAGTCCAAAAAATCTATATATATATATATATATATATATATATATATATATATATATATATATATATTGTAATAATTGTAATTTTGTTTTTATACAAGTCTTAATAAAATTTATAATTTAAAAGAAATAACAATTCAATGCTGCTTTTTGTTACAATAAACTTTTAATATTTTAAAATGACATTCCTTGTTATCTTTTACAAAGTCACTTACTAATTAAAAATTCTTATTTCCTCTACAAAGAATTACAAAAATTAAGCTTTATTAGCCTAAGTCTTAAATTTGTTATGGCAGCAAGAAGTTTAGTTATAAAATTTAATATGAATTGAAATTGATTTAATTATTTCAATTTGAGCTTGAGCTCTCTTTATCTCGGGTTAAATAGGTGGGTTTTCTAAATTTTGACTAATAAATTTTGAGTTGGCACTTTCAAAAAAATATCTAAATTACAATTCTTACAAGTTAAAATTTTTACAAGTTATTTTAGTTCCTAATTAAATAATTTCCTGAATAATGTCTTCTTAATTGATCAGTTCAATGGTTTGGCTTATTGTTACTCTGTAATTATAATTTGAATACGATACTGCACTTTCCGCACCAGTTAAAAAAATAAAATTTCGACAGCCAATTCTGAATACGTCTTCCTCGTTCCAATGCTTTGTTCCAACTGCGTCCTGACGCTACCTTTGTTAGAAAAAAATGGCCAAGTCGTGAATTTCCGCTATTTTTTCGTTTATTCCTTGCAAGTAACAGCTTTACGGATGTCATGTTCTTCTTCTTTACGGATATACTTCTTCTTCTTAACAACTGCACTTAAATTTCTTTGCATTTAAATCCAAAACTGTTTTATATTATATCTCCACGAGAAATATTTAAAACGAACATCTTTTGCCGGTCAATGCGCACGCAACTCCACAAATCCGTTATGCAACGTGTTTACTACAGCACATTCCACTAGCTTGCCGTGTGAAAGTTTTAAGTGTATTTTTACATAGTTCTATTTAAATTGTTACCTATCAATTATTTCTAATACATATTCTTATAAATAGTGATTTGTGTGTTTTTTTTCTTTTATATAAAATCTTGTGATTAGATCTAAAATGTGGCCGTGTGCATTTTCTACACAAGTGAAATTAGGTTATGTTTACAATTCGTTCCTGGTATATTTTAGTAAATTTTACATACTGAATTTATTTTTATATATTTATCTTATTTTGGTAAGTGCCTTTTATATGTATACTACTTCAAAATGTTACATAGTCCCCAAATTTAGATAAAAAAAAAATTTTGATTCCAAAATTCCTTTTTTTTTATCTCAATTTTCACATTTTGGGAGTAAACTCTTACTCTATCCTTCTTGCTTGTCTGCTGCCATCTAATTACATATGATATACTTAACTCCTAACAATACAATAAATTAACAATTAACATTTAATCAACAATCCTTTTACTCTTAACTCTCAATTTTCACATTTTGGGAGTAAACTCTTACTCTATCCTTCTTGCTTGTCTGCTGCCCTCTAATTACATGTGATATACTTAACTACTAACAATACAATAAATTAACAATTAACATTTAATCAACAATACTCTTACTCTTAACATTTCGTACATTAATCATTTTCTGATTCTTAGAGTCTATTTTATAAACTTTTTCTTTTTCTTTCTTTATTTTAAATTTAATAGAATGGAATCTTTCCAATCATAAGTCTTTTTATTTATCTATATAATCTATCTTCTGACACAGTGTTCTTTTTTTAAATTTTAGCCTAACCGAGTCATAGCATGTCTAGGTTGTTTGTAGGTTAGGTCCTTGTTCTTATTCATTCATCCCTTCCTATTTTATTTATTTTTACATATTTTTTTTTTTACTTCTTTATATTTTTTTTTTTCAAGTGTTTGTTTAATTATTAAGTCATTTCTGGTTTATTTGTTATCTATCCCTCCTACATTCGCTTCCTTCTCCTAATACTTTTATATCCTGAGTCATTCCTGTTGTTTCCATCTTATTATCCTTTGTTATTTTCCTTTCTCTCGACTTCTCCTGGATACATGTCATATTATTGCCTGTGTCTATTAATGCCTGTAAACTTGTTTCCTCTATTAATTTCTATTCCTGGGTTTATTATTTTTTTTTCAATTCCTAAATTATAATTTCTCTCCTCATCTTCTTGTTCTAAAAATTTTCTACTGATTAATACATTATTTATAGTTAACTTAATTTTATCGTAGGAGCTTTTATCAAATTTTATCACTGGCAACCTCATTTGTTCTGTTTGATGCTCCTTTTCCTGATCCAAGGCGACGATACCAGTGTTCTCTAGTTTTCCGTTTGACTATGTGCACCATCCTCCTTCCTTGTCCCCACGCCTATCCTTGCCTCTATCTGATTTATTTCCTTCTGGCTCCTGTCATTGGTTCTGTAATTCCTGTCTCCTCTATTTTCTCGACTATTTTCCTGCCCTGGTCTTGGTTCAATATTCCCCCTCATATGATTATCTATTCTTCTGTTACAAAACTGGACATATGGCCGTCCTTCACTTCTATATTCATTCCTTCTATACAATTCTCCTGGTCCTGGAAATCTTCTATTTCCCTGCTGTCTCATCCCTTCCTCACCCCTTCTGGGTGGAAATCTATTTCCAGTCTGTTCCTCTCTAGGGGTAGGCCTATTCCATGGTCCCCTGTTTCTCTGTCTTATTTCCTTATTTCTCTCCTCTATATCCTCCTCATTTAGCATCCTTTCCATCTCTCGGATCGTTTTTATATTTTGTACTCTTCTTGACAACTGTATCCTTTCATTAAAATGCCGGCTTAATCTCCGGACTATCTCTTCCTCATTTTGCGGTGGTGTCATGTTCTTTAAAACTATGACTCTTTCTATGAAATAATCTGCTCTGGCTCTTCCATTTCCCTCAATATACCTTTCATTTTCTATTCTCTCTTTGATGCCTTCCTGTATTTCTTTGGCCCAGTATCTTTCTATAAACCTATCTTGTAAATCCGCGAAATTTTCCACCTCCTCTCTGATTGATTCCCACCATCTTGCCGCTCCTACTTCCAAGGCTCTATCTATGATTCCTCTCCATTCATTTTCAAATCCTTCCCCTGTCCTACATCCAAATTTTTTCTCCACATACCTATCCAGTCTTTTTAGGAACTCCATAGGGTTACCATTCCTACCATTAAATTTTGGCATCTCCTCCTGATTCCCGCATGACACCTGTATTATCCTTAGGCCTTCTCCTCCTTTATTTTCTTCCACCTTCTTTTCTACCTTTTCATTCTCTGGGTCAATTCCCCTTGTTTTTCATTATTCCTCCTTCCTTCTGTTTCCAATCGGTCAATTCTATCATTATTATTGTTTTTCTCAATCGCTATCTCCCTATTTAAAACTCTTAACTCTTCCCTGTTCTGTATTGTCATTCTTTCTACCTTCTCTATCTCTTTCTTATTAATTTCTGTCACATCAGCTATTATTTCTTTTGTTTCCTCTAAATTCTCCTTAATCTTCTCCTCTAAGTCTCTTCTCATAACTCCTATTTCAGCATTATTCTCTGTTCTCAACTGTTCCCTCATATCCTCTATCATTCTCCTATTTTCTTCCTTTAGGCTTTCGAATTTCTTATCCATTTCCAACCTACTTGAGGCAAATCCTCTGTTCATCTCTTCTTTCATCTCCTTATTTTCCTCCTTTATATTCTCATTTAATTCTTTTCTTATTTCGTCCATCTTATCTAATTGTCTATTCATATTCTCACTCATTTCTTTCATCTCCTCTTTTCCTTCATTTATATTCTCTTTTAATTCCTTTTTTAATTCTCTCATATCCTCCTTCATTTCCTCTCTCCCTTTTAGACTCATTTCCATGAGAGATCTCATCATTTCCCTCAATTCTTCATTCTCATTATTTCCCTTTTTCTGTTGGGTTTGCATCAGTGGTAATCCCCTAGCCTCATCTACTTGGGTTTCCACCTCACTCTCTTCTATAGGCATATCTGTGCCTTCCATTTCTGTCTCTTGTATTTCTAGGCTTGTCCCTTCTTCCAATTCTATTAGGCCTATTGTAGCTTCTTCCTCTTTTTCATCTATTTTTTCTTTTAATGTCACATATTTTCCTTTTGCAGCTTCCTCAATTGCTGTACCCTTCCTAGACCTACTATGTTTGTTATATTCCTCTAATTTTTTTGTTTTTTTCGCTTTCTCCCTCCTTAAATTATATGTACCTGTTTCAGATTCCATTTTTTTTTTTATTTCTTTATCTAAAATTTCAAAATTCCCCTTTATTCTATTTAAATTTTGAAAATAAAAAAAATTATTGACTTATGGTTGCAAAGTCCTGAAAAGTAAACAATATTAATACAAATATTTAATTAATAATCTTATCTAAAGTGCCTTGAGGTTAATTCTTAAATTTTTTTATAATCGAGCCCCACGTTTGTGTGCCAAATGTAATAATTGTAATTTTGTTTTTATACAAGTCTTAATAAAATTTATAATTTAAAAGAAATAACAATTCAATGCTGCTTTTTGTTACAATAAACTTTTAATATTTTAAAATGACATTCCTTGTTATCTTTTACAAAGTCACTTACTAATTAAAAATTCTTATTTCCTCTACAAAGAATTACAAAAATTAAGCTTTATTAGCCTAAGTCTTAAATTTGTTATGGCAGCAAGAAGTTTAGTTATAAAATTTAATATGAATTGAAATTGATTTAATTATTTCAATTTGAGCTTGAGCTCTCTTTATCTCGGGTTAAATAGGTGGGTTTTCTAAATTTTGACTAATAAATTTTGAGTTGGCACTTTCAAAAAAATATCTAAATTACAATTCTTACAAGTTAAAATTTTTACAAGTTATTTTAGTTCCTAATTAAATAATTTCCTGAATAATGTCTTCTTAATTGATCAGTTCAATGGTTTGGCTTATTGTTACTCTGTAATTATAATTTGAATACGATACTGCACTTTCCGCACCAGTTAAAAAAATAAAATTTCGACAGCCAATTCTGAATACGTCTTCCTCGTTCCAATGCTTTGTTCCAACTGCGTCCTGACGCTACCTTTGTTAGAAAAAAATGGCCAAGTCGTGAATTTCCGCTATTTTTTCGTTTATTCCTTGCAAGTAACAGCTTTACGGATGTCATGTTCTTCTTCTTTACGGATACACTTCTTCTTCTTAACAACTGCACTTAAATTTCTTTGCATTTAAATCCAAAACTGTTTTATATTATATCTCCACGAGAAATATTTAAAACGAACATCTTTTGCCGGTCAATGCGCACGCAACTCCACAAATCCGTTATGCAACGTGTTTACTACAGCACATTCCACTAGCTTGCCGTGTGAAAGTTTTAAGTGTATTTTTACATAGTTCTATTTAAATTGTTACCTATCAATTATTTCTAATACATATTCTTATAAATAGTGATTTGTGTGTTTTTTTTCTTTTATATAAAATCTTGTGATTAGATCTAAAATGTGGCCGTGTGCATTTTCTACACAAGTGAAATTAGGTTATGTTTACAATTCGTTCCTGGTATATTTTAGTAAATTTTACATACTGAATTTATTTTTATATATTTATCTTATTTTGGTAAGTGCCTTTTATATGTATACTACTTCAAAATGTTACAATATATATATATATATATGTATAACTCAGATGTATAACTCAACTATGTACATTATCCGAGGACTGACATTCGAAAGAGGGTTCAGTTCATTCAAAATTAGCTTAGAAAACGAAGCTCTATTGAGTTTTATTTTGTTCTGGAATAACCTATTAACCAAATAAAGAACAAAAACCAGGGTTAGGAAATGAATAGAGGAGGACCTTCAGGACCTAACTTAAAAGTGGTGATAGGATCTGATTAGATTGGATCTGTTAATATGAATAATTTCTGAAGGAAAATCACAGGATAAATTATAGACAAAATTCAGCCTGCAAACAGAATGGATTCAATCAATGCTATCCTAAAATATGGACAACTCATAATGTCTTAAATTCTTCTTTTTAGGTTTAAGATAATTAATGTGACGATTATCGCCTATGAAAGAGGGAAATATTTTGAATGGAGAAAATTAGATTAAAGAGCTAAACTCCTGATCTCGGATCACTCTATTTGTCAGTTATATGTCAAAAAAAAAAAATTGTAAACTAAAATTATTTCCTTTGTTGTATTTAAGGTTTTCTTTGTTATTGCTAAAGATGATCAATCTATGTTACTGCTCAATAGACGTTTGCTAAGTAGTTTCTCTCCAATTACTATTACATTACAGTTAAATTATACTACCAGGCCCAATATCAGTTAAAAAGCAATGGTTACTATTGTTTTATTTGATCAGTTTCAAGTTGACAGCCACAATGATGTGTCACACCTGTCCTTGGGAGCAACAGTATAATTCAAGTGGTTTTCATTAAGATACAATACTGTTTTTCTGGGTATTTTCATTAATACCATAGGAGAAATTGAAAATAGGGCTCATTTTGTTCAGTTCTTAGCTCTTACTCACTGAGTCTGTTTCTAGGAATTATTTTTGCAAACAAAAAATGTCATTTTAAGTAAGACAAACCTTAGTGCTTTGTTGATGGGTTTATATGTTTCTTCCAGTATAATTTAATCCTTAAATTAAAGTAAGTATTTACTAGTTACTTTTGTAATCAAAATTTGTAAAACTAAGTTTTTATATTGGCCCAAGGCTTATCCAAACTGTTGAACAAAGTCTAGCGATTTCTGTGTTTAGGCTATGTCTAGATACAATCGAGACGTCTATAGACAATTGCAAGACAAAACCCGTGTCTATAGACATGTCTTTGTAACAAAATTGCAGAATATTGGCCTCCCATCTGAGATGGGAATCTTTGGACAATTCTTAGACAATGTTGGGCAATGGGCAACATTTTGGACGTGTTGCGAGACATAGTTGCCAGTTATTATCAGTGAGTCATGAGGAATACTTATCATTTGATTGCTTTAGTTTATTTTGTTTGTTTTGTTTTCTATTGTTTTTATTATTTAAATATGTGGCCTATGCAAAAATGTTTTGTTTTTCATAGAACATTTTCCTGAGGAAATGTTTTTTCCTTGCGGATTATAAAAATTGCAATAAAAAAAGAAAGTCCAGTCATGTTTAGCAATTAACCAAGAAGCTCGTAGACGCAACAGAGTCTCTGAAATGTCTAGATACATTTTCTATACACACATCTCTTGACAATCACTCGGCTTTGTCTAATAGTGTAAACAAGGTTTTAGAATATGAATATTTAATCCAGCTGTTGGGCATTGGCTCTAGATGAAACAAGTACAAAATTAAGATCGAACAGTTTTATTTTTTGCTTATTTGTTATCCTGGCAGTCAGGATAAGTAATGTATATCATGTATACATGTCTGAGGTCAAGTATACCTCTGGTCAATCTATTAACAAGTTATTAATATTGTGGCTCGCAGGAAATACATTCTTATATTTTGTTTATTACATCTCAGAACATCTGGAGCACTGGCTAATTAAAATACATCTATTAATGACTTATTAATGTTGAGCCAAGTAATAAGATCTATCGTAACCTAATGATTAAGTAAATGTGTTTTTTTTTATTATGCATATTATTCTAGCTGAGATAAATCAAATATATCTAAAAAACCTAGACCTGTGTGGTTAAAGAAAATGCATTATTGTTACTGTACCTATGTCAAAAAAGGTGTAGCAACTATTATTTTGTAGTAGGAAATATACAGTAATTTGAAAGTTATAACTAAGTGGCTACCCTGTTTATTAATATTATTATATTGGTATTTTCAAAGAGAATCAACAAAGTAATCGTAAATTCACAGGGATCTTATAATGTAATGCCAGAATTGTTCCATGTATCCGAGATCAGGAGTTTAGCTCTTTAATCTAATTTTCTCTATTCAAAATATTTCCATCTTCCATCAACATTTTTAAAGCCTCTCTTTCACTAATTCACATGGATTTAGCATAGGTTCAGAATTATGCTCTGTGACATTGATAAATCCTGTGTCATTCTACAAGCCTTAAAACTGCACGGTATCGTGGATGGTTACCATATCTCTGGTAATTACAGCCAAACTGCAATAGCATCAATAAAGCACTTCCACACCAAGTATTTAATTTGAAATTTACTGTAATAGTGTTTTTAAATTATGTTTCAGAACAATATATACTTCACCTATTAAGGCACTTTCTAATCAAAAATACCGTGACTTCAAAACTGTTTTTGAAGAAGAACATAAAATAGGAGATGTAGGCCTTATAACAGGAGATGTTCAATTGAATCCAAAAGCTGGTTGTCTAATAATGACTACAGAAATTCTTCGTTCAATGTTGTATAAGAAAAATGAAGTTATTCAAGATTTGGAGTATGTGATATTTGATGAAGTACATTATATAAATGATAAAGAAGTAAGTAAAGTTAGACTTCCAAGCTATTGTACATAACTTACGAACAATTATGCATAATTTACGTTTTTTGGTATAATTTTGACTTAACTCACTCCTACAAACTGTTATTTAAATATATGATTAATTTTAATGATAGACTAGGGAAACATAATCCTCTTTAAGAATTACATTTTTTATTAATTACTTATAAAAAAACTAAGTTATTCATAATTTACTATTTTAAAACAATAATAATAGAAATTTTTAAAATCACTAACCCTCATAAATTCAAATGAATTTAAAACCACACTATCTAAATATAATTCAAATTTTAGAACACTAATTAAAGATCTTTAAATTTATTACCATCTTATCAGTAATGGTTTTAATGAACAAAATATTTTGTTGTAAATGATAGACAGGAGATTGTAGAAATGTTATTAGTTTTTACTTTTTTAACTAAATAAATAAAACCTACTAACCAATATCAGGTTTTAAAGGGAGACCAGAAAATTCAAGCTGAACATGTAATTGACACAAGCCATAGTTTAAATAATGTTAATTTAGTTTAAAATGTACATGATAGAAGATTGTTAAATGTTTTTGAAAGTATTTATGTACATAAATGTGGAAATAATAATTTAATGAATAACGATAAAGGGCTTATGCATAATTCAGCTTTGTATTGTTTAATTGATTGAAATGTAGTATATGTATAAGATTTTATAATGTTGTATCTTTTTGATAAAATGGATTTTGTTTGTTGAATATTAAGGCTGTATTTGTGAGTAATAGCTAATACCCCTTTAGAACCTGATTTAGATATTTTGATACGTGATTGGTCAAGATTGTTAGTAGGAGATGATGGGTGGGGACCTTTTGCTACATAAGAAAAACAAAAATTGATGTTAAATGGTACTTCTGAAGATGGTTACCATGTAATCGAAATGTACATGAAGTAACTGTAATAAAATAAAGATTTTAGTTTGTGGTTAGTGATTTTTTTTTTATTTAGTTGAAAAGTTGGTCCACAGTGCACAACAAATTGATTAGTTTTTACTAGTTTAGAAGTTGGTATTAGTTGTGATATGCATCATTTAAAAAAATAGTAAGTTTGAAGGTGTGGCTGTACTGATAGTCAACTGACAAAACCTGAGTTTTTAAAGGTGTTCTAAACTGATTCTGAAGTTAAAAAAATTTTAAATACTTTATAATCTCTTTCATCAATAATTTTATAATAATCGGTGCTCAGTGGAATAGTCGGAGGTCTTACATGATAGAACTTTTTTCAGACATCCCTATGTACAACTCCAGAAGCCATCCTACCTTTCCTCCTGTTTAGTTAATTATGCATAAAACAAAAGGTTTTTCACTTATATTTGTTTCACAATTTTATTTTTCTTAACAATAATAACCTTTTATACCTGGTCTATACAATCTGTAAGTACTATGTGACTGATTGTTTCACAGAGAGGCCATGTTTGGGAGGAAGTTGTGATATTGTTACCACCTCATGTAAACATTGTGATGTTGAGTGCAACTGTCCCCAACACTCTAGAATTTGCCAACTGGGTTGGTCGAACAAAAGAGCGCAAGATGTATGTCATCAGTACAGTGAAAAGACCAGTCCCTCTTCAGCACTTTTTGTACACTGGGATGAATCGTATGTCTAGAGAAGAATGTTTCCTTATCAGAGAAGCAGAAGGACCATTCCTTTTACAAGGGTATGTCAACAAATTTAATGTATGGAGAGCAAAAAATGTGAAGTCAAGTAACAAAATTATCAAATTAGTCAGAATTTCCGTACAAATTGATGTTTTTTAGAAATGTTAAATCTTTGTCATATACGCACATCTAATTTAATCGCCACAATTGTGTCATTATAAACGTAGTCAAATTAACTCACTTGGTTTTCTATAAGACTGAGTGATTTTTTCAGAATAGAAATAACCTTTTCTATTTAAATTACAAGCCCTAATAAATTAGGTTTTGTATTTTATTATTTTTATTTGATTGCATTTAAACATTTTTTAAATATACAAAAGTCAAAAATAATTATAAAGATATAATATATATTATATGTTCCAAATATAATAACATAACATATAATAACAATAAACATATAATAACTCTATAAAGTCAGTGCAACGGAAAAATAATGGACAATGTTAAATATCACATATATAATCTCAAGGAGTTATTCACCAATGGTCAAGTGACCAAAAGGTGCCTCATCACATAAGGTAAAATTATTGCACATAGTGGTGGTAAAAATTGTTTACAATTAATAATAATAACTTCATAAAGTCAGTGCAACAGAAAAATAATGAACAACGTGAAATATCCGATATATATATATATCTCGAAGAAGAGCGAGTGAATTCTACTGTTGTTGGGTTCACCTCGTCAATGCTGGATGAGATTCTAGCGAAACATCGGAACTGCAAATTTATGGACTGCAGAATGAACGGATGTACTCCAGATAGTAACTATTCATCATATATATATATATATATATATATATATATATATATATATATATATATATATATATATATAGATTTTATGGACTAGGAGACTGACAGACTTACCTTGGTAAGAGTCCACTCTGTAGTCTTGAAATAGAAACACATAAAAGCACTTAAACAATGATATATTTCAACCACACAGTGGTCTTTGTCAATCGAAGAGAAAACACAAAAAGAAATATGAGAGAATGAAATAAAATAATTGTAATCACAGATTGTGTAGAGTAGAAATCAGATGTCACAGATGCACAGATTATATATATATATATATATATATATATATATATATATATATATATGCTGATACGTATTCCTTCATGGATGGAAAAATATGATGAATAGTTACTATCTGGAGTACATCCGTTCATTCTGCAGTCCATAAATTCGCAGTTCCGACGTTTCGCTAGAATCTCATCCAGCATTGACGAGATGAACCCAACAACAGTAGAAGAGCGAGTGAATTCTACTGTTGTTGGGTTCACCTCGTCAATGCTGGATGAGATTCTAGCGAAACATCGGAACTGCAAATTTATGGACTGCAGAATGAACGGATGTACTCCAGATAGTCACTATTCATCATATATATATATATATATATATATATATATATATATATATAAAGTTGATAAATTACTATTGTAAATACTTTTATCCACCACTAAGTGCAATAATTTTACCTTGTTGTGATAACGCACCTTTCGGTCCCTTGACCATTGTCGAATCACTGATTATTTTTCTGGTGTAGATGTTCGGTTCGTGATGTTAGTATTTGTTGACGTTACACGAATTTTATCTTGATCTGCGTGTATGATGTTTTTATATAGTATGTCTTCTGTATATGTGGTCTGTAGGTTCATTAAATTGTTGTGTGTGTTTTTATAAATGTGGTATTTTTCTAGTGAGTTTAATTCTATTGGGTTATTATTTATTTCAAGTATGGTTAGGTTATTTTCATAGTTAGTTATTTCATGTTTATGTGATGTTAGGTGTGCTGCAACATTTGATACTTTTGTAGTTTTATTTTTGAATGCTCTGTAATGTTCTTCAAATCTTATTTTAAATGATCTGGTAGTTTTCCCTATGTATAATGCATTGCAGTCGTTACATGTAGTTTTGTAAACTCCTAATAGGTTATGTTTTTCTGTATTTGTTTTGTGGTTTGTGTTATTAAGATATTTTATTATTTTGTTGTTTGGTTTGTATGTTGGAGTGTAGTATTCTTTGTTGTATATATTTGTTAGTTTTTCTATTTTGTTATGGGTGTAATTATATTTTAGGTAGCGTAACATTTTGGAATAGCAAGTAGGAAAGGCACTATGTATAATATAATATAAATATGTAAGTAAATTCAAACCATAAAATAACCAATTATGAAAAAAGAGAAAAATGTAAACATAACCTAAATTGGCAAAATCGTAACATTTAATCACAAGTTTAGAACAATAACCACTATAAAAAAAACAATATAATAGAAACAATTTGATGTATAACAGTTTGAAATGAACACTAAAACCATGTAAATAAAAGTAAAAGCCTTTAAGTGGTAAGAAAGTGAAACATTTTGGATTGCACAAGTTGACCAAGACAGGATGGCTAGCGTATTCAGTGAGGTGCGTGCGCATTGTGAATAGAACAGCTGATAATTTAAACTTAGTCGGGAGAAATAATATTTAAATGCAGTAACCTGCAAAGAAATTAAAATGTAGTTATTAAGAACATGAAATGTACCAAAGGCAGTGAATACAGCATCCGTAAAGCCGGTAACAACAATTAAAAAAAGGAAATAGTTTGTTTAGCCATTTTTAAATGCTTGGCTTAGCGTCGCTTCAGTTGTACAAACCTACTCAAACAAGACAGACGTACTTCAGAATTGGCCAATAAAATTTAACAAATTTAAACTTAGTGCGGGAGTGTTAGTCTTGAATTCAATTAACAGTACAAAATACTTTCAAGAAAATTAATTGAAACTATTTATTTAGAAAGATTTTATTAAATATTTTGATAAAGGCCGAAAAGTGGAATCTACAATCTACAACACTTAAGTATCTAGGCTAGATCCATTAATACACTTTGGAAATTTTGCAATCAGACATTTATAAAAGAAAAAGAAACCAGTGAATTTATTATAAAATCAAACTAGAAAAAACATTTAGAATGAATATTAAGGGACAATTTTACCTAGAAATAAATTAATTTGTAACATAATTTAAAGGATTTTATAGCTTAGATTTTTTTGCTCTTGTACTTTAGAGTGCCAAATAAGTTTTCATTATTCAAAATTTAAAACCTGCCAGATAACCCGAGATTAAGAGAGCTTGTGCTAAACTAAAATTAAAATCAATTTAGACTAAATTAAATAAAAAAAACTGTTGCTGCCAAAAGAGAGATAGAATTTAGAGTAATAAGACTCATTATAATAGAGGACACTTATAGCAAATTTGTAAACTTTTAAAAAAGAACAGAAAATTGTAATTTATTAATAGAACTTATAATTGCCAAGAAATTGTGTAATTTGATACATTAAACTTGTTATTAAAAAGAAAGCTCTAGAATATTTATTTCTCTTAAAATAAATTAGAAAATTTACTAACCTACCTTGAACTAAATAACTGAAAAATTTTATTAAAGAAAATTTTGAAAAAATACATTTTTAAAAATTCATAATTCATAATTAATAAAAGAAAAATTTACAGTAGATTTTTTTTATTTTTATTATTTTTGTGTTCAGGTTGTAGTGTTGTGTTGAGGTTCGATTTTTTTTGTAAATTTATTAAAATAATTAAATAAATTTATTTTATTTCATTCTCTCAAATTTCTTTTTGTGTTTTCTCTTTGATTGACAAAGACCACTGTATGGTTGAAATATATCATTGGTTAAGTGCTTTTATGTGTTTCTATTTCAAGACTACAGAGTGGACTCTTACCAAGGTAAGTCTGTCAGTCTCCTAGTCCAAAAAATCTAAATAATCTTTACCAACCAAAACTAACCTAAATATATATATATATATATATGTTGCATACAGAGTTTTGAAAGCGTATGTAGTTTACTTTTAGCGAAATTATCTTGCAATATGCAGGCTTTATAAAGAGTGTCTTAAACTTTTTAATGTAGATGTAGAAAATTCGATGTAATAAATACCTGTTGAGGTTAGGAGTTCATACAATTTAAACTGTTCTTGTTTGAAACACTGTAAGTAATCGTCAGGGAATTATTTCTGTAGATTGAAGATATTAAAGGTTTCATACGCTGGGCATACCAGAAAGAGGTGAATCAGCAGTTAATCCTTTTTTTCGTAAGGCCTAGGTTTATACATGCATTCAAAAACAGTGTGTTTTTGAACAAAATTTTTTGTGTGTACAGTTTGAATGCAAAGCTTTTCAACTGTTTTAAGTACAGCTTAGGAAGATACATAATAAAGGGATAATACAGGTGGATAGATCACAAATAACACAAAGAAAACCAAGAGATAAGAGTAGGAAAAAGGTTATAAACTTTTAGGTTATATATTTTTTAGGTTAGTTCTAGTAGAGCTTAAAGCTTATTTAGAAATGTTTGGACTAGATAGGAGACTGACCGACATACCTAGTGGCAATAGTCCAAAACTGCAATCTCTTGGAAATAAATAGACACAAATAAAAAACTAATCACACTATTGAAATATTTCAATCATACAATGATCTTCTTCAAATTTTTAAAAAAAATCTTTTTTTAGATAGATTTTGTCTACTATGTTGTTTTACTTCCCTCCAAAGTAATGTACTACATACATATTCTGTTTAGATTTTCATAATATTTTCAGTAACATAACTGAAAGTAATATAAAAATTAATGTTTTAACTAAATTTTAATTAAAACTTAATAATTTAGTAACACTTTATTTTTAGTATTTTTTATTATTTTTTTTTAGGAATAACCTATTTATTCGCTGTGTAATTTTCATTTATGCAAATGTTATTGTTACTATTTTGTTTTTTAGTTATTTAGTTTATTGCTAGCAAAAGAAAAAAAGGATTCATGCATTTTATTATCCATGACTATCGATAAAGCTTTTGGTAAAACTTAGAAAACTAATGACTTACAAAATTCGTAATTTAAGTAAATTAAAACTTACTAAAACAAAACATTTTTGAACGCATTAAACTATCTTCATCAGTGTTAGGTTTGGGCACTGGGAAGCAGCATTGAGCTAATTATGAAATTTAGTTGAATGCTTTTTTTTTAATGATTTTCTCAAATCCTTGCAAAATTCCATAAATAATATGGAAATGTATGCATTTAAATTGGTTGTGATACTACAAGAGTGAATTAATATTATAATAATAAAACTTTAAATTTAATGTGTATACTGTAACTTGTTATTTAGTGTAGTTTATTGTGTTTAGATATAATGATGCTATGGAAGCTAAAGAAAAGAAAAACAAGAAGAAGGAAAAATCAGCTGGCTGGGGTGGTTCACGAGGGCGTGGGCGAGGAGGATTGTACAGACCTAATTCAGGAAGAGTAATGATATCAGAAAAAGAAGAGGAGCAGATGTATTTATCACTGATGGAGTATCTGTATGAACAACAACTTCTACCGGTAGTTATCAAAATAATCTATTAAAGAAATTTTTTTCAATATTGAATTTTTATAATTTCTAACATGCAATGTTAACCATTTCTTAATGATTAACCGTTTGAATATTGAGTCAAAGAGGTTTATTTAATTAGTGGAACGTTTCAGCAACTAGTTTTTTGCCCTTAACAAGCCTAAAAACAATATTACCTTGCTTTTAAATACACGTGTAAAATGCAAGTACACTCACTACAATAATTTAAAACTTTTAAAAACCCAAAACATTTAGTCAAAAATCTAATAAAATTACCTACCAAAGTAGTGAAAATTAGATGGGTTATTTTATTAAATTTTTGACTGAAAATTTTAATGACGTTTTTTTAAGTTTTAAATTGTTGTAGTGAATGTACTTGCTTTTTATTTGGATATTTAAAAGCAATGTAATATTGTTTCAGGCTTAATAAGGGCAACAAACTAGCTACTGAAACGTTGCAGTACTTAAATATACTTTTTGACTCAATAATCAACAGGTTTTTCATTATTTAATACTTATTTCGAGTGCTCAAATACACATGAGGGTTAACCATTTCTGTTTTTGTAAAAAATGTTCGTTCTATGGTTGGATATACAATATAGTTGGGGGTGACCATATTCTATTACTTCAAATTTTAAGTTGAAAACTAGGATTAAAATTTTTGTGTAAATCTTGGGGTTTTTCTATATTTACACTTTTGTTATTACCCTAGCAAAAAAACACTACTTACTGATATTTTAAAGCAGACACGTTTCACACTATGTCAGCACATTATTTAATGCTGTGAGTCACGGACAAGACTGCAAACACCACAAACACTATCCACAACACATTCTAAACAACAAAACACACTCACAATCAAATACTATATTTGAACACATAATTAACAACTACTCTATGAACAATAACACACAACAGTACACCAATACAACACAGACTCACACCAACACAACACACCTGAGCAATAGTCTTGTCCATGACTCACAGCATTGAACAATGGACTGACCTAGTGCAAAACGCGTGTGCTAAAAAATATCAGTAAGTACTGTTTTTTTGCCAAATTAATACCAAAAGTGTAATTAAAATTCTCCTTTTTTTCATAAAGAGTTTTTCCGGAAAAGTACGTTTTTTCAGTATAGCACTGGCCAAAGTACAGCCTGCTGAACACATTCAGACCTGCTAACACTTTTTAAGTGGTCCTCTCAAGTATTAAGTGTTTAACCCTTTGATTAGCATTCATGTACCAGTACGTGAGATAGCGCAACAGCCTGTCACGTATGGTATTCCTGATTCTCAGATTAGCATTGCCATACTTTTACGATTTGTTTTTCTGTGTATTGTGCTGTATTCAAGGTCAAATATTTTTGTAATTGTCTGGACAGTAATTACTACACAATGTACATAGTCTCCATTTTTTTTTATCCAGAGTCTATGGGTTTTCCCACGTATTTACAGATCGTTTCGAAATTTGTTCTGTACATTACAATAAATAGGCGATTGAATAATAAAAAAATTCTTTTATGTCCAAAGTCTGGTTTTTCCCATGTGTTTACAGATTGTTTTGAAGTTTCTGCAGTATTTTACAATGAAAGGTATTTTACAAAAAAAAGGTCAACAGATAATTTTTAGCAAAGAAATTGTCAGTAAACGTAAGGTAAAGTTTGGTTAACATGAGAAAATAAGTAAATAAAAGAAATATTAACAAATATTGCTATAATTTTAAAAATTAGAAAAAGTATAAACATCTTTTATAAATATATTGTTCACAGAAGCCATATCAAGGCAGGCACATGTTGCTAAGCAAAAATGTTAAATGTTAAAAAAAAGAAAAATAGCATGGAAAGAAAAATTAATATCATATATTTGTAGTTATTTTTTACTTGAATATTTAGTAATATTTTTCACACAGACACCACATAGGGTAGGAAGAACCACTCACTATTTCTTTGTTTTTATGTTACAACTTGTAACGGTGGCAGTAATAATTATTCTGTAAGGAACTCAGCTCTAGAAATGAATGGTTGTTCAAGTAAGTGGTAACGGAGACGATAAACTTGTTTTATTTAGCCAGGAAAAAATAACGGTATATAATTATAATGTATAATTAGTATATGGGTCGAAAACTGCTTTTTATAAGTATTGACCCTCTATGTAAGACAGTTTAAGCAGTTCTACTTTAGTATGTAAGACAGTTTAAGCAGTTCTACTTTAGTATAAACACATTTATTGTTTTTTATATGGTGTTTTTCAATGCTTATTGTCATTATTATTATTACAAAGAGTTTTTTCAGGTTGTATTGTTCACTTTATCTAGAAACAGATGCGATAAAAATGCACAGATGTTAAAAGGGAAAGTCAGCTACTTGACAGATGATGCAGAGAAGGCTTACATTTCCAGATTCTTTAAAAAAAATATATCACGACTTAAGGAAGAAGATCGCAACTTACCACAGGTAATATGTTTATATAGTTCTTGTTCCAGAAGGTATGTGTTAAAAAGGACTTTTGGGGAAATAAATTTGTTCTAGTTCATTATACCTGTTCAAAAAATAGACTTTTCATTCGGAAATGGTAGTGAACACACAACGGTAAAAAAGGGGTCTACAATTTTTCTTAATTTAAAAACAATAAATTTGCAATAAGAATAAAACAAAATGTTTAAATATTTTTTTTTTAAATTACAGTGTGTTTTGTGTTGTGAAATATGTAATATTTCACGTTGTCCATTATTTTTCCATTGCTCTAACTTTATAAAGTTCTTATTGTTGTAAACAATTATTCCAGGACTAAGAGCAATAACTTAACCTTATGTGATGAGGCACCTTTCGGTCACTTGGCCATTGTCGAATCACTAAATTAATTTTCTCTATTTTTCTGGTGTGGATGTTCAGTTCGTGATGTTGGTATTTGTTGACGTCATATAGTTTTCTTCTTGTTCCGTGTGCATGATGTTTTTGAAAAGTACGTCGTCTGCATAAGTTGTCCGTTGGCTCATTAAATTATTGTGTATTTTTTTATTTTAGAAAAAAATTAATTCAGTGATTCGACAATGGTCAAGTGACCGAAAGGTGCCTTATCACATAAGGTAAAATTATTGCACTTAGTGGTGGAAAAAGTTGTTTACAATTAATAATAATAACTTCATAAAGTCAGTGCAACAGAAAAATAATGGACAACGTGAAATATCATGATATAATAATTATATATATAATATATTTAGGTTAGTTTTGGTTGGTAAAGATTATTTAGATTTTTTGGACTAGGAGACTGACAGACTTACCTTGGTAAGAGTCCACTCTGTAGTCTTGAAGTAGAAACACATAAAAGCACTTAACCATTGATATATTTCAACCACACAGTGGTCTTTGTCAATCAAAGAGAAAACACAAAAAGAAATATGAGAGAATGAAATAAAAATAGAGTTTTATTGTCATCTAAATAAAAATATTTAGATATTGTCAGGGAAAAGAGATTGTCCCCTGACAGACTTATATAAACTATAATCACTCATATGCTAATGGAAACAATACATATATCTTTAATCTGTGCATCTGTGACATCTGATTTCTACACAGTCTGTGATTACAACTTATATTTATTTTATTTTATTCTCTCATATTTCTTTTTGTTTTCTCTTTGATTGACAAAGACCACTGTGTGGTTGAAATATATCATTGGTTAAGTGCTTTTATGTGTTTCTATTTCAAGACTACAGAGTAGACTCTTACCAAGGTAAGTCTGTCAGTCTCCTAGTCCAAAAAATCTAAATAATCTTTACCAACCAAAACTTACCTAAATATATATATAGTCACATATAAAAAACACATTACACTATTGAAATATTTCGATCATACAATGATCTTTTTTAATTAAAAGAAGAAGAAGGGAACTGAAGTGAACCACAGATGTATATAAAAGATTAAATACCCAGATGTCACAGATTTATAGTGTATGATGTAGTACTATATGTTATTTGTATAAATATTCATTAATTTAACTCAGGTATTAATAGTCTGTCTGAAGGACATAATAGTCTGAAGGAAGGTAAATGTAGTTGTTAAAATTTGTAGTTTAGGGGGAAGGTAAAACGAATTTTCTGATGTTGAGGCTAGAAGGTCCTATAGATGGATAGAGGTTCTATATATAGTCTATCTAGTCAGGTAATCTATCCATTTTCAGTTAGTCAATTTGTTAATTGGAGTTGTGTCAATATATATGCTTTAAAATGTTTTATTTCAGATAATGACACTTGAATGTCTTCTGAATCAAGGTATTGGGGTACATCACAGCGGAGTCTTGCCTATATTGAAGGAAATTGTAGAACTTCTGTTTCAAGAAGGGAAAGTCAAAGTAAGAAAGTTTTATATGTTTTTATTAGGATGTTTGTAAATTTACCTTTAACCCTCAGGAAAGCCGGCCTTATAGTGTCAATGTCTGCCACACGTTTTATTGAAATATCTACTACAGTTTCTCCTTATTAGCTTGGTTTATGTAACTAGTTCCCAGATCTTTAACTTCATTTTTTGGTACAGTCGAGTATAGCATGAAGTGATTATAGGTCACAGACACTGACTGCAATTAAAGTGATAATTGTTAACTGCAAAATTTGTTCAGTGCTAGTCCTTGTATAATAGGTTAAGGTATTCTGTAGTGAATTACTATTTATTTCATTTTATTACTTTCTACATTAGTTTGTTAATACTTGGTAAAGATGCTGAAATCTTAATTTTACTTTTTAAAATGATTTTATTAGCAATTGTATTTTTTTTAATTATTATTTTCTATCCCACTTTCTAACCACCATATTCTAGACCATTGGTTCTCAACCGGTGGTACGCGGGGACATTTCAGGTGGTACGCAGTCATATATTAATAATAACAATAAAAACTGTTACGATGCAACATTTCCGCGTTAAGAATACAATTCCTCCATCTGTGTTTTACATAGAATAGTGGCAGTTTGACGCTGACCTTGCTGCTACACAAACAACCCGAGTGACTCAATTCCTTCTCCCACTCCTCACCCCTCACCACTCATCACGATCACGACCATCCCACCCCGTCAGTTTTGTTTTGACAGTGGCATGAGCTGGTGTCACGTTCTTTTGTGTTACTTTCTCACCCAGTAGTTTAAAACCTGACACAGAAAATAACGATATTCCTATTCCACAATGTGTTGTATGTTCAGAAACACTTTCAAATCAGAGCATGAAGCCTTCCTTACTAAAGCGGCACCAGACTACTAAGCATCCCGATTTGGTTGACAAACCTATTGAATTTTTTCAAAGAAAATCTGAATTGTGTAAGAGATAAAATCACTGCATGGCAAAATTTGTAAATATAGACAAAAAACTGGTAAAGCATCGTACCTTGCCAGTTATAGAATAGCTAAGGGAAGCCCTAATAGAAGGGAAGCCTCATACAATTGGCGAAACACTTTTACTTCCGGTCGCTAAGGATATGGTCGAGGCAGTATTAGGCGAAAAGGCAGCAAAGGAAATCGAAAAAAATTCCGTTGTCCGATGACACAGTAAAGAGGCGAATTCTTGAGATGTCTTCGAGTATTGAAGAACAGCTTTTACTTCAACTGCGCGAATGTAATTATTTTGCACTGCAAGTAGACGAAAGCACAGATATAGCAAATATGGCGCAGCTTCTCGTATTCATATGTTTTGATTATCAAAGTAAAGTAAAGGAAGAATTTCTATTTTGCAAACCTCTTGAATCAAACACTAAAGCTGAGGACATATTTAATGTCATAAATGAGTACATTATGAAAGCGGGAATATCATGGTTTAAATGTGTTGGTTTGTGCACGGACGGAGCAAAAGTTATGTCGGGTCATTTCAGTGGATTAGGAGCAAGAATAAAAAAAGTTGCTCCAGAATGCCAAAGTACTCACTGCGTTATTCACCGAGAAGCTTTGGCTTCCAATGGTATGGCTGCCAACCTTAAGTCTGTTTTAACGGATAGCGTGAAGGTCATTAATTTTATTAAGGCCAGGGCTCTTAATTCACGGCTTTTCTCTTTGATGTGTGAAGATATGGGTGCAAAATATCAAACTCTCCTCCTACATACCGAGGTTAGATGGTTGTCACGAGGCAAGATCCTAACTCGTCTATTTGAACTGAGGTCAGAAGTCTTTAGGTTTTTAAGTGAACAAAATCATGACATGAAACACTTGTTCAATGATGAAGAATGGCTATCACGATTGGCGTATTTGGCTGATATTTTTGATAGGCTTAATAACTTGAACATGGGACTTTAAGGGCCAAGTACAACAGCGTTCACTACCAACGATAAAATATCATCCTTCAAGAAAAAGTTGGTTCTGTTTCGCTCTCAAGCACGGGACAAGGATTTCTCTGAAGCCAGAAGTGACTGATGATATCACTAGTCATAAAAAATAAAAAATACGTAAAAAATAAATATAGACACCGCATTAGTGTTGAAGAGGACTTAAGAATCAAGTTGAGTTCAATCGACCCAGATATAGAAAATTTGGTCAAGGACAAACAACAACAACGAGCTCATTAGGATCTGTTTAAATTTAAATGATTGTGTTCAATGAACTAATTTGAGATTGTTTTTAATGTAAGATACATTTCATTTTGCATCTAAGTAAATTCTAAGTATATACATACAGTTGTAGAATGCATTTTTATTTTCTTAAACATGACCAAATGTAAATTATATATAATTATTTATAACAATAAAAATATATATAAATATAAGGTGGTACGTCAAAATATCTGAAAATTTCAAGTGGTACGTGGTTACTAAAAGGTTGAGAACCCCTGTTCTAGACTATTACTATTAGATTTTACCACCCCATTTGTTATATTTTTTTAATGAATAAAGAATTATAATTCCTCCCGTCACTTTAGTTGTACTTCACTACAAAAATATTCTCACTTATAAAGCACTAAGTGTTATATTTTTTATACGGATGCAATTTTTTAATTCATTATTTTGTCCCTCAGTTAGCTTATTAATTCTCAATTGATTATTATGTTTAATCATAGTTAGTAAAAACAAATTAAAAGTTACTTGCGGTTTGATGTTTGCTTTAGATTCTAGGCTCTCACTATTATTGTTCATTTTGTATTTAGACAAGAATACTCTAATTATAAAAAATATTTACATTTTTTATCATGTAACATCAGGTACTACCGATACCGAGTTAAACCTATATTGATCTTCTCACTTCAGTTGACATAAAAACTGCTGAAGCATTCTATTATGTTTAGTTGTCTGACAGAAGGTTAATGGGCCATAAATAGCTTTCTTTATTTATGCTGTAAGTTTTGAGAGTCGATAAATATCCTTTAGAAGGCAAAGAAGTTTAGTCTTGTTCGTGACATATCAGAAAATAAACTCTCTTGAAGCAAACAAATCAATCAAACAATCATGATATTCTTGACTAGCCTGGCTAGTCTTTATACCTGCTACTAGTAAATTGTAGCTGACAGTCTGTTAACTGCAGTGGGTTATGTTGATCAGCCAAGACGACAAGGGTTTAAAGGATAGAGAAAGATTGTAAATAAACATAGGATTAAGACGAGGGCAAAATGCTTCCTGGTATAGAATATGGAGAAGAATCATGGCATTTTAATCCATGACCTACTCTGTATTGAGGTCATAGGGAGGTTTGACCTTATTTACAAAATGAAAAAAGCAATTGTTTACTTAACATCCTGGAACACTCATGTCTACCTTTTTATGAATTTGAAACTATTTGTTACAGTTTTAAAACAGGGAAATGAACCATCCATATTTTTTCATTGGTACATATCCTAATAATCTAAGGTGTTTTAAAATTTATTTTAATTCTGATAATTCTAAATGATTCTGCTAGGCTCAGTAAAGTTTTACACAGACAAGGGAGAGCATGGAAATAGCAAATTCAAGTTTGCACATATGCAATGGTATTTAAATTTTTTTAATAAAATATCAAGCTCACAGTATTACAATAAAAATATTGGAAAGGACCCCAATACCCCAAAAATATTCAAAAGTAACAAATAATACAAGTTACTTAAGACTAAACCCTTATTTACATTTCGATGACCATGTCATAATCATCAGAGGGTCTTATTACAAAATTATACTCTAGTTTGTAACTTCTTATTTGCTAGATTGTAAAACGACACTCATTTCAGGTCCATCTAAAAAAAAAAATAGAGTATAGCGACGGAACACTCTAGAATTCTCCAAACGGTAATCCTCTCGATGTAAATAAAGCTTTCTAAGAATCGTGATCCGAAATTATTTTCGTCATATTTCTGAATGTATTTTTAAACAGGTAAATTTAAAAGTAGCTTACAAAAGCTTAAATAGCTTTAAAAATGTATTAGGTAACCCTAAAGATAAAATTAAGATGATAGATAAATCTGGGATTTATAAAATAAATTGTAATTCATGTAGTAATATTTATATTGGCCAAACGAAAAGGAAAATATTAACCAGATTTAATGAACATATTAGCCATATAAAATTTCAAAGACCTGAAAAATCTAGTGTTGCAGAACATATTCTAAACACTAAACACACTTTAGAATTAAATGATCTAAAATTATTGAAAAATGTTAATTCAAAAGGTCTTTTGAATAGTTTTGAAAGTTTGTACATTCACAAATATGACGAAAATAATTTATTAAATTGTGATAAAGGGCCTATCCCTAAATCTCAGTTATATTCATTAATTAGGAGATAGTTATAACTTTGTTAATAAGGAATATTATTGTTTTTTAGTAAAATTGAAATGGTTGTAACGGTAACTCTTCACCACGAGAGGGGGAAGACCGGACCAAGTTGTAGAGGGGGAATTTACTGCAACGTGATTGGTCGTACTAGTTTTTTAAATAAGGGGCGTGGCGAAGTAGTGGCCGGTTTAAGCCTATATATTTGTTGTATTATGTTGTTTAAAGTTAGTTGTATTTTTTAAATACCTCTGAAGATGATTGCTGGTTAATCGAAATGTACATAAGGTTTAAATAAAATGTTATTTGTGGTTTAGAGGTTTTATTTATTTAAAAATAAACATTACGGCACAGTTGCTTCATATAGTTATAAAAATCAAAACTTTACACAAACACATATCGACACTAGAGAAGTTTCAATTAGCCTGTAATTGAGCGTGCCGGTGAGCGTATCTAAGAAAATAAGCTAGGAGCGCATTGGCACGCTCTCTGTACTTCGTAAGGGAACTCAGAGCGCGCCGGGCTTTATTATTCTCCCCACTCCATCTTGTAGCTTGGTACTGGATATAACGACGCCCGGATATAGCGATCTAATTTTTATCACCCCTTAAAGGTCGTTATAAACGATACCCATTGTATATCACATTTAATTTCATTAACTTAATTTAATAATTATAAATATTGTTTGCTATAAATATCTTTTGTTCTTGATTTGTGCTAGTGTTATTTTGCTTTTTCAGCTATTATTTGCAACAGAAACATTTGCCATGGGTGTGAACATGCCAGCACGTACAGTTGTGTTTGACTCGGTTGTAAAGTTTGATGGTTTAAATATGCGGACCTTGTTGCCTGCAGAATACATCCAGATGGCTGGACGAGCAGGAAGACGTGGTAAAGACAAGACAGGAAAAGTCATTATAATGTGCAAGATGGAAGTTCCGTTTGAAAGAAAATTGAAAGCTATGATGTTCGGTAAGTACTTTCGTTAACTTTTTTTAAACTCAATTTTTTATTGCAGTTTTATTTTGTTCTTTTATTTCAATTGTCTACTTTTCATTAAAAAAATAATTATAATAAAATTTAAATATTAATTTTTTAATGTTGGCTTTTTATTTATCAATACTTTTCTGCCAAAACTAGGCAAATACAGAAATTGACTTTTTCTGAAAAGTGCAATTGTTTATATAGATATTGTGAAAATCAGTTACTAACAATTAGATTCACAGTCATTGGTCATTTATTATATTAACATATTCATAAATAACTGTGCTTTAGAGATATATACAATATGTAATGTACAGGGAGCGGCAGAAATACCTGACGATTTTCAATCGCGTACAGTCGAGCAGTTGTGTGGAAGGGGGTGGTGGGAAGCGGCGCATTGACAAGGCCATTCGACACCATTTCAGTAGCCATGGAGCAGTGGTCCGGTATACATCATGCATTTGTCATTGAGACGTATTTTAAAAGTGGTGATTCGGTTGTTGCTACACATGTCAGTTTCGTAGGCATTTTAATGTGAGTCGTAGAGGACTCATCCCATCCCAGAACACAATCAAACTGTGGGTGGATAGTTTTAGAACAACTGGTTCATCTTTAAAACAAAGGCCTACAGGCCGTCCAAGGTCAGTTAGAACACCAAACAACATTGAACAAGTGAGACAGGCTGTGCTAACTAGCCCGCATAGACCGGCGCGTAGACATGCTGCCGCTCTTCAAATGTCTGATCGCACAGTAAGACGTATTTTGCACTACGATCTAAACTTTCGTGCATATAAAATTGCCATCATCCAAAAACTTCAGCCTCATGACTACGCTAATCGCCAGGCATTTTCAGAGCAAATGATCAATTTGATGGATGACCAGAAAATTCTTCTAATGAGTGATGAGGCTCATTTTCACCTTGATGGCTATGTTAATAAACAGAACTTTAGATATTGGTCGAATGAGAACCCACAAGAGTTCAGGAACGCCATTTACATAGTGCTAAAGTTATTGTGTGGTGCGCAGTAACTAAGAAATGTGTCATCGAACCGTACTTTTTTGAGGAAGGTGGGCGTACGATTACAGTCGACTATGAACGTTATCTACGGATGCTAGACAGTTTTTTGATACCAGAACTAAAAAGGAAACGTTTAGCTATTAGAAAGATTGGTTTCAACAAGCCGGAGCCACTTCTCACACAGCAAATGTCGTCATGAATTATTTGAGGACTAAGTTCCGTGGTCGTGTTATCTCGTGGAATGGCCCGCACGATCCCCTGACCTCATTGTGTGTGACTTTTTTCTTTGGGGTTACCTCAAATCAAAAGTCTACACAAACAAACCCCATACACTGGAGGATTTGAAGGAAGCCATAACTCAAAAAATCGCCTCAATAACAAACGATATGTTGGGAAAAGTGTTTGACAGTTTCATTTCAAGACTGGAGGAATGCATGACGAGGAATGGACACCACTCAAGTGATGTTATCTTTAAGTAATAACAGGTTGTATTTCCGTGTTTTTTTATCATGATATTGTGTTTTTCATTAATTCTCATCTTTTATAATGTGTAACAAATAATAAACTTTAAAAAATATATAAATAATATTCGAGCTGGCTTGTGAGTGGAAATTATAATTAAAGAATAAAAATATGATATATTCGAGCTGGCTTGTGAGTGAAAGTTATAATTAAAGAATAATTATTTTATTCTTATTTTTATCCATATTTTTATTCTTTAATTATAACTTTCACTCACAAGCCAGCTCGAATATACTTTTGCTAAAACTTTTTAGGTTATGTTTAATATATATATATTTTTTAGTTAATTTCATTTGTGTATTTTCACTGAGGATGACAACAAATTAGTCGTTGAAACGCGTTTGAAATAAAAAAATTTATATTTATGAGTTGTACCATATTTTTATTCTTTAATTTAAAAAATATGTATAAATATTGAAGCTATTTCTATTTAAAAACCGTCAGGTATTTCTGCCGCTCTCTGTATTAAGCCAAAAAAAATATTATTTTATATTTTTAATCCTGTAGTAACCGTAAACTGCGGTTAGTCCGATGTTCGATAGAAATATAATGTATTATCTCATACTATTCCATCAATAATGTATTCTTCTAGACAACACCAAAGTTAGTTGTACAAATTTACAAGTAAGCTTTTCTTCCCCTTCTTTTCAAAAGTTATATGTTTTTAAAGTATGGTTTTGTTTTTAGGGGAAACTGCCCCTTCTGATATATAAAATTTAGCATGTTTTAGATTAAAATTGTATTTAAGAATATAAAAATATGAGCTTATACTACAGGAAATATTTTATATGATAAATTGTAATTTTCAACCCTATTAGGTCTCCCTTATAACAAAATGTTCAAAATTTAGTTTACAACCTTTTAGAACTTTTTAATTCGTAGAGAACTAAAAACTTTTCACTTTTAAAATTTTAAATTTATTTCTGTTGAATACTTAGTTAATACAGATCGCTAAAGGTAAGATATCTCTAAAAAAACCTAAATTCAGCAGCATTAATATTGCTAAGTAATTTTGATGTGTAGTGAAATAAATCAATAAAACAGGAGAACCAGTAAATAAGTAAGAAGCTAAAGCATTTTCTACTGTTAATCAAAATCAGTACACATTTCTGAGTCTCAAGGCATCCATACTTCTTTTGAATTCAGTCTGTTGTAACAGCCTTTATCCTCCCCCATCAATTACTTTTGGCATCTGCTTCACATTAACATCAGCTACTGCATTTGAATATAAAGAGATGCCTGTTTTGTGCGTAACATTTAAAGTATTGTTGAGAGACAATGTTGAAGCCATTGATAAATAATGTCATGGTTTTCTACATCACTTTATCATGCTCTGTGGAATTTAATTTTTTAAACATGTTTTTTTTATTAACCTTTTTTTAATATTATTGAATATTAATGATTATCATTTTATTTAATGATTTTTCCCAATAATTTTTGTAGTTAAAATTATTAAACTATAGTACTATAAATAATTTCTTTTCAGATGAGCCAATGAAATTAGAATCCCAGTTCCGTACAACATATTCAATGATTCTAAAGAATCTGAAACGTTCTTCCGAAGCAGATATCTCTGTGGAAACTATGATGACTAGAAGTTTTAAAGAATTCTTTGAGCAAACCAAACATATAACATACAGGTATACTTATGTTTGTTGTGGCCATATTTAATGAAATGGTATTTTGTAGAAGCTAGTTGGGGTTTCCTTTGTTATTAGTGTTTACAAAGCTGCAGGTTTGTTCAGAATTTTAATCTGTAAAGTTTTACACAGGACCTACTGGAAAAGTTAGTACATTACTAATCTCATAGTGCACTAACACGTCTTGGCTTCGTTCATTATTACTTTATTAAGAAACAGAGCATTTCAATATGATAAAGTTAATCTTTTTTAGCTTTATTAAAATCCCTATTTTAGTCGTAGCCTCAATGATTATAAAAGAAACGCACAATATAAATGATCGCAGCCACAAATATATAAAACACATCCACATGATAAATGTATAAAAGAAATGCACATGAACCTATTATGATGCATCTATTTGTCACATAGGTGTAACAGGCCAAGAAATGTGTTTGGGAATGGAAATACATGCCATTTCCATTTTTTTACTTAGTATCATGGCATGATGGGGCATTTGCTTAAAGAATGATACACCATCATGGTGTATGTGCGGCTTGTAAAAAATGTAACCAAAACATTCCAGATGATTCAAGGTCACACTCCAGGAGGTTGCACAAGGCGTTCAAATTGGGCTATGAGGGTCACGTCAACAACACTCTGAATTGACGAGGAATCATCCATTTCGAGTTTGTCCCTCAAAGGTTGAGGGAGAAACTGTCAACTTAGCCTTTTATCTGGATGTGCTCATGAAATTGAAATGATGGGTAGTGTACGTGAGGGCTGATATCAAAGACACTGTTCAATTTATTACAACCCAATTCTGTAGTTCTTTTGTAAAAATAGTTGTACTAGTTGTGTAGTTACATAGATTGAGTTATTTTAGTTTGAAAAATACCTAACATAAACCAAAGATAATACTTTTAAAATGACTGGGTTATATCCAAGTTACAGTACAGTTTAAGAACCACATTTCTCAATAAATTCTGTAATTTTGGACCACTATAGAGGTTCTTTTTATCCTCACCTTCCTCCACATAAAACTTTATTTCTTTCATCCGATCATCACTTTTTGTTTATTTTCATCTCATGCTTTATATTTTGCAATTCCTTCTCTTAGCTTACATTCTCCTTATTTATATCTTGTACAAATTTTTAATCGTTAATAAAATACTTTTTGTTCATCCACTCAAGTTCAAATACATTTTTTAAACTTGTAGTGGAAAACACTTGATATTAATACAGTTTTTCGAGTATTTATCATTAATTAAATTTAATATCAAATTAATTTTAGTTTTATAAGGAAAAATCTTTTCACAAAAGTATGCAATATAGTTATTTTGTCCCATTTGGCTTGAAATAAGTGACAACATATGATTTCATAAAGCAGGTGATTTTAAGTTATAGGTTGTGTGGTAGAACAGCTGTTTAAACACATAGCCTGTGTTATTTTATATTAATTTTAATTATTTAATAAAAAGTATCTAAAATTAATTTTTCCTTTGTTGATTTAAGTAGGAATTGACTTCAAAAAATTGTTTGTTTATATTACTTCTCTATTATAAATTTTCATAAGACTCCTCACTTCTTCCATTTATTTCCCTAAGTTTTCTTTTTTTTATGGGATCATTCCTCCTTTTTCAGGTAGCAATTCTTTTCCAGTTCAAAGCAGACCTACTGCAGACAAGTGATGTTGCCTGCAAGATGCCATATTTTCTGTTATTCCCTCATACCAATGGTTCATTATGTCTTTTCCTTTAGTTCTATCTCATTTCATTTACCCTTATCTTCCTTCTTACAAAAGAATGTAATAGAGTAGACACCTCTTTATAACCCCAATAGTAAGAAGGTCTATTTCTAGTATACAGGCTCATATGACATCGTCCTCAACAAGATGGTTTAATCTCCAGCAAAAGGGTAGGGACCTTAATTGCCTATCTATGTTCAGGGTCCTTTCCTAATAATAGGAGGTAATAGTCATCCTGGATGTCTATTAAAAATACAACAAAAAAATCATTTTCCCTCCATTTTTCAAAATTGTTTTAATATTATTATTGATGTTTAATATTTAATATATTCATATTTAATATGGTGTGATTGCTGCAGTGTTATATTTTCTGTAGCACCATTAGTTTAAGCATTAAAAGACTGTTTGTTACTATAAAATCGTTAAAGAATAAAATTGTTATTCATGTTTTAGAAAAGAGCTGGCAAAAGTAAGCATGGAGTATGAATTGGAGAAAACCAAACATGGAGTAAAGAAACCTGGAGAAGATATATTAGAGAATTTTTATACCTATGCTGATATGTTTGTTGAAAAGAGAAGCATACTTTGGGTTTGTATTGTAATTAGGTCTTAACTGAGGTTATGTTTGAGATTTAGACTTCTCCAGTGGGTTGTAACTCGTAAACATGTTTGTAGCAAGGTGTAACGTTATAAAATATTGTTAATTCTTTGTTTTTAATAGAGTGTCCTATTTACCAGTCTTAGGAAATTTTCAAAATTCTATTCAGAGGTTAGTAAGTCATACAACTATTTTCCAATGTATGTTCTAATTACTTCATTGGTCCAGAATGTTTTGTAATTTTCCAGTTGATAGTAGACATCTTCAGTGGTTTGAACAGTATTGTGAGCAATGACATAGTAGTCTGCATTGTAGTATTTTGACTATCACAGTTGTTTATAACCCAACAAACTACATTGTTTACAGTCATATTAACCCATTACAAATTAAATGAGTCACATTCCGAGTGACCCAATAGGTACGAATTAATTTTAAACTCGGTCTTCAAGCCAACTGACTTGTTTTGAATACAAACTTTAATTATTTATAAGTATTATTCTACATAATAGTATTGTAAAGTATTAAGTTATTAATATGTGATAATTATTTAATTAAATTAGGTAATTTTTACTAAACAATAATTTTAAAAATTAAAAGATAAATTTAATTGATTATTTGTAATCATTATTAGTAAAATAAATGAAATACTTTTTAAACATAATATTAATTATATTGATTATTCATATTTAAAATAACAAATATGTAAAATTAATAGATTAAAAATCAAGTATTACTTATAGTGGTCTGATGCGTAATGGTTAATAGTACCCTCTTATATTTACGCAGGTAATTGTTCAAATTACAATTGTAAAAAACTAAAATAATTTCAAAAACATATTCACACTAATTATATTAGAAAAACTACTTCATGTTCTAATTATTTCATTGGTCCAGAATGTTTGTAATTTTCCAGTTTATAGTAGACATCTTCGGTGGTTTGAGCAATATTGTCAGCAATGACAAAATAGTCTGCATAGTAGTATTTTGACTATCACAGTTGTTTATAACCCAACAAACTACATTGTTTACACTCATATTAACCCATTACAGATTAAATGAGACATTCCAAGTGACCCAATAGGAACGAATAAATTTTAAACTCGGTCCTCAAGCCAAAGTATTATTCTACATAATAGTATTGTAAAGTATCAAGTTATTAATATGTAATAATTATTTAATTAAATTAGATAATTATTACTAAAATTATCTTTAAAAATTACTAATTATTTAATTAGTAGATAATTTTTTACTAATTATCTTTTAAAAATTATAAGATAAATTTAATTGATTATTTGTAATCATTATTAATAAAATAAATGAAATACTTGTTAAACATAATATTAAATATATTGATTATTCATATTTAAAATAACAAATATGTAAAATTAATTGATTAAAAATCAAGTATTACTTATAGTGGTCTGATGCTTAATGGTTGATAGTACCCTCTTATACTTACGCAGCTAATTGCTCAAATTACAATTGAAAAAAACTAAAATAATTTCAAAAATATATTTACACTAATTATATTAGAAAACTACTTGGACACAATTGCAAAAAATACCGTTATTTTCACCATAAATATTGCTAAATTCATTTCACACTAACTATCGAGAAGCATGCTATCCAACTCAGACTATCGCATTACATAACTTAGATATTACTGAACAATAGACTAAGAGCTTGATTTAAATGGCAGCTCTTAAGTTGGTTATAAGAAACCATTATGATGGCAATAAATATATTTGTCCTGTCAATCTGGCCATGAATATAAGTAGCTTATGTTTTGGTGACAGCTTTGAGAGGAAAAACAGTCCCCAACTCAAGAGAAATGTGTTGCACATCTTGCCTGAAGCATGGAGACGATAACACATTAATACTCAAGTAGACTAAACATTCAACAGCTGACTATTGATAACGCATATGTCTCGACATTACACCATCTGTAGCAAATAATCGATGATGTATAAGTTGAGGCAGCAATATGCAATGCGGTTAACTTTGATTAATACGGTTTGGTCTAGCCATGCCCCTGTGTGGCGCTTTTGACCCCACCCTTATACTAGTTCTACCCATTTAGTGCTTGTTTTGCCTATTTATATTTGAGCAATTTCAAGTTCTAAAAATTACAGTTACTAATTTTATAATACTTTAATTATTTTTTAATTGGGAATGTATATTTTTAATTTTTTTTAATAATATTAAAATGTTGCCCTTTGCCTTTCTAGAATATTTGTTTCGTCCAAATTTTCTATTTGTTTGGCATACATATATTGTTTACATTTAATTTCAAAATCTCTAATTTCATTAAAATTTGTTATACTCATTTATATTAGTATTTAGTTTATTTTTAAAGGATTTTTATGTACTCATTGCAATACTCACATTTTTTTCTTAAAGAAATTTGATATTTTATATGTCTCTCTGCCTGTGACGTCAAAATTTGTACATGCTTTTTTGTTTTTTTTACCATTTTTATTTGATTCTTTCTTATTTTTTTATTAACGCTTTGTTATAATGTTATTTTCAGCTATTCAATAAATTATATAGTTTTTTTTAGTATCTTGTTTAGAAAATGGTAGGTCATATAGCCTTAAAAAGGACCTATTGTATCCTCCATTGGGTGTTATAATCAAAATCTATATTGTCAATATATGACTTCCTTCCGAAAATCCGTATCCATTTTCTTAGGTTCCTTCATTATTCTTAATTTTTATACTTATCTTCTCTTCTGTCTAGGAATATTTGTATATATTCAAGTACATTTTTCTGCCTTTCTCAACATGTCAATATTTTCTTTTGTTGACACGTTTCGGAATGCCTTTATTTTCAAAACTTAAATAATACTGTTCGTCTTTAAATACTGCTAGTCCTGCTTCCACCAGTGGCAGACCTTGCTTCCTATAGGCCTGCGTGTATTTTTATATTTGAAAAAAACCTGGAATAACTTAAAATTATCATTACACATGAGGTTTTATAAACTTGAAATGTCTTAATAAAATAGAGCAAGAGCACTATATTTTATTACATCATTATGTAGACTATTACAATGTAGCTACAAAAATTGACTTGAATACCATTTCAATTATAGTTTTGCTGGTTAGCTCCAGAAAGAATATTTATAACTATATGAAGCAACTGTGGCATAATGTGTATTTTTAAATAAATAAAACCTCTAAACCACAAATAACATTTTATTTAAACCTTATGTACATTTCGATTGCCCAGCAAATACAACTGTATTTTTTAAATACCTCTGAAGATGATTGCTGGGCAATCGAAATGTACATAAGGTTTGAATAAAATGTTATTTGTGGTTTAGAGGTTTTATTTATTTAAAAATAGCTTCAGAAAGGTTGATTTAACATTTACAAAGATGACATTATTTAGAATCAAACCTATCCTAACCAGATATTTTGTAAGTTATAGATATATAGCTATATCTTATATAAGTACATAGCAAATTTTTTTTAAGAGCTCTTTTTAATAAAATAAAATTTTGAGCTTATACAAACTTATGCATAAACCACATCATGGTTGTCCATTTTAAACATTTATTAGTTCAATGTTACTTGTATTGTTATTTTTTTTTATAACCAAATCTATCCTAATTTTATGCTATTTAGGTATGTTATAAAATAACTATTTTATTTTAATCTGAAATAGTGCTGTTTTATTAAGAATTTTTAGTTAAAATACATTTTTGGTAATATGTTAAGGTTATGTTTGAGTAATTTTTAATTTTAAGCACTATTTCTGTTTACTGTTGCTTAGTGTAGTTTGTTTATTGTTTAGAAACTATTTTTAAGTAACATAAATGAAAATTAACAAAACTCATATAAAATCCATCTTTTGGTTAAGTATTGCCCTAGTTTCTTTTTTAAACAAAATTTAAATTCCTGGTTTATTTATTAGGCTGTCAAGCAATTGTTTTCTGAAAAGAATATAAAAAAAAGCGAAACTTGACGAATTTAAAAAAATTTAGTCAGGAATTGTGCTATTCACTAATTTTGTTCTATATGATTCCCGCTTACTGACTTAACACTATTAGACCTTAAGCAAGGTCATTTCTGTTGTATCTTTCATATCTGCTACATGAGCCTTCAAAATTGTAGAATAAAAAATGTAGAACTTTAAAAAATTCTTCCAAAAACCTGGACTATTTAATTGAACCTAACCCTTTGAAGAGTAAGGGTCTATTTCTTTGCCTTTGGGTTTATTACATTGAAAACCTCCAATCTTTGTTGACCTTGATCTTTGCAAAAGATAATTTGGGCTTAAGTGTTAGTTCATTTTAGTGCCTGCTTTCATGATAAATTATTTATATATTTAATCCTTATAGATTCTTAACATTTAAAATGATAGTTAACAATCTCTGTAATAATTCAAGAGTGTGAGAGATAACAAACACTGATAAATATATAATTTCAAAACATTAAAAACGTTACTTTTAAGTTAATGCCAAAAGATTTTCAATGAGAATGTGCCAGAATTCCACATGCCTTAATTGTTTTTATTTTGAGACCTAATTGGTATGTTATGTTTAGCATTCTACAAACAAGCACAGATGCAGTGAAATTGTTTATACAACTGGAAGATAGTGAATGTTTTATTTATACAACTGGGTGACAGAAAATAAGCATACAGTCATGCCAAAACCTAGTATATGCTTAATACTGAGTAAAAACATTTTCATAGGTACAACTGTAGTGAATAAATAGTTTAACCCTCTATTAACTTTAAGTAATTACAGGGTTAAATTTTTATATATCACAAAAATAATTAAGTGAAGATTTTAGGTTTTGAAAACCACCAGATAAGAGTTTTTTACAATTTTTATTTTTTACCTAATATGAGAATCCATAAAAATCTTCTTCTCCCATTAACATCGAGAAAATCGTTTTCTTTTAATTTTTTTTTTTTTTTTTTTTGTAATTAACCATTATGACTAGAGTTTAAAATCATACTGAAAACAACATTTACAGCTGTATAGTGTATACGCATAATTATCAAACTATGTAGTAGTTGACTTCAAAAGTGGTGCAAACAGGTTTAAAACCAAAATAAGGTCAAGAAGTAAAAAAATGTTAGGAAAATTAAAAACTCCAAGGGTGCGAACAGAAAAAGTAGGTAGTGGTAGATGAGTAGGTAGAGGTGGATGTTGAGGTCGATGTCGACAGCAAGGAGGTTACCTGCGATGCTTAGTTAAGCTCAGCCCACTTTTGGGTTATTATTACATTAGCTAACTAACTATATATATTTATAAGTTAGTTCTAGTACAGCTTAAAGCTTATTTAGGAATAAATAAATAGACACAGATATTTGTGTCTATTTATTTATTTCCAAGAGATTACAGTTTTGGACTATTATCATTAGGTAAGTCTGCCAGTCTCCTATCTTGACCATTGTCAAATCACTGCTTAATTTATCTCTATTTTTCTGGTGTGGATGTTCGGTCCGTGATGTTGGTATTTGTTGACGTCACACACATTTCCTCTTGAGTCGCGTGTATAATGTTTTTGAATAATATGTCGTCTGCATATGTTGTCTGTATGTTCATTAAATTGTTGTGTATGTTTTTATAAATGTGATATTTTTCTACTGAGTTTAGTTCTATTGGGTTATTATTCAATTCAAGTATGGTTAGGTTATTTTCGTAATTTGTTATTTCATGTTTATGTGATATTAGGTGTGCTGCAACATTTGATACTTCTGTATTTTTATTTTGAATGCTCTGTAAGGTTCTTCAAATCTTATTTTAAATGATCAGGTTGTTTTGCCTATGTAAAATGTGTTGCAGTCGTTACATATAATTTTGTAAATTCCTGATAGGTTATGTTTTTCTGTATTTGTTTTGTGGTTTGTGTTATTAAGATATTTTGTTGTTTGGTTTGTATGCTAAACCAGTATTATTTGTTGTATATATTTGTTAATTTTTCTATTTTGTTATTGGTGTATTTATATTTTAGGTAGTTTTTTATTTTTATTATTTTTGTGTTCGGGTTGTAGTGTTGTGTTGAGGTTAGGCTTTTTTGTAAATTTATTGCATATGTTTTTTATACAGGGTGTCTAGTGACAGGGAAAACCGGGAAAACCTGGAAAAGTCAGGGAATTTTAAGATTCTGGAAAATTCAGGGAAAAGTCAGGGAAAATTTTAAAAAATCGGGAAAATATTTATTTTGATTAGAAACAAAACTAGTGGCCATTGCTCTCGAATATTTGGTATTGTAAGCCAGCGGTTTAGGGGCAGGGCAGTCAGGAAATAACACTTCTTTATTTAGATGCCCATTATTTATTTGATAAGCCCAATGCTATGACTTCAGGACTTATGTCAATAAATATTAAACGTGTCGAGTTGGTACAGCTGGGAGGTTTTAGCCTGGACCGTGGCCTTGGGGTGCGCAGTGGTTCTGTTATCATATGGACAGGGGGGATAACAGATAACTCTGTCTGTTTCTGACCACACAGAACGCTGTGTAAACATTCGTAGCCAGCTATTTGTCTAGACTCGTGATAGTATGTGTTTTATTTGACGGTGATTATTTGTACACTGTTTATTTCAACATGGAAGGTTCCAGTTTTCATTGCCGTAGCGGGCAAGCGCGTCATGCAGATGTCGTCATTACCTTCCCTCCTTCCTTAGGATAAATATAAACTAAAAGATGAAGTGATTGAAGCAGAGATTATATGGTGCGTGAATTTAGTAATGCAACACTTCTTTACGCAATGCAGAAGGTAGTGTGTGCCTCTTTCTAAGGATGTTCCCTGATAGCACCATTGCACAGAACATGAGATTGGGGAAAGATAAAATTTCCTATAGTGTTGTAGTCGGTTTATCAAATTATATTAAAGACCTGTTACTGACATCATTAAATTCAAATTCTAACTATGTAATTGGCTTTGATGAAAGTTTAAACAAAATATCACAAAGAGCCCAAATGGATTTGAGTGTTAGGTAATGGGATGCAGAGACGGATGAAGTGAAAGCTCGATATTTTAGTTCTGTGTTCCTTACAGACACAAAAGCAAAAAAGTTACTCAATTCGTTCTTCAAAGTCTGGATTTATCCAAGATCCTTCAGATATCAATGGATGGGCCCAATTTAAACTGGGCTTTCTTTAGACATCTAAAAGAGGAAAAGTCAGGGAAAACTCAGGGAATTTCTTCAAGCTATTTTACTAGACACCCTGGAAAAGTCAGGGAAAACTCAGGGAATTTCTTCAATCTATTTTACTAGACACCCTGTTATACGGTGTTTGTTGTATCCATTTTCTATTGCTATTTTTGTAATACCTTTTGTTACCTTGTGTGTCTTTTATTGATTTATTTATCACGTTACTGTAAGTGTTAATGTTGTGTGTCCAGGGACGGTTAGATTAAATCTACAAATTTTGTAGTGTATTGTGATGTTGTTGGAAGTAGGTTTTCTGTGTACTGTAGTTTCTATTTTATTATTATTTATATTTAATGAAATGTCAAGATAGTTAATTGTTCTGTTTGTTTCTGTTTTGACGATGAATTGTATGTTTTCATTGTATGTATTTAGTTTCTTTAGTATTTGATGTGTTCGTTGTGAATGGTAGGTTGGTATATTACAAGTATATCGTCTACGTTCCTTGTCAAAGACATCAGAAAAATAGAGAAAAATAATCAGTGATTCAACAATGGTCAAGTGACCGAAAGGCGCCTCATCACACAAGGTAAAATCATTGCACTTAATGGTGAATAAAATTACTTACAATAGTAATATATTAACTTCATAAAGTCAGTGCAGCGGAAAAACAATGGATAACATAAAATATCAAGATATATATATGTGTGTGTGTGTATGTTTGTGTGTATGTATGCTATAGATGCCTAAACCGCTGAACAGAAGTTGATGAAATTTAAAGGGATTGTTTATCATATTCCTAGGATGGTTCATGTGAAGTTTGTTGTCGTTGCATCTACAGGGATTCGCCTCAGAGGCTTAGGATGGTTCAAAAACTAATGTATATGTATGTGTGTTATGGATGTCTAACCCGCTAAACAGTAGTTAATATAATTTGTAAGGATTGTTTAACTTATTCCCAAGATAGTTTGTGTGACGTTTGTTGTAGATCAATCCACAGGCCCCAAAGGCTTAGGATGGTTTAAAATCCGATGTATGTATATGTCTCATAAACACCTAAACCACTCAACATAAGTTAATGAAATTTGGAGGAATTGTTTACCATATTCCCAGGATTGTTTGTGTTAAGTTTGCTGTAGATCCATCCACAGTGCTCCGCCCCACAGGCTTGGGATTGTTCAAAAGCCGATGTATGTATATATGTGTGTGTATGTAATCTCTTATGAATGCTTAAACTGCTGAACAGAAGTTAATGAAATTATGAAGGATTGTTTAACATATTCCCAGGATGGTTCGTGTGAGGTCTGGTGTAAATCCATCCACAGGGCTTTACCCCTGGATGGTTCAGTGTACAGCATTCCATAAGTATAATGTTAAAATATATATATCTATACTAGCGTTACTAAAATTAATAAAAAATAATTATAAACATTATGTAACAATAAAAATCCATTATTAATCATTTTAAACTCTTTATAATTGCTACATTCTATGTACAATTATTGCTATAACACCTACTTCAAAGTAGGATCGCCGATAATATTCTTGTGAAATTTGAATCAACCAAAGTTGTGCAATGGTACCAGGATAACCACAAAAAAACTGACACCCAACTTGATCCGGGCAGAAATCAGAGGAGGCAAGTTCAAAGGAGAGATGGTCATAATTCCATGAATACTGATGATTTCATCAGATCTACCTATTGATTTCAAACGACTACAATTTCCTTTGCGACTTGTATTTGCAGTAACTATAAACAAGGCACAAGGACAATCATTGACCATTGCTGGATTAAATTTGGAACATTCTAGCTTTTACCACGGATAATTATATGTTGTGTTCTCACGTGTTGGGACATAAAAAATAACAAAGTTAAATCAGGCGAGCATACAATGTTACCGACCAGGAAATATTTGAAACAAAATGTTCATTGAACTCCAGGATATATGGGTAACCACAATCCTGCTAAAAACCTGATATTCTCAAGAGCACGCTCACATAATGCATGTCTAAAAACAACTTCAATCATATTGGGATAGCTGTTCGAAATAACTGTAACCTTAACCCCATATTCTTTAAAATAATTGTGTCTGATGGTTTCAAGTTGTGTGTACACTATATAGCAAATGACTATTAAGAAGCGTCTCGTGAAGTTCTCTAGGGTTTACGGTGCATCAACACTGAAAAAAGTGTTAGTGTTAAACTATCCTGGAAACTTTGGCATTTTTCCATAAAGTTTTGTTAATCAGATTAAAATGAAAATATTGGAAAGAACCCCAATACCACAAAAATAACAAGTTATTAAAGCTTAAACCCTTATGTACATTTCGATGATTATGTCATCATTATCAGAGGGTCTACTTTAAAATAACAATCTAGCAAACAAGAAGTTACAAACTTGTAGCTTTAGTTTACAACCAGTTTGTAACTTCTTGTTTACTAGATTGTTATTTTGTAATAGACCATCTAATGATGATGACATGGTCATCAAAATGGGTTTAATCTTTAATAACTTGTATTATTTGTTATTTTTGTGGTATTGGGGTTTTTTCCAATATTTTCATTGTAATATTTTGTACCACTGCTCTCGATATTGTAAAATCAGATTAAGGTAATTCTTAGATGACAATTATCTTTAATGTGAGTATCAGTGAAGATCTGTGTGCAAAATTCAACACATATTTCAAGCATAAAGTTCTAACTGTGATCATTTGTTAAGGTGTGCAAGCACTTCAAAATCTTCGCAGTCTTTCTTCAAAACAAAACTAAAGAAACCTTCACAAAAACTTTCCCTTTCTGGCTATTGATTACAACAATTCACTCTCCGTTTCTCCTTCTAATTACTACACAGAAATAAAAATAAGGAGGTTATTTTGCTGCATCCTGTTATTAAATTAAGTATATTCATTTTAGTATCACTGTAATCGTTATACTAAAGGTTTGGTTTAAATGTTCATGTTTTTCAATTCCTTCTATTTACACTCTCCTTGTATTATATATTGTAACGTCACTGTCTTTGGACAGCGAATAAAACGGGGAATCATCGATATTCATTTTAAAATAGCATTTAGCACAATTAAATGACATAAAAATCCTCCATGGGCCGTGGAAAGTGCGTTCAAATAAATTTTATTACTAACAAGTATAAAAGAAACATTAAATAAGTTGTTTACCTGTTGTGAGTCGTTATTAGGACTATGTGTTACCTCTAACTGGTTAACCTCGGGAAGATAGCATGCCGAGGGATACACTCCGTTGGTCCTCAGGAAGACATGTTCTCTCTCGACTACCTTGTCTCAGACTCTGTCTGCGACTTACTAATTTAATTAACTATATGGGAAAAACAAACTTTGCCTTCACAGCTGTTTTACTATCGGTCAGCAGTCTCTCGTGGCGGCAATTAGAATTATTTAGTATCGGGACTAGTTTGGCAGTAATATAAAAAATAAAACACTACAATATCTTGTTCAAATTTTCAATCGCTAATAAAATACATTTTATTCATCCACTCAAATACAAGTTCAAATAGATTTTTTCAAACTTCTAGTGAATGACATTTTATGTTAGTTAATACAGTTTTAATTAAATTTAATTAATTAATTTTAGTTTTATATGGGGAAAAACTTTTCACAAAGGGCCATGGTAAGCAGTATAGTTATTTCATCCCATTTGGTTTAAAATAAGTGATAACATATTATTTAATAAAACAGCTGATTATATGTTATAGGTTATGTAGTAGAACAGCTGTTTTAATGCATAGGTTGTGTTACTTTATTTATATTAATTGTAATTATTTAATAAAAAGTAACTAAAATAAAATGTTTCTTTATTAATTATGTTTACACTCCCAGACATTATTTATTGATAAATAAAAACGGTTGACTTGCAAGCCAGACAGGATTATTTATTTATTACAGGCAACATTTCAATAATGAATACCATAATGTATTCGTTATTGAAACGTTGCCAGCATAAATAAATAGTTGTACCTGACTTGCAAGTCAACCACTTTTATTTATCAAAATGTTTCTTTGTTGACCTAAGTAGGAATTGAAATTAAATTTCTTTTGTTTATATCACTTGTTTATAATTACTGTAACAATCTTAAAATATTTGATGTGATTAACTTGTATATCAAATATTTCGTTGTAAATTATTATAAGAATATTAATTTTAATATTTTTTTTTCAGACTAACATAATTAATCAGCCAAAGATAGACAGAGAAATGGTTCCCGGGAGAGTTATTTGGATATCCAAAGGTATCCATGTAAATAAACTGGGTTTTATCATCTTTAAAGAAAAAACTCATTTCTTGACACTAGTCCTAGACAACTATCACGACAATTATTATTATGAGGTATGTATTGCCAAATCTGCATAGTTTAATAATTGAGAGTGTTACAGTAACAAGACTTTTGAATTAATGTGAGTATAAGTATAAAATTTCGGATGTTTTTTGAGTTTTGTAAAATAATAACTGTTTTGTAATTAATTACAAATTTGTAAGAATACATCCAGAATTCATTGAGATAAAAATAGGACTTAATCTCTAGAGGTCTTGGATATGAGCTTTGGACATGCACTCATTTTGGGGTGAAGATTACAAGATAATTTAATTTAATAAAATTAAATAGAACTAGGATCGAAAATCAGCCTCTATTTGTGAGAGAATGAAAAAAATGACCCTTGTTGGTCCAAAGATGCGGACAAGATAAGATCAAATTAAATTATGTCAAGAATTAGTTCTGGGAGAATTTTGAGACACTTGACTTTTGTTGATATAAAGATGTATAAGAGTTAAGATAAAATTGAATTAGATGAAAGGTCAGGAAATAATTTATAGTTCTAGGAGAATGTTGAGACACTTCACTTTTGTTGGCATAAAGAGATAAGATTAAAATAAATTCAGATCCACTCTTGTTTTGAGAGATTTAGGGCATCATATTTCACAAAACTTCAGTATAAATAATTCTGATAATTTACGCTGTAAGTTTTGATGGTCAACAAATATCTCTGCACAAATGTATAGTTTTGTGTCCTGATATCAAAAAATAAACTCTCTTGAAGCATACAAACAATCAAACTAGTGATATCAGAAAATAAACTCTCTTGAAGCATACAAACAATCAAACTATGATGACACTCATGATTAACTGGACTGGTCTTTATTCCCACTATTAATAAATCCTGTTCGGGCTGTTGCCACATTAATCTGGATATGAGGAGTTTTACTGTATTAGGGTTCATTAGAAGTCCTATTTTTTCTAATGCTCAGGAACTTTTTCCACATAATTCGAGTTTTCGGTAATATGATATCTTAAACTAATTAAATTATTACAAATTTCACACATAAGTGTGTGTGTGCAGTAAAACCTCTAAACAGCGGACGTTGTCTGTACTTCACCAAATGGCAGTTGTTTGGAGGTGTTTCCTATCCAAAAAGATCAATAAGTAACAGTAAACAAATATTGTTTCATTTATTAAAACAGAAAGATATTTATAATAAAGTAAAAGGAAATGGAAAATTTATAGGCTCAAACTATTTATGTATATTTTGAGTTTTAAAATATAGTAGTCCGTTATTTGACTTTGATATTTTCTTTTAGTGTTGCAAGCTGCTTTTTGCAAATGTATAAGTAAATTACCTGATATTGTGAATCCCATTTCCATTTCATCTTTTTTGATGAAAAACTTTTTCACTTCACTGATTCTTTTAATTGTCACTAAAATTAATTTGGTCAGCTGCAGGTTCATAACTGATACCCATCTCGCTATCGCTGAATTCATTATCTTCAGTTGTTATAAACTAGTTTTTCTTCCGTACTTAGATTTTCATCTATGTTAATAAAAACTCAACAAAAACTTCACCAGAAATATCATTTAATAGTCCCATTCTTCCTCGGTATTCTCGTCTGTAACTGCTATCACATTTCCTTTTAAAATATTCGCTGTCTGAAACCTGCTGATTGCTGTGGTTTTCTTAATTTTTTTTAGAAAAGTAGACAAGGCAAAAAGCTTATTTTCGTTAGGAAAAATATTCCCATGAAATTTTGTTGCATAATCACCTTCTTGAGATGTCCCAGAATAAACTTGCCTACATGAAAAGTGGTCCCAATTTGTTTAAACTAATTTTTATTTTAACAAATAAAAATCGAATTTTTGGCTGTGGGCGAAGTTTTTTTAGGCGTTTTGACTCACTCTTAACAAAATGGTCTCTTATAATAGACATCAATCGTTTTCGAGTTATAAAATAGTTAAACAATTTTTTAATGGAAAAATTGTAATATTCAAGGCTCAGAATCACAATATAACTTGTTTCACTTATTCTTGTGGTTTCCAACTATTTTTTTTTTTTTTTTAACGTTTTTGCTTTAAAGATGCCAAATGAAATTTAGAAAATATATGTTGTTTTTGTAATTGGGTTTAGCTCAAATAAGAGCAAATAATCCTTAGTAAAAAGGGTTATAGGAAATACTGAATGGTATTCCTTATACTCTAAGTAGCAAGGGTTACTGTAAAGAATCTGGTTTTACAGTATTATAATTATAATAATTATATTATTATAATTGTATAACTGTAACTGAGTTTTATTCAATCCATTTTATTAGTTTACCCTACTATTAGTCCTCTCCCTATATATATATATATGTCGAATCACTGTATTCGACAATGGTTAGGTGACCGAAAGGTGCCTCATCACAACAAGGTAAAATTATTGCACTTAGTGGTGGATAAAAGTTTTTACAATAGTAATATATCAACTTCATAAAGTCAGTGCAACGGAAAAATAATGGACAATGTAAAATATCTATCTATCTGTCTATCTATATATATATAGATTTTTTGGACTAGGTTACTGACAGACTTACCTTGGTAAGAGTCCACTCTGTAATCTTGAAATAGAAACACATAAAAGCACTTATACAATGACATATTTCAACCACACAGTGGTCTAGCATTCTCTCATATTTCTTTTTGTGTTTTCTCTTCGATTGACAAAGACCACTGTGTGGTTGGAAATATATCATTGTTTAAGTGCTTTTATGTGTTTCTATATCAAGACTACAGAGTGGACTCTTACCAAGCTAAGTCTGTCAGTCTCCTAGTCCAAAAAATCTAAATAATCTTTACCAACCAAAACTAACCTAAATATATATATATATATATATATATATATATATATATATATATATATATATATTCTTGATATTTAACATTATCCATTGTTTTTCCGTTGCACTGACTTTATGAAGTTAATATATTACTATGTGAGTAATTTTATCCACCATTAAGTGCATCACTCAAGGTAAAATTATTGCACTTAATGGTGGATAAAATTACTCACATAGTAATATATTAACTTCATATATTGTAATATAATTATAAAACAGACGCAACGGGGTTTATATTATTAAATATTTTATTTAAATGAAGATATTTTATTTCTAGTTAAAACACAAACAACTCAGGAACAATTCATTATTCTTTATTATAACATTTCTTTTTCAACATTTAAAACAATAACACAAAACAAAACTTTACAAATTAACAATTTTTAACAAAATATACGAAAATTCGATTCTTTAAATTTGAGTTACAAGGTTTTTATACCCTTGGCTAGTTTAAGATCTCTTGATATCTCAGGGTTATAGTATGGGCTTTATTTTTAGAAATTCTTAGGTTAATTAAATAAATTTTGAACAAACAATATTAAATTTTGAAAATGCAAAAAGGCTAAACTATTTGAACTGGATTTATTTCTTACTATTAATTAACTACAAGATATCCTAATATACAAATTTAAACTTCTCTATTATCTTAAAGTCCACTAAAGTTATTTTATAGCGCTATTACTCAACTTAATAATTATCAAAATTTTGCTGGTCGCTTACGTAAATTCCCGTTCTCTCCAATTAAACAATTCACACACTTAAATCCGTTTTAGTTCTTTCAAATTATATTTTCACTGTATTAACTCTTTCAATTTTCTTATTCCTGTTTAATCTGGCCAAGTTTACTCACAAAACTGTATAATTTAGACGAACTCTTTCCAAATAAATAGAATTTTGACTGGTCCTGGCAGGTCCCATCTTAAAGCGTCACCCACGCCATCCAACTCAACTACTAACTACGCGTCCTTTTTTTCTAAATTTGTTTAAAATATGGCCGCCTTTCTTCTTAAAAAAAACACATATGGGTTATAATTTAGTTCGATTTCTTTCCACTAGACTTTCACACATGTTTTTACAGCTGTTAATGTCAACGAACTATTTTCACCAGTTTTAATCTTGTTAACTTTGGTTGAAACTTACTGTTTTAATTTTCCGATCCTTAATAATGTTTCCAGTGTTTATTTTATTAATATTATTAGTGTGTGAAGTGTCTTTGTGTTTTACTTTTGTGATATTTCCGAATTGTGTGTGTTTTGCTTGGTCTTTCATAAACATAACCTTACATTGTTTACAATCGTTTTTTCACTTTTTCCTTCAAGTAATTACTTAGGCCCTATGTTCCTACAGTTTACAAATTTGTTTACACATAACTATTATTAGATTATCTTATTTTAATTTATGTGTTAGGTTATTTGATATAACAAATTTCCTAATACATTTCCAGTTCAAAAACCTTGTTTACAATTCCTAGGCTTTTACCAGAATTTAGTTTCAATTTTAACCTAACCAATCTTTTAATGAATTTCTTTCTAAATTTTGAGTGAGTTATTTCTCATCTATTTTCCAATTCTTAAATAATATTATATAGCCCATTCTATAAATGTTACAATGTCCCCTAATTTAATTTAAACAAAAAAAATAATCCTAATATCTACATTACACATTTTTTTTACATTTTACAAGCTTGCTTAAATATACATATTTTTTTTTTTAAATTAAATTTAAATTTACATTTATTTCCTACTTGTACATTTTATTTAATAACTACCTGAACACATTTTTATTGAGTACGTTATACCTCAACACTTTGGCTAACTTATTGTCCATTGTCTTTACCACTTTTATAATTGTCCACTTAAAAGTCATTTATACCTTCGTCTGTCCACTTTCGTCCATTTATACTTAATTCTATAATACAATTTTATCTTAACTCTTTACCAATCAAATACTGAGCTGAAAACTTCAAGCTACTTGTCTTACATGGTTTATACTAGTTTAAAACTCGCATAATACTATTTCATTAATTTTATATGTTGTTATTTATTATTCTATTTACTATCTCTTTTTTCGCATCCTCCCAACTATTCATCATAATTTTTTTTTTCAATTAAAATTAATTTGTCTTAACCTTGCCTCAACCTCACTTCAGTTATAAATCTATCAACTCTATCTGAACACAACTATATTAAATTTAACCCCAATTTCATATTACTATTATTTTATTATTATTATTATTTATTTTTTTTTTTTTTTTAAACTCTTTATTATACTATATACTTTGTTACATATATATATGACGGTAATTCACCTTACCTCCACTTATTAACGTAGACATTTATTTTATTTTAACATATTTTCGACGACATCAACATCATTAACACCCTTATTCACGTAGACATTTATTTTATTTCACATATTATCGACGTTATTTATATATTTCATTTTATTTTCAAATTCCCCTTTTTCCAAATTATATTTCCCCTTTTTATATTGTTATGCTCATCCAGAATATACCTATCTTTATCTTTACATTGCACCCTACTTGTACTCCTTCCGTTTTTATCCCTGCTATCTCTGTTTAATTAGGTTATTTAATATATTTTAACTTATTTCCCCTTGTCACTACTCTGTTTATCATTTATCTCATATTTATTTTGCATTAGTATTTTAAGTTAGTATTTTATCTCCCCTTCCAATCTCACATCCAGTTCAATTAATTTCTTATATCATCTCAGTTTATTTTGTATGAAGTTTAACATCTAATATTTTTAAAGGTCGCAATCTCATATCCTCTATTTGATCATATCTATAGCTCCTTCGATTACACTGTCCCTATATCAACGAATATCAATTTTGTTTTAATACTTATTTATCAACGCAGATTCTCCCTTACAATACGACGAAGTTTAAATACACAATTACCATATTTTTATTACAACGATGCTTTAATATTTATTATCATAGATTCATATTTCTTTTATAATATATAATATATACGACGAAGTTCCATTATTTATCAACGCAGATTCTCCCATATAATACGACGAGGTTTAAATATACATAATTTTATCTTTATTCATTATTCGACGAAGTTTCTAATAAATTATCATAGATATAGTTACCATCCCTTAAAACTTATCTCCTGCTAACGTTTTCATATACACATAATCACCTAGAGTTTATTCATATTGCTTCCTTTACCTATATTTAATATCTCCCTTCCTATTTTATTTAAATTTATATATTTTTTCTTTCTTTATTTTTTTTCAAGTGTTTGTTTAATTATTAAGTCATTTCTGGTCCATTATCATTTCCGGTTTATTTGTTATCTATCCCTCCTACATTCGCTTCCTTCTCCTAATACTTTTATATCCTGAGTCATTCCTGTTGTTTCCATCTTATTATCCTTTGTTATTTTCCTTTCTCTCGACTTCTCCTTGATACATGTCATTTTACTGCCTGTGTCGATTAATGCCTGTAAACTTGTTTCCTCTATTTAATTTCTATTCCTGGGTTTCTCATTGTCTTAGTATTCCGATTGACTGTGGGCAAGCTGCTCTTTTCTTGTCCCCACGCCTGTCCTTGCCTTAACACCGTTTACATCTCCATTGTATCTCTCATCTGCTTCATATTTTCTATTTTCTGTGTTACTCTCATATTTTAATTCCATTTCCCATTTTCCAAACTCGAGTTGTGCCTCCACATTCATTAACATATCCGTACCTCCGATAAATTTTCTCAATAAGCCTTGTACCACTAAGCATTGAGACGGATATTTAACTCCTCCTATTTCTCCTATTACCATTTTCATTTTATTAAGCTTTTCAATCTTCTTATTTGTTGCGGTTTGAATTGTTAAATCTTTTATTTGCCATATTTCTAATTTTCCTAGTTTATTTCTTAATTTTAACTCTCCTAACTCTTCTGTGTTTTTCTTTGTTATATATTCGACTTTCTCTATCTCTTTTTTATTAATTTCTATCTCATCAGCTATTATTTCTTTTGTTTCCTCAAAATTTGTCTTAATCTTCTCCTCTAATTCTCTATCTTTCTCCTTTAAGTCTCTTCTTACATCCTCTACTACAGCATTATTCTCTGTCCTCCACTGTCGCCTCATGTCCTCCATCATTTTCCTATTTTCCTCCCTAATTTCCTCTTTTATGGATTTCAAATCCTCCTTCATTTCTTTTAAGAAGTTTGCATTAATTTTTATTAGAGTTCTCATCATTTCCCTCAAATCTTCATTCTCATCATTTCCCCATTTTTTTTGTTGGGTTTGCATAGGTGGTAGTCCCCTAGCTTCTTCTACCTCAATGTTTCTTATTGGCATATCTGTGCCTTCCATTTTTATTTCTTTCATTTCCAAAATTGTCCCTTTTTCCTAGTCCCCTACAACTACCAGCTCGCCTATATTTTTTCTTTTTTAGCTGTAAGTAAACTTATTATACACATAAACCATTTTTATATATACTATAAACCTAGCCTTGATTCTATTCAACTCAGTGTTTAATTTTCCAAAATTTTTTAAAATCTATTTCCAGTTCAAATGTTTTTCATATAAAAAGTTCTAAATTAATTTTATTTCAAAATCTCTCTAAATAAATTTCTCTAGTTACAAAACAGAAACTCCTGAATAATTTAAAATTCTTTATTAAACAATTTTTTTTTTTTTAATAATCGTGCCCCACGTTGGGCGCCAAATGTAATATAATTATAAAACAGACGCAACGGGGTTTATATTATTAAATATTTTATTTAAATGAAGATATTTTATTTCTAGTTAAAACACAAACAACTCAGGAACAATTCATTATTCTTTATTATAACATTTCTTTTTCAACATTTAAAACAATAACACAAAACAAAACTTTACAAATTAACAATTTTTAACAAAATATACGAAAATTCGATTCTTTAAATTTGAGTTACAAGGTTTTTATACCCTTGGCTAGTTTAAGATCTCTTGATATCTCGGGGTTATAGTATGGGCTTTATTTTTAGAAATTCTTAGGTTAATTAAATAAATTTTGAACAAACAATATTAAATTTTGAAAATGCAAAAAGGCTAAACTATTTGAACTGGATTTATTTCTTACTATTAATTAACTACAAGATATCCTAATATACAAATTTAAACTTCTCTATTATCTTAAAGTCCACTAAAGTTATTTTATAGCGCTATTACTCAACTTAATAATTATCAAAATTTTGCTGGTCGCTTACGTAAATTCCCGTTCTCTCCAATTAAACAATTCACACACTTAAATCCGTTTTAGTTCTTTCAAATTATATTTTCACTGTATTAACTCTTTCAATTTTCTTATTCCTGTTTAATCTGGCCAAGTTTACTCACAAAACTGTATAATTTAGACGAACTCTTTCCAAATAAATAGAATTTTGACTGGTCCTGGCAGGTCCCATCTTAAAGCGTCACCCACGCCATCCAACTCAACTACTAACTGCGCGTCCTTTTTTTCTAAATTTGTTTAAAATATGGCCGCCTTTCTTCTTAAAAAAAACACATATGGGTTATAATTTAGTTCGATTTCTTTCCACTAGACTTTCACACATGTTTTTACAGCTGTTAATGTCAACGAACTATTTTCACCAGTTTTAATCTTGTTAACTTTGGTTGAAACTTACTGTTTTAATTTTCCGATCCTTAATAATGTTTCCAGTGTTTATTTTATTAATATTATTAGTGTGTGAAGTGTCTTTGTGTTTTACTTTTGTGATATTTCCGAATTGTGTGTGTTTTGCTTGGTCTTTCATAAACATAATCTTACATTGTTTACAATCGTTTTTTCACTTTTTCCTTCAAGTAATTACTTAGGCCCTATGTTCCTACAGTTTACAAATTTGTTTACACATAACTATTATTAGATTATCTTATTTTAATTTATGTGTTAGGTTATTTGATATAACAAATTTCCTAATACATTTCCAGTTCAAAAACCTTGTTTACAATTCCTAGGCTTTTACCAGAATTTAGTTTCAATTTTAACCTAACCAATCTTTTAATGAATTTCTTTCTAAATTTTGAGTGAGTTATTTCTCATCTATTTTCCAATTCTTAAATAATATTATATAGCCCATTCTATAAATGTTACAATATATATATATATATATATATATATATATATATATATATATATATATATATATTGATATTTTACGTTATCCATTGTTTTTCCGTTGCACTGACTTAATGAAGTTAATATATTACTATTGTAAGTAATTTTAACCACCATTAAGTGCAATGATTTTACCTTGTGTGATGAGGCGCCTTTCGGTCACTTGACCATTGTCGAATCACACAAGGTAAAATGAGTCATTCAACAATGGTCAAGTGACCGAAAGGCGCCTTATCACACAAGGTAAAATCATTGCACTTAATGGTGGATAAAATTACTTACAATAGTAATATATTAACTTCATATATATATATATATATATATATATATATATATATATATATATATATCTTGTTCAAATTTTTAATTGTTAATAAAATACTTTTTATTCATCCCCTAAAGTTCAAATACATTTTTTTAAACTGATAGTGAATGAGACTATGTTAATACAGTTTTTATTAAATTTAATGAATTCATTTTAGTATTACATGGAAGAAGAACTTTTTACAAATGGACAAGGAACCCAATATAGTTATTTCCTCACATTTGACTTGAAATAAGTGATAACGTATGATTTCATAAACAACTTATTTTATGTTATAGGTTATGTGGTAGAGCAGCTGTTTTAATACATAGGTCATGTTACTTTATTTATATTAATTGTAGCCTAATTATTTAATAAAAAGTAACTAAAATTAAGGTCTTTCTTTGTTGGCCTAAGTATTAATTGACTTTAAAAGTTTGTTTATGTTGCTTGTTTTAGTAATTTCATAAAACTATTTAAGTATCAAGATTAATATTAAAGTGTTCTACTGTTACTTTTGTTTTAGAGTAGGGACGAATTGTACTATCAGATGTCTTCCTTTCTAAATCAAAGTATTTTTGTATGGGATGGCAGGGGAGGCCATCAGATGTTAAAAATAGTTCCTAAAAATATCATCCAGATTACAAAGTTTATCAATAAGAATTTAAATGCATCCATAATACGTAAAGACTGGGAGCAAAGACAAGATCCTAGATTCAGGTAAGTTTCGTGATCGGTTGACTTTAAGAAATACGATGTTCAAAAGTGGTTTTTATAATAGGTTGTAAAGTTGAAGATAATGAGAAGTTTTCTCAAAATTTCATAAGTTGCAAGTATAAATGTAGCAAATCCAGGGTGCCATACCTGGATTTTTATCGTTCTTTCTTCACTTAGTGCTCAGTTAAATTCTTTGTTTATCTATCCTATTTAGTAATTTTTCATTAATTACTGGTTAGTTAGTGAATGATCTGGTTTTATCAACAATGTTATTACCAACAGTTTTTTTGTAACATTTTCTCATAAGTAATTTGTATTGGAGTTTGTCCCTAATAACAACGTTAGAAAAACACAAGAATTAAAGGGGAACTGGTTTTCTTACTTCAAAAAAAGACTGTAGTTATCTGAATGTGATTTGAAAATATGTTTTGCATAACTTGAATTATCTGAATTGAAATTTCTTCATGCATACCCGTTCTTGATTTCAGTACTCAATAAGTATAAAGAAAATTTCAAGTCCTGAAGTAAATTATGTCTATTAATACATTTTCTGTGACAGTGATGGTGAGTCATACTCGGCCATGAAGGTAAAGAACAGATTATTCAAGCCGTTAATTAAAGTTAATATTGACTACTAAATTTTGTACTAAAGGTTTGCAAAAACTAAAACGTTTTTATAAAAGTTTTAGGTTGATGAATCACACCTTATTGCTACAACCAGAAACAATTAAAGTTCCTAATTAGATGTATGCTGCTGCATTCATGCTGAACGTAATTTAACATACCATCTGAGTTGTATTTCCCCATGTAAATATTCTCACTTATGAAGAATTAAATATTATATAAATTATACCAGTGCAATTATTTTATACATTATTTATTTTTTTTTTTACTATTTGTAACAATTATTAGTAAAAACTGTAAAATGTTACTTATGATTTGAAGTTTGCTCTAGCTTATACTGATAACATTGTTCACTTCAGACATAAACAAAAATTCATTAATTTAAAAAAATTTTCATGTATTTAGATGAATTTTTTACTGTGTTAGAATTTGAAACATTCTTTGTGTATTTCTATTACAATTTTACATTATCACTAAACTCACTTTCACTCTCTCGCAATAGAGGTTCATTTTGGACAGTTCCAACAAACAAGTTCCCAAATAACACTGAGTAAAAACAATATTGAAGTGAAAAGCTTCTCATTCCACTTGACATAAAAACTGATGAAAGGTTCTTTTTTATGCTTAGAACATCTGACATGCGGTCAAACGTCAAATCATAGTTTACAAATATCTTTATTACGGTTTTACCATAATTTTCAAGAAGTGCTAAATATCCATTAGAAGACACAGACATCTAGGCTAATATGTGACCTATCACTGTTAATAAACTTTCTTTTAGCAAACAAATGCTCTCTTGAAGCAACGACAAAAAACCTGATGGGCTGAGTATGTCATCTTACCTCCTGCAACATTTTGTTAGGATGGACAAAGCTCATCCATGAAGCTCAATGGGTTAAGGAACTAGGACTACAAAAAATCAGTTCTAGGTGACAGTTTTTCATTTGTAACCTACAACAACTACTTTTTTATTTATAACCTACAACAACTACCTAGTTATTTCAAAAAAAAAAACTTTAAAATGTTTTATGCATCTTGACAACAGTAAAATAAGTCCAGTTTCTGTAATGAACAGAGTTTTCTTAATGTTACTCACACTGAACTATCAAAATATGGTTCACTTTGGTGATACTAGGAAGCATGATCAAAGATGGCAAAAACAAAAAGGGTATTTTCCAACTAATATATAATTTACCTATCGCTTTATCAGATATATTTATCACTGTTAAATAATATTTTTAATTTATATTTTATATTGTTATTAGCTGAACAATATAAGTTACAGTTTCCTTTTCATTTGTTTAGGAATGCTCCTATAGGACCAACTGTTTTGAAGGCTCTTGATGAATTAGCTACTTATTCTTTATCATGTACACACGATAAAATTATAAATATTAGAGAATTACTTAACAATACCTTGGAAATTTGTGACTTACTTTCTGATGTTCAGTATTGGGAAAGAAAAATGGAGAGTTGTGGTGCCTATAACATTCCCAATCGTAACCAACTGGTAAGTAAAAAAAATTATTCTTACACAGTCTTAATATTAAAAATATGTATAGTTTAAACAAATGTACAGTTACAGTAGTAAAAACAATTAAAATAAGATAACATGGGTAGGTTTAATTACATAATGATGAACATCAACTCACAATCAATAATTATTTCTCCAAACGCGTTTCAATAACAAAGTCATCAGTGAATATAACTATTATTGTTTAGAATCTGTGTAGTACTCACTAACGATGATACGTTTATCAATGAAACGTTTTTGAAGAAATAAGTCATTAATTGTGGTTTGGTGTCTATGATTTTTCAATTTACTAGTACAGTAAACTCCCGATTATCCATGGAATAGGATGGCCGGCAACGACGGATAACCGAATTTCCCGGATAATCCGCTATGAACAAAGAATACGTAACAAAACGATCGATAATCGATTATTATACCATAAGGTACACAAATAATGACCCCAGTTAATGCAATTCACAAATAATCTTCAGAGGACAAAATAAATACAGAAAATAATTTAAAATGTCGATGTATTTGACGGAATATAACATGTACATTTATATGTCTCTAACTATTTACAATACGTACATAAGTATATGTCAAAAGTAAGTATGTATGTACATATGCAATTTCCTTTACACATAATACAAAAAAATCTCTGTCACTTTTGTCTTTTTTTTGTGAGCATTGATTTAGCTTTAATGTGCAATTTAAGTTTCTTAAGAACCATTTTGTCGCACAGTGTCTACTTGTGTCACAAAGCCATAAAGATCGATAATGTATATGACAAACATGGATAATGCATATGTCACGTCCTAGACTATTTATAGCCGAGATTAGCTGACATTTGTTACAATCTTATGATACACATTTTTCGGGGGTCCCAGCATTTTGTCATTGTCTCTTACATACAGTAGTCTGCTCGCTCTTTTATTTCGCTGGCCCGCGTCGGGATGCTTCCCTTTCAATGTAAAAATTAGTATGTACATATTTACATGTCTATTCCCTTCATCTTAACTTCTATTAAGCCCTATATGTATTTACGTCGTAATTCACCGTTTGGAAATTTAAACACATGAATCTGATTGGAATAAAAATTGGATATTTGTAAAACAATGGCAGACCCCAGATAATCTGCAAACTGGTTAATCGGATAACCCACAGATAATCGGTAGTTGACTGTACTTTTATTAACAAGTAAGCTCAAATTTCGGAAGAGATCAAAATAATGTGACCCCCATTCTATAATTTCAAAGAATACTAGGTTATAGTACTTATATTGATTGATAAATCTTAAACTGCGAAGAGTTTTTTTTAAATAATTTAAAACAAGCAATGAATAATTAGTAATAAAATATGAGAACCCATAGATGATTATTAGACATATGAAATACAAAACTGATGCCAGTTTTTACCTTGGTAAATGAATAACATTTTAATAACTTGAAAATATGAAGTTCTTTTCCGTTTTTTCTCAACATATCTTATGTGGTAAATGTACTAAGCAGATTTAAAAAATATCTTTGTGTATTTATAAAACCCAAATCTACAGTTAAGAATAAATTTACAGTAACAATTAAGTTGGAAATTTAAAACTAACAAAAAACTACTATAGAAGACACAACACAAACAAAAAAAATAAACTTCAAAAATCAGATATACAGTATATTAAACTGTACAGAATGTAACATATTCTACACTCTACAAACATCAGCCATAACTTAGAAATTCTTCACATAAACAGAACACACTAGAGCAATATAAAATTTTTACAAACATAACATAAAAACTCAATACAGAACACTTGCTTCAAACTGCTGCTGACTATCTTAGCAACATTTTCCAGAATACAACTTCAAAAACTGACCGGGTTGCTTGATGCAATCAAAAATAGTAACTTGGTAAGTGGTTCTTGAATTTACTTAAATTATAAGTTTGGCAGATCAATATTTTATTAAACAAACAGAAATACAGTATTATTTTAAAGTTCTATTATAATTTATTTTGTTCCATTAGTTAATAGTTAAAGTTAAGTGTACTATTAACCTAATAACTTGTCATTTATTTATTTGAACTTGTTTGTTGGTTATATTTTTGTTTATAAATCTGTTGCCAGATTGATGACAATTTTTATGCCATTTTGTATTTATTATATGGTTTTTATTGTAGAGAATGCGTAATTATTTTTAATGGCATGTTAAGTGGGTTTTAGTTACAAATTGTTGGTTTAATGTATGGTTTTAGCTGTTATTTATAATTGTACTTCAATTTATTTTTGGTTGGGCAAAATATAACGTGTTACAATAGAAGAGCAACACCTTTTGAAAGTTGTTTCACAAAAAACCCATAAAGATATATTCTACAGGGTGCGGCAGCATAACTTCCTTTTTTCATATGCATGCTTTTCAGTTGGTTGATGTCATAGCTAAGCACTAGTGGTCTCATTCGATACGCTGGAATCTAAACTTTTGCTCCAACACAGTTCAGCCGCCATTATACGTTGGAAAAGTGAGGAGCGTGCTTTTGCCGTTGAGGCCTACTTTTCGATTGGATGTTCTGTAATCGCATGCCTTTCGAAATCACTTTAATTTAGCCTCTCTGGACCAAAAAATCAATCATTACATGGGTTGTTACGTTTAGACAAATTCCAAGTGCGACAAGACAAAGAACTGTAGTTCCTCGGCACATAAGATCACCGGACAACGTTGAGGAAGTTATCAAGCTTCGTTTTTTGCACGGCGTTCTGGACGCAAACATTGAACTTTTAGACAGTTCTGTGAGGAGAATTCTTCATGACAATCTTCATTTCCATCCTTACAAGATGGTGATTGGGCAGGAATTTTCTGAATGTGATTTTAATTCTCGGAGAGACGCTAGTTCTCAATTAGGGGTGATTTGAGTAGCCAATCCGCTTTCCCATTTCGGCCCCTTGTAATTTTTTCCTAGACCCTGTCTGATTATCGAAAACTTAGATTACACAGGAAATAAGTTCCTGTGCATTAGAAAGAATAGGAGTTTTAATGAACCCTAATACTATAATAATAATGCATAAAATAAGTTTATAGAACTTTATATGAACATTTCTTAAAACCCTGACTCAATTCCTTTGCATACCGTATTTATATGAACATTTCTAGGAAGCCTGGGTCATTTCCTTTCCATACCGTATTTATATGAACATTTCTAGAAATCCTAGCTCATTTCCTTTCCATACCATATAGATATAAACATTTTTTGGAAGCCCGACTCATTTCCTTTGATTAACGTAGTGATATGAACATTTCTTGGAAGCGTGACTCATTTTCTATCAAATAAAATAGGCTCAAATAAGCTAGAATTTAATGGAAGCTCGAAAAATCGGGACTCAGAATTTCCAGACTCTAGTGTGTGTGTGTGTGTGTGTGTGTGTGTGTGTGTGTGTGTGTGTGTGTGTGTGTGTGTGTGTGTGTGTGTGTGTGTGTGTGTGTGTGTGTGTGTGTGTGTGTGTGTGTGTGTGTGTGTGTGTGTGTGTGTGTGTGTGTGTGTGTGTGTGTGTGTGTGTGTGTGTGTGTGTGTGTGTGTGTGTGTGTGTGTGTGTGTGTGTGTGTGTGTGTGTGTGTGTGTGTGTGTGTGTGTGTGTGTGTGTGTGTGTGTGTGTGTGTGTGTGTGTGTGTGTGTGTGTGTGTGTGTGTGTGTGTGTGTGTGTGTGTGTGTGTGTGTGTGTGTGTGTGTGTGTGTGTGTGTGTGTGTGTGTGTGTGTGTGTGTGTGTGTGTGTGTGTGTGTGTGTGTGTGTGTGTGTGTGTGTGTGTGTGTGTGTGTGTGTGTGTGTGTGTGTGTGTGTGTGTGTGTGTGTGTGTGTGTGTGTGTGTGTGTGTGTGTGTGTGTGTGTGTGTGTGTGTGTGTGTGTGTGTGTGTGTGTGTGTGTGTGTGTGTGTGTGTGTGTGTGTGTGTGTGTGTGTGTGTGTGTGTGTGTGTGTGTGTGTGTGTGTGTGTGTGTGTGTGTGTGTGTGTGTGTGTGTGTGTGTGTGTGTGTGTGTGTGTGTGTGTGTGTGTGTGTGTGTGTGTGTGTGTGTGTGTGTGTGTGTGTGTGTGTGTGTGTGTGTGTGTGTGTGTGTGTGTGTGTGTGTGTGTGTGTGTGTGTGTGTGTGTGTGTGTGTGTGTGTGTGTGTGTGTGTGTGTGTGTGTGTGTGTGTGTGTGTGTGTGTGTGTGTGTGTGTGTGTGTGTGTGTGTGTGTGTGTGTGTGTGTGTGTGTGTGTGTGTGTGTGTGTGTGTGTGTGTGTGTGTGTGTGTGTGTGTGTGTGTGTGTGTGTGTGTGTGTGTGTGTGTGTGTGTGTGTGTGTGTGTGTGTGTGTGTGTGTGTGTGTGTGTGTGTGTGTGTGTGTGTGTGTGTGTGTGTGTGTGTGTGTGTGTGTGTGTGTGTGTGTGTGTGTGTGTGTGTGTGTGTGTGTGTGTGTGTGTGTGTGTGTGTGTGTGTGTGTGTGTGTGTGTGTGTGTGTGTGTGTGTGTGTGTGTGTGTGTGTGTGTGTGTGTGTGTGTGTGTGTGTGTGTGTGTGTGTGTGTGTGTGTGTGTGTGTGTGTGTGTGTGTGTGTGTGTGTGTGTGTGTGTGTGTGTGTGTGTGTGTGTGTGTGTGTGTGTGTGTGTGTGTGTGTGTGTGTGTGTGTGTGTGTGTGTGTGTGTGTGTGTGTGTGTGTGTGTGTGTGTGTGTGTGTGTGTGTGTGTGTGTGTGTGTGTGTGTGTGTGTGTGTGTGTGTGTGTGTGTGTGTGTGTGTGTGTGTGTGTGTGTGTGTGTGTGTGTGTGTGTGTGTGTGTGTGTGTGTGTGTGTGTGTGTGTGTGTGTGTGTGTGTGTGTGTGTGTGTGTGTGTGTGTGTGTGTGTGTGTGTGTGTGTGTGTGTGTGTGTGTGTGTGTGTGTGTGTGTGTGTGTGTGTGTGTGTGTGTGTGTGTGTGTGTGTGTGTGTGTGTGTGTGTGTGTGTGTGTGTGTGTGTGTGTGTGTGTGTGTGTGTGTGTGTGTGTGTGTGTGTGTGTGTGTGTGTGTGTGTGTGTGTGTGTGTGTGTGTGTGTGTGTGTGTGTGTGTGTGTGTGTGTGTGTATATATATGATTTTTTGGACTAGGAGACTGACAGGCTTACCTTGGTAAGAGTCCACTCTGTAGTCTTGAAATAGAAACACATAAAAGCACTTAAACAATGATATATTTCAACCACACAGTGGTCTTTGTCAATCGAAGAGAAAACACAAAATTGAGAGATATTTCTTTTTGTGTTTTCTCTTCGATTGACAAAGACCACTGTATGGTTGAAATATATCATTGTTTAAGTGCTTTTATGTGTTTCTATTTCAAGACTACAGAGTGGACTCTTACCAAGGTAAGCCTGTCAATCTCCTAGTCCAAAAAATCTATATATATATATATTTGTAATTTTGCAACACTGTTTTCTTGTATTTTTTTTATAAACTTTCACTATATGTACTTAAACAAGAATCTTACTTGGTATTTATGCGAGTTAACTTTCAAAGACCTGTCTTGTTTCCATCATCGAGCATACTGGCCGGGGGTTGTAGTAGACTGCGGCTGTGTGGAATTCCTGTTGTCACATGGTGTACCGTTATGTTCTATTTTTGGATTCACTGCACTGTGCAAGTCTTTTATTTGTTCGTTAATATTATTTTTATGTTTATAAATTTGTAGTTGTTCCCAGATTGTCATTTTGAGGCCTTTTTGTACTTTTTTTATTAGGTGTACGTTTTTTAATGTGGGGAATGTGTGTTTGTTTTTGATGGCGTGTGTGGTTAAGTTTGAGTTATAAGTTTCAGGTTTGATGTATGCATTAAGGTGTATATATATATATATATGTGTGTGTGTATTATTCTTTTTCAATAAAAGAATAATTTTGAATTATTCATAAAATTTAAGGTTTGTGACAACATTGTCAGTAACTTCAGAAATGTTTCCACATATTCAGTGACACTTGACAATTACTGAATAATATGTGGTGGAATTATATATTGTTCTTGTATGTAAATGACTAATATCTTATAAACATTTAAATACAAAAACACCATCATTGTTAAAAGTAATAATAATTATTATAGCTTCAGCGCTTATGACAAAAAAGACATGAGGAAGTCTCCATTTCCTAAAGCACCAAAGACACTGCTTATTTTTAAAATGAATAATAATAAATGTCAACACAAAACTAAAATTAACTGTTAAAAAGGATAGTAATTAATATAATCTAGACACCTAGAGCCAGTAAAATTATATATCACAATCATTCATTCTTTTCTGAAGGTTATATAGTATTTGTAATAATTTTCTGCCTTTTTAAACGTTTTTCTCCATTTGAGTTATACGTTTAGAGTTTTAACTAATGCACATAGTAATAGTTTGTAGATGTCTATCGACTGAAGGTGAAAGAACAGGAATTACGAAACTTACAGTTCAAGCTGTCATCTGAGAGCATGTCTTTGTATCCAGACTTTCAGAAGAAATTATCAGTTCTGCAGGAACTCAAGTATATTGATCCTATGAACACAGGTGGGTTATAACTTACTTTAATAAAAACAAAAATCTTAGAAATGCTACTACAGTGGAGTCCTGATAGTCCGAAATGATAGGGAGCAGACCCGTTTCGGATTAAGTGAAAACGTTATGATCAAAAATCCTGTATCTGCTAAGGAAATCGAGAAATGTATGTTTATCTTTAAAAGTACCATTTGCAATAACTAATTACGATTTTATACTATTAAATTATTTTGTAATAACAATAGACACTGTATAAATGTGTCTTATGTTTGGACTGTTACTTTGTGTTGAAGGTAGGCATCTGTGACTTCTTTAGAAAAACTGTAAACTGATTCTACTTATTAAAAATCAAGTAATGTATCTGTATTAATACATACACATATATGACACTTTTCGAACTGTGTTGAAACTTAGTATTAACCCAGTCTGTTTTCATGAAACAGCCATGCAATGAGAGAGAAATAATTTTGTCACAGATCTATAGTTATCCAAATGTCATAGCAAATAATTCAGCTTTATTAAAGAATAAAAAGTCTCCTAGTCCAAAAAATCTAAATAATCTTTACCAACCAAAACTATATATATATATATATATATATATATATATATATATATATATATATATATAGTCTTGATATTTTACGTTATCCATTGTTTTTCCGTTGCACTGACTTTATGAAGTTAATATATTACTATTGTAAGTAATTTTATCCACCATTAAGTGCAATGATTTTACCTTGAGTGATGATGCGCCTTTCAGTCACTTGACCATTGTCTAATCACTCTAGTAATGGTGGATAAAATTACTTACAATAGTAATATATTAACTTCATATATATATAGACTTTTTGGACTATGAGACTGACAGACTTACCTTGGTAAGAGTCCACTCTGTAGTCTTGAAATAGAAACACATAAAAGCACTTAAACAATGATATATTTCAACCACACAGTGGTCTTTGTCAATCGAAGAGAAAACACAAAAAGAAATATGAGAGAATGAAATAAAATAATTGTAATCACAGATTGTGTAGAGTAGAAATCAGATGTCTCTGCATTCATTTCTCAATGAGAGAGAAATAATTTTGTCACAGATGTATCCAAATGTCATAGCAAATAATTCACCCTCATTCCACGTCATTGATTAGATCACCCTATATTTTGAACAAATATTATATATAAAGGTAAAAGAAAGCACTAATCTTTTTTTTTCATGAAAGGAATTTAGTTCTCTACCAATTGGTATATAGTTTTGCTAATTTAACGAAAAAATAATGTGACAATTTTATTGTGCCAAGACATATTCTTGTGAAGCCTTTTTTGGTGGTAACATGCATGACAATATGTTCTTTTAAAACAATATGCATGTATTTTATTTACAACATTCACTTAAACGTTAAACGTCCAACCCTGGTAACCCTCTTAAACGCAACACCCATTTCTCAAGATTAGCAAACCTTTCTTAAAAAATCATAAAAAATTATTCACTGGCAAACTAGAGCACAAAGCCATACCAATCTTTTCCGCATTTCATCATCTTCAAAGCAGTATTTTTTCTTTAATATCTAAGACAATACCACAACCATATAAAACAATTTTTACTGGTCACTATTGTTTCTTATGCAATTTGCAACTCTGCCTTGGAAGCCCTATCCAATTGTTGATGATATTGGGATTCTGAGTTCTCATCTCCACTATCCAGACCCTCTTCTTAGTATATTTTTCTTATTTAAAAAAGCAAATAATTTTATTCCTCACCATGCCTTTTTCGGTTTATCAGTATCCCTACCAGATTTGTAAGTATTCTTTTTCCTCCTATTTTGGGATAACAAACTATCTAATTTTTCTGAGGTTTAACAGATATTTCTGAACCTATAGCAGCAAAACAATCCTGTTATTTTTGTTTCGGTAGTTTTAGTTTGTTATATTCCACAAGAAACTATCCTTCTTATACAACCATATCAATCTGATAAGCTTTTCTTTATCCAATTATTCTGATTCCATTACAAACACACTGAATAGAGAAGTACAACTCAGTTAAAACGCCCCTCTAAACCTACAAAAATGTAATATTTCAATGACTTCATAAGGACATAACTTAAAAAAACAAGCACTGTTACATTCAATTCAACCAAACACAGTAACAAAAGTTCTCTTATAGAGCAAACATTTAGGCTAGACAAACATGGTACCTGCATTCCAGGAATTGTGCAATAATTAGTTTTGAAACAAGTTCATACTGGCCGAACACCAAACAAATGTTCAGCAAACAAGAAAACTGTTAAGAAAAGAAACAACAAAGTTTTAGTGTGAACAGGCCTTAAGACCAACTGAGAGTAAATGAGGGTCTAATTACACTACCCGGATTGAACTAATCATAAGCGGTATTTTGACAGTACAGAAAATAAGGATGTACAGAAGATTCTATTGATCTTGATAATCTTGGAAAAGGTTGAACAACTGAAGTGAGTGTTTGGAAAATTAATCTGGTCCCAGGGAAGAGCCTGTAACTAATCTACGTTACAGGTATAACTGGTGCACTATAAATTCCGCTCTGACGGAATTCACGCGAGTGAAGGCACTGGGGTGAGGATCAATGGGTTTTCGTAATTCTAGCTGTTCTAATGGCACTTGTCCTATGGCTAGCCTATTCTAGTCAGTCTCTCACTGCCAATTGTCAAGTTCATTGTGTAGCTACTGTTGTTAAGTTTATTTGTATTTAAGTGTAACTGTTGATACTGTCGTGTGCTACATGCCTCCTGTAGTGAGTAAAATAAAACATAAAAAACTTCATAGTCAGGCACATGAGGTAGTTTTTCATGTATTAGAGAGTTTTGTAAAGAAGAAGGTAGAATCTGTAATGATGAAAATGTTTTGGTTCCAGTAAAACAGTGTCAGAAGCGGTGTAGTCAGGTAACTAGAGTGTCACTAGATACTCTCTATCAAAAAAAGAGAGAATGCAATGTCAGATGGCCAAGTGTTTACAACTCCAGATAAAACACATGCAAAAGCTAAATCAATGACAGCATTGGACGATTTTGGTAGGCTAATGAAGAGGAATTTCAAAACATACAGCTGTATATGTTTTGCTAACGTTGGGTGTAAGGTTTGAAGATGCAGCAGGAAGAGGGTGGAGTTGTAGTACGCAGTTTGGTTAGTAGCAGCCGAGCCAGAACAGAACTTATAGTGTGCCAGTAATAGGCGAAATCATGAAAGAGCTCTTGCATACTAGTACCATAGGTTGTGCACCAAGCCACTCAGACCAGTTAACTGGTCCTACATAATCATGAGTTTGAGGCCAGATTCAAGAAACAACCAGATGCTAGTTGTTTCACACTAGTATTCTTTTGTATAGAAACGGTTGTCACGAATCATCATGATACACACAGTGACCTCCTCTTTAACGCAAGACACCCCCGTTCATTTAAAATGAAATTAAAATCCGAAATTTATGATGTTTAACATTCTTGGTGGGTGTTAACAAATATTATAAAAATCCATAATGATGTGGTCCAAAATTACTTTTTTTAATGGTTGATTTCATATGGAAATATGACTCCTGTAGGTTAAAAAGTTGTTAATTTTCATAATTGTTACAAATTTTTTTTAGTTTCAGTTCTTCAACAAAATTTATGGACCAATTTATGTTTGTAAAGTTATTTAGTATTTGAAGTATGATTTGTACGTATTTGCTACATTCCTAAAATGTTTTTTTTATTCTCATGTACATTGATTTTGAAATTTCATCAAATCAATTCACGCCCTACACATATAAATCCATTAGGACTTCATCTCAAACCAAGTCTATTTGTTTGGAGAATTAAAGATCATGATCCTCGGAAACTAGATTTTTACCTAATATTTTTAGAATGGTTTTGTTAGCTTCAGAATTTTCCTAGGCTATTCTAAAAAAAACTTTAGACGATAATCTAGATAATTTTAAATGTTTAGAAGTGATAAATTAAAAACATACTAAGCCATTTTAAAAATATTTGTATCTTTTTAAGCACTTATAATAAGATGCCCTAGATATAGCATTTAAAAAGTAAAACGTCTCTTTTCTAAGTTTTTGGCAAAGGTGCCAATGTCTTGAAGCATCCTATTACTTACCCCTTACCAACTACTAAAGCAAAAGATCAGACAGCAAAATTCCCAAAACAAACAAATCAGACAGTAACAAACCTTCCTCTGAAGCATTTATCTCCATACCAAATCAACCCTCAACACCCCAAAGAGTGAATGTTCAGCTGAAATTAACATATATCTAAATGGAATAATTCATTCTCTTCCTCCAATTGAATATTTTGCTTACTTGATGTTTTTTACACGTAGTATAACTCCCGATAAGCAAGAACTTTGACCGAATGAAATGCAGTTGCCTGCTTGACATCTTGAGTGGTAGAAGAGCCCACTGAATTAATGTTTATCGAACCTTGCTCTTATGCGTATTGGTCTACCACAACTACTGTGCTTAGAAGCGAGAGATGAGATAAGACAGTTTCCTCAAGTAGTCACCAAACTCCCCTCCTGTGGATCTCAACTCTTTTGCTGTATATCAGGAATTATAAGTCTTGTGTCGGTTTGATAACAAAAAGAGGTGCTCTGTAGGCTCTCTTTTTCATTTTTAATTCATTGAACTCAAAACATTACAATCTCTTGGAGGTACAAACCATGTCTAGTATTGGATTTGACCTAAATGTCATACTTACATTTGATAACAAAAAAAGAGATCCTGTAGGCTCTCTTTTTCATTTTAAATTCATCTAACTCAAAAAATTAGAAGCTCTTGGAGGTACAAACCATGTCTGGTATTGGATTTAACCTAAAAGTCATACTTACATTTGATAACAAAAAAAAGGAGATATCCTGTAGGCTCTCTTTTTCATTTTAAATTCATCTAACTCAAAACATTAGACGCTCTTGGAGGTACAAACCATGTCTAGTATTGGATTTGACCTAAATGTCATACTTACATTTGATAACAAAAAAAGAGATATCCTGTAAGCTCTCTTTTTCATTTTAAATTCATCTAACTCAAAACATTAGACGCTCTTGGAGGTACAAACCATGTCTAGTATTGGATTTGACCTAAATGTCATACTAACATTTGATAACAAAAAAAGAGATATCCTGTAAGCTCTCTTTTTCATTTTAAATTCATCTAACTCAAAACATTAGAAGCTCTTGGAGGTACAAACCCTGTCTGGTATTGGATTTAACTTCAACGCCTTACTCACAATTTCTTTTTAATCACATTAATTATATTTAAAAAAATCAACTTGAAAAATCTTCGCCTCAATTTATATGTTGATAATTTTTATTGTAGTTGAAATGAAAGGCAAAGTTGCAATTATAATGGGTTCCAATGAGCTGATGATAACAGAATTGATGTTTAGAAATATTCTAAAGGACATGCTGCCAGCTCAGATTGCTGCTTTATTGTCTAGCTTAGTGTTCCAGGCCAAAACCAAAATAGAGCCTAACACTGAATGTCTTCAAAAAGTAAGTTAACCTAATATAACAAGGTAATGTTTGAATAGTCAGATTAACTATATAAAATCAGTTGAAAACTGGTCATAAATTACAAATTTCATTGATATACTCATCTTCATTTCTGTTAGGAATATTTCTATATTTTCAAGTATAGTTTTCTGCCTTCTCTAACATTACAGACATGCAGAAAAACGTATGTATTATGTTAATGCGTTTCGTATCAACAAAACTTTCCTTATTTAACGCGTTTCCGAGTGACTCCATTTGTGTACGATAGAGTACAAAATGTTTTGAAAATGTAGTCACTCCGAAACACATCAACAGAGGAAAATACTGTAACATTAAGGAAGGCAGAAAACTGCACTCAGATATAAAAAATAAATATATATATTTAGGTTAGTATTGGTTGGTAAAGATTATTTAGATTTTTTGGACTAGGAGATGACAGACTTACCTTGGTAATAGTCCACTCTGTACTCTTGAAATGGAAACACATAAAAACACTTAACCAATGAAATATTTCAACCACACAGTGGTCTTTGTCAATCAAAGAGAAAACACAAAATTAAATATGAGAGAATGAAATAAAATCTGTCAGTGTCCGTCCAGAAAATCTATATAATTTAATCTAATATAATATAATCTGTATAATTAATACAGTTTTTTAAAATATTTATTCAACAATTAAATTATAAAAATATGAAAGTCTATCCGAATTTGAACTATAATCTTATGTTTAGAGCTCTTTGGCACTGTGCCAACTTTCCAATACCAAGAAATCAATATCTGAAAGATGTATATGAATTTTTTCCTCTATCTGGTTGTCGTTGAAACCTCCACTGTAGGCCCACAACCTTAAACTGTTGCCATGGTTACCACAAAATGTCATAAATAGTGATGTAAGGTTAAAAATGAATTAAACTAATGAAATAAGCAAACAATGATAACATTTTTCTTTCTTCAACCTCAGTAGGAATTTACTTAGAACAAATTTTGTTATATTACTTGTTTTACATGATGTTTCTCAAGGTAATTGTTTTTTTATTGAAAAGTGATCTATCTTGTTAATAAGAATTAGCAAATTAATGTATTTGATTTAGTGATAAATTCGCTAAAGGTAATCCGCAAGAGGATCACTGATAACTGAAAGCTAGTAATAGTTCGTTGGTGAGACAAATAACCATGTGCATCTTTGTAATGTAAATGTGAACTCAGCTGATTTTTGCTGAATATCATCTACTACTATACACTAAACCCAGGCTCGTATCCAAGGGGGGGTGATGGGGCGATCGCCCCCCCCCCCCCAACCCTCGAGAACTTTGGGTTAAAAATCGACAATATATTATTAAATTAGAACTTTCTATTAAATTAGACTTTTACTTAAGTTAATTCGTCTTTTATTATAAATAAAAAATTAAATTTTAATTTTTAATTTGAAAATGTGACGCGTTCCCTCGGCATACCCTCGTGAACGTCTAAACGTTTTAACAACAGATAGCGCTAGTGAAGCTTAGTCTCGAACATATGATTTTCAATATGTAATTTTGCAAGCGTAATATTCGCAGTTGACTCCGGAATTGTTCGTGTTGGAAGAATAACTACTTATATTAATTAATAAACCATTTTTATAATAATAGCTTATTATGAAATTAATAATATTCTCTAGCCATAAGTGTTATCGAAATGAGAATAATTATTTATTAAAAAGTCTAATTTGCTACGAATATTTATCACGTTACAGATTTCTAACGCAAGCCTAGAGAGAACTTTTTCTGTTCTATGTTTTACATACACACACGTGCACACATATTATATAATATATATATATATATATATATATATATATATATATATATATATATATATATAATGCATCGATTGCTCCTCCCAAAGCAAGTCGCTGGATACGCGCCTGTAAACCTAATTCTGTTATAGTAGTTGGTTTCCTATTGTTGCGGTTTAACTGTTTTAACAATCTTTTAGTTGTATATTTAGTATACAAAAACTAGTTTTACAAATTTTAGTTCAGAAGAACCTAGTAAATATTAACGTAATCCTAGCTGGAAAGAAATTTAATGTTATCAACGAAATGTAATGATTTTGTTTTGTTTAAGATGCTATCTGTCCACTTCCAGTAACAATTTGTATAAATATACTTTGCTATGGTGAAAGAGAACAAAATAAGCTCTATGGGGGATTTCTACAATGCTATTAGTGGCAATAGTAGAAGAACTATTTTATTATATTTTTGACTAAAGAATTTTTATTCTGTATAATAAATTTATGAGATAGATTTTTAAACAGAACTGAAAGTAAATTCATTTTGGTAATGAGCAGGGCTCAGAACAGAATAATTCTTTGTTTTAGAAGGTAAAGTGGTCTATAGAATATGTACATAGATGTAACTCAAAGAATATGTTTGTAAGATGTCATTTTAATCACAACTAGATGAGGCTATTTGTTTTTTTTAAACATCATAGAATTGAGATTTAGTGAGCTATATGTATTTGGAATAACTTCCTGATTTTCTATTTTTAACCTGTAGGGTAAGAAAATGATAGAAGACGTATATGAAGAGATAAAAAGCATAGAAAAAGCCTTTCAGGTGGACCAGGAAAATATGTGTGAATTTGTTCTAAACTTTGGTCTCATGGAAGTAGTTTACAAATGGGCACTTAATGAGGTTAGTTTAAAACTACATAATGTATTGTATTTTAAGTTAATTGTTTATCCTCATGTTTTAAAATATCCCATCTCTCCTCTCTTCTTAGCCTTGGACATACTAGTTAGTTTCCTTTGATAAAAAAAATCTTTTTTCTATTACCCTCCATTTTTAATTCTACATTATTTTTAAAAGCTATATTTGGATATCAGTGTACTTCACAACTGTGGCCGTCACTATCTTTGTGATAGGCTACACAGTGACTGTTGGGTCAGCTCATTTATGGAGCCAAGAAAATATTTTTTGCAGGCATAAATTTGTCTTTTTTATTTACGTTTATAAACCAAGTAATTAGATTCTGAAATTTTCAGTAAATGTGCATTACAGGGTTACATTGTGAAATATACCCAATTCTGAGTAAGTAGCATATTATTTTGTCAATTTTTTTTGGTATAGTAACTATATCTAATTTATCAATGAACTAAACCTGCTACCAAGATAATTTTGTTTTCATTATTTACTTCTGGAATGTAGACCTTTATAAACCTGTTTTAAACCACTTTGGACTGGCATAACTAACTGCTGGTCCTATTAAATGAAGTTTCAAAAATAAAAGTCAATACTTTCCTTAACATCAGGTTACCTTGATTTTTGTTAACATGTGTTACTCAGGAATACGCTCTGAACATGACTATGTCAATTTCAAGTGGCAGAATTAATTAACAGTGTTGAAATATGCGCTCACAAAGTAGCTTATTAGGGCAAGTATTATATCTCTAAAAATACAGGATTCACTGGATAGACCTGAGAGTATTTGTCAGTGTAACCCAGGTAGCTATACTACAAAAAATGGACCCAGCATCTTTTTTTTAAAGCAATTAACTAGCGTAATTTTTTGTGTAAAACATGAACTTGTTTTTTTTTTCAATTTCAGGTCAATTAAATGGCATTTGTTTTTAATTTTTAAAACATTACCGTAAATTGAAGAAGCTATAATTAAAAGATACTTCACTAATAGAATACGTAAGGCATTAATTATGTATGTCCATGTGTGTGTTGCATATTTTTTTAGGTGAGTTGCGTAGCTGGTTTTGGGTTTGTTTGGTTTCTTTGGTCAATATGTTCTTCGAAGTCTGTATGGAATGACCTACCGGTTTGGCCGATATAATAGCTGGGACAATTATTACATGGTATTTTGTGATTTTTGGTAAAAATCAATGGTAGAAAATTTGCATTTTTTGTTTAAAACATGAAACATACATATATGTTTTTCATATGTAGCAGAAATTACATATGAACTGCCCCATACAACACCTACTCGCCTATATTCTATTTCCTGTACATTCTTTAAAACGTGTGATTTTTGTGTTATTAAATTTTAATGAATATATATATATATATATATATATATATATATATATATATATATATATATATATATATATATATATATATTACATATCAATAATCAATTTTTTTTGTGGAGTTATCCATTTAAACTTTTGAGAATTAGTTTTTATAAAAAGTGATGGTAGGGGAGTAATGCATGATAGAACGTTTTTTAATATATGTACCCCAAGATGACGTCAACGTTAAACTTTAATATGAAATGAGTAAGAAATATGATATTTGTAGGCAAGTCTTTTTGATTTTTAATGTTCTTTTGTTTTCAGCCATTCTCAGAAATCATGAAGTTAACAGATGTACAAGAAGGCATCATCGTTCGTTGCATACAACAGTTATGTGAATTGCTTCGTTACGTGAAAGAAGCTGCAAAATTTTTAGGTGATCCGACACTTGGAAACAAAATGGATGAAGCAACTGCCACTATCAAACGTGACATTGTATTTGCAGCCAGTTTGTATACTACATGAATTTATTTAATTTTTTTTATGCTATGTATAATGTACTTAAAATTACGATTTCTGTTAATAAAATGATTCGACATTTATTATATATTTTTGTACATTTTAATACAGAGTAATAATTTGATCACGAGATTAGGTACATAGAGTATTTGCAATTACTGCAATAGTAAACCTAAAAACTACTGTATTTAATAGTCTTATTGGGGTGGTATGGGGGAGAGCTGGTTGGTCCTCGTCCTACCCCTGGATAGCTGTTAACCGCGAACTGAACGCCAGCATTAGCTTTCTGAAACGAAAGTCCCATGAGTCAACAAGAGTCTGTTTCAAACAGTCCTTTTCAGGATGTTCAACGTGTGTCTATTCGGAGACGAGAACATCCTAAAAGATTGAAAGTCCTATTTTGGAAGACTCAAGGACACAGTATCCAGTCGATACGCAGAACTCGTAACATTAAAATTATTGTTAACACCCTCAAAGTTCTGGCATTGCCATATACTACGTCATACTCATTTAGAGTTGCTGAATTGAGAAGGTTTATTGTGATGTTGCACAATGAGGACAAAATGATAGTCTTCTAGTGAGTCCCTGGCCATTGCGGGTTGAGAGGGAACAAAGAAGCTGATGAAGTAGTGAATTTAGCCTCAGTAATGCAGCCTGCTGACCGACAGATATACTCCCTTTATATTGTCAAAAGTCTGCAGAGCGATTTTTCAGGAGAAAGTGGAATGAGGAGTGGTCACGATGTCCTGTCGGTTGATCCCTATTTAACCTCCAGAATGAACCGTCAAAAGAAGACATGTATAGAGGAATCGAGAGAAGTCTATGTACTTTCGCGGTCAGAGCTTGGACTGGACACATTTTAACCCAGGCCTATCTTTACTGGTACAATTTAGCGGCATCACCAGAATGCGCCAAAGTGGAGAAGACCTGGAGCACATCCTCATTAAGTGCTGTTATCTAAATCTTGCCAGGGACCTTTTAAGGTCAGAGGGTATGGACATCAATACCTTACTAACAAACAAAAATTATTGGAACTCTGCGATGACAATCTATCATGGACATCGGCTACAATTGAAGATGAACACTTGCTGGAAGAAGTAGGAAGTAAGTTGGGGTGGTATGAAGTTTGATTACTACCTGATTGTAAAATATGGACCAGAATGTCCTAGAAAGAGAATAAACTTAGAATAATCAAAAAAAGGTATTATGTTATTGTGGTGATGTTTAATGAGAGTACTATAAAGAAATTTATTGTTTTTAATGTATGAGGAAAGAACTGTGGGTGAGACCTAGGTCAGATTAAGAGGAAGAATCCATCCCATGTATAGAAGGCACTTATATGAATCCACTCTCTGCCAAGATTTACCCTTGAAGTTCAACAAAGAGACGAGACGAATTTCTTAATATTCCATGGATTCACTGTGCAGGTCCCAAGTCCATCCTGTGGCAGAGAGAATAAGTAGTCTCAGGACTTGATTCCGAGTAAAGGTTTAAGAGGCCTCTTTGTGATGATCATCAACACTCACCTTTACTACTCATGTTACCCCCTCAACCTAGCCACATTTCAAAGGAGCATGCTAATGCAGCTTTAGATACTCGTTCTAAAGTAGAACTTACTGCAGTTCTCAACAGGTCAAGGTCTTTTAGTAGGATGTAGAGAGATTTTGATGATAGTAATAAAATAACATAAATGACAAACCAGCTTTAACTTTTTATTAAATATACAGTCGGTGCCGCTTATTGTGATCATATTTGTCAGAAGCATATTTGATAACAATAACCGAACGCTTAATCACGATGTAGTCTACAGCCGTACTGCATTGAACTCTCTGTATTATTGCCACAACTGTTTGTTCTGAACGATCCTACCTTTAAGCCTATCATTACATCAAGTAATTCTAATTCTGTAACACTATAATTAAACTGTACTTACCAAATTTTGATCCTATTCCGGACAGTTTTATGTACAGTAGTAGAATTTCTGTAATTTAGTTTTCTACTTGTTAAAATTAGTGGACATATTTCATGTCAGTTTATTTTATTCGACTGTAGATTTTTTTTAAACACTGAATCTAGCATAATTGAAAAAAATACAGTATATAGAACTAAGTAAAACACTTGATCAAAACATTTTAACACATAAAACATCATTATAAAACACTTCAAATTTACATTTACTTTTTCTCGAAGAATTCCTCTATATGTGACTGTCTGTAGTCTTCTCGTAAAATATTGTTTATAAATTGTTCATATTCATAATGTTTGTTGAAATTTTCTGCTTTTTGTTGAACAAACTGCCTTAGAATCTCAAGAGCTTGGTGAACTTCCTGCTTAGATCTTTGCGGTACACATTTATCATTTTCGTCATCATCGGTGCCTTCTTCTTCAGTAACTTTTGATGTTGAAGCAACTACCTCACAAATATCGTCTTCAGTCATTTCCGCTGCTGTTTCAATACTATCGTCAACTTCCATCCACTCAGTATATTCTTTTAAGGACAAATCGAAAGGCTTCAAGTTCTCTTCAGAGTCTTCCTCAGATGTAGCTTGCTCTCGATTTTCTTCAACAAAGAAACCACCTTTTCTAAAGCAATTTTTCACAGTTTTTTCAGAAACTTCATTCCAAGATTTTGCTATCAGATGAATAGCATCGAGTAAAGAAGTTTTTTTAGCCAATTCATTTGAGGTAAGGGTTTGAAATTCATCCATATTTTCTATAATTCTAGCACGCATCTCTCGTCGATAAAAACTTTTGAGATTTTTAATTATGCCTTGGTCACATGGCTGAATAATTGAGGTGGTATTGGCCGGAAGGTAAATCACTTTGATGTGTTTTTTAGCGTAGTCCTTATGTCATTATGTGCAGTGCAGTTGTCTAGTAGGACAATGTTGCGTTTGAGGCTGGTATCCCAATTAGTCAGCCATTCATTAAAAATTTTTGATGTCATCCAAGCATTGGAGTTTGAATGATATTCAACCGGTAGCTTTTTGATACCTTGAAAACAACGTGGATTTTTAGATTTACCGATAATTAAGAGTTTTTATATATGACCAACCATGTTAACACAACACAAAACAGTTATTCTTTGTTTACATATTTTACAGCCGTTAGCAATTTCATTTTTAAATAAGTAAGTATGTTCGGGTAAAGCACGATAATAAAGTCCTGTTTCATCTGCATTGTATATGCAGCTAGGAGAATACTCGGCCAAAATCTTTGGCCATTCGTATTGTAACCAGTCCTCAGCTCTAACAAAATCAGCATTTCTTTTTTCACCACACGTTTTCTTGTAAACAATGTTTTCCCTTTTCTTCCATCGATTGAACCATCCATCTGTGGCTTTAAAATCCTGTTTTCCTATTGTTTTGGCAAGATCCTCAGTTTTTAGACGCATTAGTGGGCCGTCAACTCGAGCATCTTTTTCGCGAACATTTTTAAACCACAATTTCAAAGCTGATTCCACTTGCGGATCCTTCCCAGAACGATGTCTTTTGTTGTCAACATTTGCATTACACTTTGATAATGAGAAGATTTTTTCTTTGTTGTTCAATATTTTACATAAGAGAGGTTGAGAAACGCCAAGTTGAGAAGCAGCATTTCTTTGACTCATTTTTGGTAATTTACTGTACCTATCTAGAATATCAAGTTTTTGTTTAAGACTTAAATCGCGTCGTTTCTTTTGAGATTCGGACATCTTGCTATACTGTCCTTTGAATCTTCAAGTGACACTAAACTCTACAAAACAAACGAAAAAGATCTTTAAAAATTAGGTTATGTAAAATCACACTGAAATACTGTAATAAACGTTCATAAAAATTCACTGTTAAAAAATACAGTAGGACTGTACTGTAAATGGCTCAGTAGTAACATCAACTAATGTTAACAAACAACTAAAGACGACTCAATCGAGGCTGGGGTGTTTGCGTAAACAAAGAGTAAGGGGGACATTCTGAGAACTGTGCTAAGTGCTGAAACCGTTATAAAGTATTTCTGTCATTCTAAAAATAAACATTCTATGAATTGGGCGTCATTGTGTGTTGCACGTGCTGTTTACACTACTTTGTAGACATTTTTACTTGGTCCATGCTAGTATACGTTGACGCATATGATTTTGAATGGCAAATTAAATGATAATAATAAGCGAACAGATGATTACAATAAGCGGCCTAATTACAATGTATTAATATACGTCCGTGTTTGTTTTTCAATGAAACGATAACAATAAACGAATGATAACATTAACCGTGATCACAATAAGCGGCGCCGACTGTATAACTAAACCACTACTACTAGTGTATACTATATATTTTCATTTATACAACTTGTTTAAATTTTCAATTGTTTAAACAATACTTTTTACTTATCTGCTTAAGGTGAAATACATTTTTTTAAACTTGTAGGGACACTTGATGTTACAGTTTTTTTCAAATATTTCATTATTTTTAATGAAAAAAGTTGATGTTTACTCAACTGCTGGATTTTAAACTTGTAGTCATGCAGTTTGAATCCAACCTAAAGACAACTTTTTTAATTTAATTAGTATTTTTTTAAACTGTATCAACATCAAACAAATGTCATCTACTACAAGTTTTAAAAAAATTATTTAAACTAAACAGCAGTGCCTGTTTACGCGAATAGTGGTTAAAGCACAATTTCTCATCATATTGCAGTTTGTTATATGCGTTGTACAGGCTTAATAGAATCCATTAGTCTGTTCTGTATTTCACATATTTTCTTAGAAAAAGTAACGGGGAAGACACTTTTGATTTGTCTAGAGAGCCGCTTTTAGATAAATGATCCTGTATTTTAAGGTCATCATTTTCCCCTACTTTTATTACAAAGGGATCTGATTCATTCTTTAGTTTTACCTTTAATATGTATATCCTTTCATCTCATTTGGGTTAAAACAAATATCTGAGTCCTTGCATATGTGAAGAGGCATGAATATTCTCTGTATACCAAAAGAACTTACAACCTTAACTTTACCGTACCAGCATTTATCTATAACCATTTACTGTATCAGTCAAACTGATAATAAAATCTATAATTAGCTTATGTGGGTAGCCAGAATAAGATAAAAATAGCTTTATTAATATTTTTAGAAGAGTTAATGAAGTAACTAAATTATGATGGATCTCTCTAAAAATATAATTCAAATGCTTAAACAAACTGAATTCTTGTACAGGACAACATAGATAAATTCCTGTGATGGCTCTAAAAATCAGATTCACAGACCAGTACTTTGTTACAGTACAATATCTGGTTTTATAAAAGTAACAAGTTTATGGGTAAAGTTCAACAAACTTAGTGAAAAATGTCTTGTGTAGTTAATCTTTACATCGAATAAATGTGGTTTCCTAATTTGCAATAAATTGATATAGGTATTTCCTCGACATACCATTTCATTTAACTCAACATTCTTCCATTTCACAAAGGGACTTCTGTTTTCCAACAGCTAATTAACTATCTATCGACAGGTAGCATTCTTAATTTAACGATATTCACTTTAGACAATAATAACATATATAAACCAAATCCGAAATTTATTCTGCAGTTAAGTGGCTAAAAAAAATACTGATGGTGTTACTCAATAGTGGTAGTCTGTGTCTGAATTAATTTAATAACTCCTTATTTTATATTTATTGTATGTGCACATGTGTTTTGTAAAGTCTGATATAACATGTAACAAAAAATATTCAAAAATTTAGCAAATGTTAAAAAATAACTTTTAAACCAAGCTGTTTTGAAAATAAATGGTATTGGCTGATTAGGTTTCTGTTGATTATAAGTTTTGAAATATACAAGAAACGGGAAAAAACCTGACTGTTTTGTTTCGTGCAAAGCTGACCATTCGAGTGGTAAGGGGTGGTTGGGACTGTCATATTCTCAAGCCTACACAATGCCATTTCAGTAGCAATGGATTAGTGATATAGTGAACATGGAGCGTTTATCGTTGAGGCGTATTTCAAAAGTGACGATTCTTGTATTGTCTCACAGCATGAATTTCGTAAACGTTTCAATGTGGGTCGTAGGGAACACATTAGATTGTGTAACCCAATTATTCTATGGGTGAATAACTTTAGAACGGGTTCAACCTTTAAACAAAAGCCTCGAAGGTTAGTCAGAACACCAGACAACGTTCAGCGAGTGAGACAAGTTGTACTGAATAGTTCACATCTACCTTCTCGAAAACAGGCTGCTGTTCATCAAATGTCGGATCGTACGGTGAGAGAAATATTGCACTACGTCCAAAGCCTTAAGCTTCATGATTATGCAAATGGTAACAAATGATTGATTTAATGGATGACAAAAAAATCCATGTAATGAGGGATGAGGCACATTTTTATTTGGACGGATATGTAAATAAACCAAATTATCGCCATTAGTCAGACTCAAAACCTCAAAACTTGAATGAACGACCACCGCATAATATCAAAATTACAGAGTGGTGTGAAGTAACCCAATCATGCATCATCGAGCCATATTTTTTTGAGGCAGGTGGGCAGACTGTTACTGTAAACGGTCATCGTTACCTTACAATATTCTATAATTTCTTCATTCCTGAAATAAGAAGAAAACGTTTTGCTCTGAAAAAGAATGTAGTCATGGATTTTTTGAGAACTTTTTGTAGCCCTGACATTTCTCACATTGGCGACATTGCTCAAATCGAATTGAGACTTTCTCCTTTGGGGATAGCTCAAATCAAAAGTGTATACTAGTAAACCGCATACAATACAAAAACTGAAAGATGCCATAAGCCAAGTGATTGCCACCATAACACTTGAGTTGTTAGGAGAAGTGTTTGACAGTTTCACTGTGACTAGAAGAAGGTATGGCACGAAACAGACACCATTTAAATTATGCCATTTTAAATCTAATAGTTATCATGTAGGTTTTTATTCCTGATTTTCATTAATTTACATTCATTATAGTTCTTAAAAAAACATTTCATTAAATTTGTAAAACATAATTGTAAGTAAACCATTTATAACGGAAGCCTACTATTCATGAAAACCCTAATAGAATAGTAATCTTTTTTCTGAAAAAGGCAATAGGCGGAATTTTAATTGGAAAATAGAAATAAACAAAGCATTGGTGATTTGCTCCATAAGGGAAATGGTTGTTTGGTGTTCAGAGTATTATATTTTTTAAACTATTTTCTGTTCAGTTTAGTTTAACCTTGATTACAAACGAATTATTGCCTACTAATAAAGCTATTAACATGATGAGTACGACAGGCGGGCATGAACGTGCTCTACTGTCAATTCATTGATTCAGTGTGAGATTAGCCATTGACAGAAAATTGTGTGTCCCTTGTCGGTTATTGTGCCAGTCATTGTGAATATTTGGGTGCATTTTTCGTTTTATTTTACCATTGCTGTCAGATTAGGGACTGTGTTATCTTATTAGTGTTACCCGAAGTGTGTTATAGTAGTGTTTATAACAATAAATAGTAGTAGTTTTTGTACTATAACAGGGTGTCTAGTAAAATAGCTTAAAGAAATTCCCTGAGTTTTCCCTGACTTTTCCTCTTTTAGATGTCTATAGAAAGCCCAGTTTACATTGGGCCCATCCATTTTGATATCTGAAGGATCTTGGATAAATCCAGACTTTGAACACCTTTTAAGAACGAATTGGGTAACTCTTTTGCTTTTGTGTCTGTAAGGAACACAGAACCAAAATATCGAGCTTTCACTTCATCCGTCTCTGCATCCCAATACCTAACACTCAAATCCATTTGGGCTCTTTGTGATATTTTGTTTAAACTTTCATCAAAGCCAATTACATAGTTAGAATTTGAATTTAATGATGTCAGTAACAGGTCTTTAAAATAATTTGATAAACCGAATACAACACTATAGGAAATTTTATCTTTCCGCAATCTCATGTTCTGTGCAATGGTGCTATCAGGGAACATCCTTGGAAAGAGGCACACACTACCTTCTGCATTGCGTAAAGAAGTGTTGCATTACTAAATTCACGCACCATATAATCTATTCTTCGGTCACTTCATCTTTCAGTTTATATTTATCCTAAGGAAGGAGGGGAGGTAATGACGACATCTGCATGACGCGATTGCCCCAGGGTGTCTAGTAAAATAGCTTGAAGAAATTCCCTGAGTTTTCCCTGACTTTTCCAGGGTGTCTAGTAAAATAGCTTGACGAAATTCCCTGAGTTTTTCCTCTTTTAGATGTCTATAGAAAGCCTACTATTTCACACCTATCTAATCAGTTGACAGCCAACCACATGCACACATCTATTCAGTTGAGAGCCTATCCCATTCACACCTATCTAATCAGTTGAGAGCCTACTATATTCACACCTATCTAATCAGTTGACAGCCAACCACATTCACACATATCTAATCAGTTGACAGCCAATCACATTCACGCATATCTAATCAGTTAAGAGCCTACCACATTCACACCTATCTAATCAGTTGACAGCCAACCACATTCACACATATCTAATCAGTTGACAGCCAATCACATTCACACATATCTAATCAGTTGAGAGCCTACAACATTCACACCAATCTAATCAATTGACAGCCAACCACATTCACACATATCTAATCAGCTATCACTAACGACATCCACATACAGGGTGTCTAGTAAAATAGCTTGAAGAAATTCCCTGAGTTTTCCCTGACTTTTCCTCTTTTAGATGTCTATAGAACGCTCAGTTTACATTGGGCCCATCCATTGATATCTGAAGGATCTTGGATAAATCCAGACTTTGAACACCTTTTAAGAACGAATTGAGTAACTCTTTTGCTTTTGTGTCTGTAAGGAACACATAACCAAAATATCGAGCTTTCACTTCATCCGTCTCTGCATCCATTTGGGCTCTTTGTGATATTTTGTTTAAACTTTCATCAAAGCCAATTACACAGTTAGAATTTGAATTTAATGATGTCAGTAACAGGTCTTTAATATAATTTGATAAACCGAATACAACACTATAGGAAATTTTATCTTTCCGCAATCTCATGTTCTGTGCAATGGTGCTATCAGGGAACATCCTTAGAAAGAGGCACACACTACCTTCTGCGTTGCGTAAAGAAGTGTTGCATTACTAAATTCACGCACCATATAATCTCTGCTTCGGTCACTTCATCTTTTAGTTTATATTTATCCTAAGGAAAGAGGGGAGGTAATGGCGACATCTGCATGACGCGCTTGCCCGCTACGGCAATGAAAACTGGAACCTTCCATGTTGAAATAAACAGTGCACAAATAATCACCGTCAAATAAAACACATACTATCACGAGTCTAAACAAATAGCTGGCTACGAATGTTTACACAGCGTTCTGTGTGGTCAAAAACAGATGAGTTATCTGTTATCCCCACCTGTCCATATGATAACAGAACCACTGCGCACCCCAAGGCCACGGTCCAGGCTAAAACCTCCCAGCTGTACCAACTCGACACGTTTAATATTTATTGACATAAGTCCTGAAGTCATAGCATTGGGCTTATCAAATAAATAATGGGCATCTAAATAAAGAAGTGTTATTTCCTGACTGCCCTGCCCCTAAACCGCTGGCTTACAATACCAAATATTCGAGAGCAATGGCCACTAGTTTTGTTTCTAATCAAAATAAATATTTTCCCGATTTTTGAAAATTTTCCCTGACTTTTCCAGAATTTAAAAATTCCCTGACTTTTCCAGGTTTTCCCGGTTTTCCCTGTCACTAGACACCCTGTGCCCGCTACGGCAATGAAAACCGGAACCTTCCACGTTGAAATAAACAGTGTAAAAATAATCACCGTCAAATAAAACACATACTATCACGAGTCTAGACAAATAGCTGGCTACTAATGTTTACACAGCGTTCTGTGTGGTCAGAAACAGACTGAGTTATCTGTTATCCCCACCCGTCCATATGATAACAGAACCACTGCGCACCCCAAGGCCACGGTCCAGGCTAAAACTTCCCAGCTGTACCAACTCGACACATTTAATATTTATTGACATAAGTCCTGAAGTCATAGCAATGGGCTTATCAAATAAATAATGGGCATCTAAATAAAGAAGTGTTATTTCCTGACTACCCTGCCCCTAAACCAGCCCGCTGGCTTACAATACCAAATATTCGAGAGCAATGGCCACTAGTTTTGTTTCTAATCAAAATTAATATTTTCCCGATTTTTAAAAATTTTCCCTGAATTTTCCAGAATCTTAAAATTCCCTGACTTTTCCAGGTTTTCCCTGTCACTAGACACCCTTTATAAATATAGATAATGAAGATGAATTATTGGAGAATGTCTACTTAGACAAATGTTGTTATAGTGCACATTCTTTAATAATTCATCCTCGTTATCCATTCATTGTACAAAAACTAATAAAAACTACTACAACACGCATCAAGTAACAATAACACAGTCCTCTATCCAATAGCAATGGTGGACAATAACAAAATGCACCAAACTGTTCACAAAAAATACACAATAACAGACAACAATTCAATGTTTTCTGGCATCAACTAACCTCACAACAAACCAATGAATTGAGTGCGTCACCTACCGCCGCAGACGCCAGTTGAGCATATGCGTTCCACGGGCGTTCATGCACGCCCGCCACATGCAATGTGTTAATATTTAACTTTATCAAATCCATCATGAGTGGAAGTGGGTTGGTAGAAATTGAATGCATGAACACAAGTAAACTATATTATCTGTCTTTGCCTTTGATTTCACCCCTCAATACATGAGGAAATCTTTAAAAGTATAAAAATGAGTGACCATTAAAAACAATATCTACATAATTAATTCTGATAAAAACTTCATTGCAGATAGCAAAGTTCTTATAAGAAAACTCAAAAGAATTCTAAATACCTTTACTTCCCACATTACATATCCAGAGAGTGACTAGAGTAAACACAAGTGCCATATACCTTGATACGTGCAAGTGTCCTATGAATGGAAACACTATTTGGAAAACAATATAAAAAAAAATTCAAGTAAATTCCTACTGAGGTCAAAAAAGAAAATGTTATCATTGTTTGCTTATTTCCAGTTTGTTAATTTTATTCCTTTCATTCATTTTTAACCTTACAGCATGATATATGATACCATGGTAATGGTTTAAAGTTGTACAATGGAGATTTTGACGACAACCAGGAGGGGAAAAATGTATATACGTTTTTGAAAAATTCATTTCTTGGTCAATGAAAGTTGGCACAGTGCCAAAGCACATTAGACTCGTAACATGAGGATTCATAGTTCGAATCTGAATTGACCCATAAACTTTTTATAATTTAATTATTGAATAAATATTTGGAAAAATTTTTATTAACATCAATTGTCATCCACTATAGGTTTAAAAAAAATGTATTTGAACTTGATTGGATGAATAAAAATGTATTTTATAAACGATTGAAAATTTGTACAAGATATATACTAGGAAGAGTGTGAGCTAATAAAAGGAATTTAAAAAAGACACCATACAGCTAACTAGGTTTCTGAGACACTAGTTGATTACAATGTAGTCTGTTTAGGAGGGTCAAATTTATCAAATTTTTTTAAAAAACTAATATTATACAAATCACTGATTTTCAAGGAATAAATAAACAATAATATTGATTTTGAAAAGTTTATATTTAACAGACCTTTTAAAAAAGTAGAAAATTAAACTGAAGAGAACATTTTAAACCACCTGTAAAGTATAAACTCTTCAAAGTGAACACGCCTTAATCCAGCTGCAACAAACATAAACACTCTTAAAGTATGTTTTAATGCCAAAAGGTTCAGGACAAGAAGCAACCAAATAGCAGGTTTCATTAACATTATAAAGGTAAGAGCAGAAGGCAAAAAAAAATTGTTTAATGAATTTGCAGTGATAAACCGTGTCTAATTTTGGCTCACAAGTTGATAACAACTTAGCTTTCTACAATTAAGCATTTAAATAAGTTATTTTATATACCTTTAACTATAAAAAGCTTTTTTTACTTCACTAATTATAGTAATATTTTCATGTAGGTTTATTTTAGACAAAATTATACAAGTATCTAATATGTCTGTACAGATGACAATTAAAGGGAGAAACCATTACAAATTTGGACAGATATTAATTCTGAAAGCTTGAATTCAAAAATAGCTTGCAAAAAAATATCTATTAAGCAGCATAAAACAAATGCACGAATCCAAGTAAAAGAAAAGAATCCATGAGCCATCAATTTTAAAAGTTACAGTATTAAAATTAAATTACAAGGAGTACCTAGAAACAACTAAATTTAGTACCATTATGTTAATTCTAGTAATAATAGTAACACTATTGAAATATAAATAAGGTGTATGATTTATAACTATACTATATTAGTTAGTGATTGAGTATACTGCAGTATATACCTGCATTATTAAACACATACAATAAGAATTAACGGTACTTACGTATTAACGCCACCACAGCAAAAATTAAATAGTTAGCAAATGCGCACAATCTAAACCTTAATTTTTTGTGAAAAAATATAAAATAAAATACTTTATTTAACATCATAACACTTTAAAAGTCCAAAAACCGATATTTAAAAGCGAATAAATTGTATTTACAGTCAACTCCCGATTATCTGGGATAATTACCGGCAGGGCCGTCACGGATAATGCGAAATCACGGTTAAAACGAATACCATAATACCCACAGCCCTACTTCTACCCAATGACTGTAAAAACAGCTGATAAATAGTACCGCCTCCTGTTGTATCGTCACTACTGTACAGTTCGTTTTGATCAGAAGCAACGCATAGACTGACCACTGAGGAAGGGTAGTGTTTACGTTCGACTCGAGCGATTGCGTAATTTCACGACTTCGGCGTTCGGATTTATTCACCGAAAAACGGCCGCTCGCGCTCGGGGTTATCGCACCTCCATGCATCACGTTCGATGCTTCGATGTGCTCTGATCTGATTGGACGTTGGAGATAACGCGTAATTAGGGATTCGCGCGTCATAGAACCGCGTGAATTTATAAAAGGACAACAAGAAATATAACGTAAACTCAGACATGCTGACCGAAACTCTTAAATTATTCCGTAAAGGTTACTGTACGCCCCAACGACCGCCGGCGCTCCCATCCGTAAGCCGCGTTCACATTTGACTCCTCCCGCCCCACTGCTTCAAGTGGAGCTGACGATCCCGGTTGATCCGCAACCCGGTTGATGCGATCCCGGATAATCGGGAGTTGACTGTATTACGATATAGATGAGAAGTGGACCAATAAAGAATTTAAGATAGATTCAAAACAGTTTTTATTTTCTTTTAACTGATGCTGTTGCCATATGAACTCAGATAAATAAGATTGCAAATGATGGGAATTGGTACATTTTCTTTTTTTAGGCAAAATATATCGCTCCTGGAATAATAAAATTGCATCTCATTCTGTTTTCAGCAAATCTCAAATACGTATTTTCGTAATACTAAAAAATGGGGTTAAAAATCAGCAAGCAACAAGAAAACCAACCAGGTTTATTTTGTATTAAATAATTCCATCACTTCATGTATATTTTTTCAGTAGAAAGTCTATACCTATGTTTCGAATTTTATGCAATCAACAATAAAATGATCATTAGTACTCTATCAGAAAGTAAAACCCACTACTCAAACAACGTACAATCGAAGCTCCAGAGCTGCAATAATTTTCAGTTTTGTTTTGTTAGCTATACTGTTAGGTGACCCACTGAAGGGCATTTGACAACATCTAACATAGCCGACATTTCTTACGACTAAAGTATTCACCTAAATAATTAAAACCTACTTCTTATCTAAATCATTGTAAATAAACGTTAAAACTAATTGCTTCAAATGATGTTACGACTTATAGGTTTAAATAAGAACAAGGTTGCTGTGTGCAAAAAAACAAGGTTGCTATAAGCAAACAAAATTTCTTTTTAATTCTGTGAAAGAATTTTCGCTGTGGAAGCGTTAATACGTAAGTATTGAATTAACTATAGCGATAGCTATGTATATTTCTGGCCATGGCAACACTGGTATTGTTGCTATACACTAGCTGATATTTCATTGGAAACTTCTAGCGTTGATCGTAACTTAATTAAAAACATGAACAGTTTTTTACCTAATTTTGTATAACTTTAAATGTAAATTAACACAGTAAAAGTGCACAGTTGAACTCAATTCTTTGTATATGATACAGCATCTATAGTACTGTAAAAAAAACTAATATAACTAACTAAATCATGGCTGATGTTTGCTCCAGGACGAACCCTGTGATGGTGGTCTAGAATAAGTTGTGTCAGAAATAACAGATGTGTTAATAGATATAGCAAGATCATAATGTCACATTGTGAGATTTACGACATCTTTGGACATTGGTATGACAAGCATGAATACAATATTGCTTGAATTTGGCCATAAAAAAGTTTTTTGTGTTGCATTCCATATAATCTGACAAACACATGTAAATCTACACATTTTGTAGATGTACTTGCACTAATCTGCATGAATTATCGGAATTTACTGTAATAGCAATGCATTGAATATTAGAGTAATTTATAAAGTGCGTAAAAGATACAAGTAGGCCCTTTGCGGCTCATGTAGCCATGCGAGGGTAAACATATGACCCACAGGTATGCAATGATTGTCGATCCCTGCCCTAGACTAACTAAAACTGTATAATAATTATACATTTATCATGTTTGTAATCTGTGCCTTATGAAGTGCTGTCTTAATTGGTGATTAATGTATAGAATCTATCTCAATTAACCAACAAACAAAACTTAAGGCTATTTATGTCTTACTTATTTGAAAATGCTTTTGTAAACTAAATGAATTATAAATAGCTAATTATGATTAACAAAAATAAAAACTTGATTTTATATCCTTGACTATAATGGAAATGAGTCTAAAACAGCAGAAAGTATTTTTTCCTTATCCATAAAATGTTCTTACATCAACAGATAAATTTTTTTTTTTTGCAAGATCAATGAAAACTGGCTACTGATAGTTATTCTAATTACGTCTATTGTGACCCAAGTTAATTTCAATTTTTTTAAAAAACCAAATTCATACTAACCAGATAATTTGTAACTATATTTTAATGTAGCTTTATAGTAATGTGATATAAGCCAGTGGTGGTAATTATTCAATAATTAATTTATATCGAATGTATTTATATGTTTGTAAATTGTTTACTTATGTTAACTTGAATTAACATAAGTTAATTTTTCAATACTAGATGAAATGTTTTATGGACTGTTTATGGTTTCATAGGTTATTTTTTTTTTCTTGTTTATAATGTGTTTTCAAGTAATATATGTGAAAAGCAATATTCAAATACTTCAAAGGTGCAAAGAAACTATAAACTATTACGTATATTAGATATAGTTTTTTAAAAATTAACTATTTCACAACGAGAGTGCCATGAGCATGGAGGTAAAAAAAGTACAAATAAACACTAGCCGATAGTTTGAAATACCAAGGGTGTTGTGAATCGAACAATTAAAACAATAATTTACTATATGAAATAATAATTAATAATGGATTCTCGTAGATATTTATGCACATTTTATAAAATTGCCTAAGACGAAGCTACAGCACTTGAAATAATATAAGCTGGCAGTTGGCTTTTAGGTAAAAATTCTGTATTCTTTGTCTAGAAAACATAAGGCAATGTCGTCATCCCTCGTTGGGGCCATAAATCGTGGCCTACCCATCCCAACCCTTAAACAATCCTATTAGATAGCTTCCATAAACACTTTATTTACATTTGCTATTTATACTATACATTACAAACTAATAATAAGTAACAAAATAATTAGTCGACGAAAGTCCAAGGGTCTAAGTTTTTTTTAAATCACTTGCGAGTACCTCCACCCTTTCCTCGTTCTCGATTTTTCACCAAGGCCCGCAGCCACCAAGTGCCAGCTTCTAAAATTTTATCTATAGTAATGTTACTTTACTTTTCCGTTTAACTACAGTAGAGTCTCGATAATTCGAGATAGATGGGACCAAGACCCCTCAGATTACCGAAAACTCGGATTACACGAAAGTACATTCCTGTGCATTACAAAAAATAGAACTTTCTCTGAAAATTTCTTGGAAACTCAACTCATTTCCTTTGCATGCCATATTGATATAAACATTTCTTGGGAGATCGGCTCATTTCCTTAGCATACCAACTGATAAAAACATATTATGGAAGCCCAACTCATTTTCTTACATACTGTATTGATACAAACATTTTTTGGAAGCTCGACTCATTTTCTCTGCATACTGTATTGATATTAACATTTCTTGGAAGCCCGAATCATTTCCTTTGCATACCGTATTGATATAAATATTTCTTGGAGGCCTGACTCAATTTCTTTCAAACAGATGAACTACACACTCAAATAGAAATAGGCTTGAATTACAGATCTCGAAATATCGAAACTCGGATTTTCAAGACTCTACTGTATTTTAAAATGTTATCTTTTAAAGCTGATCTTTTTTCTAATGATCAAGAAAGATGTTTTCATGCCTATAATTTTCAACACCAAGAATTAAAAACATTTGGAGGGAAAAAACAACCCAAAACTAACTGAAGAAGTGGAGTATCAAATAATTTTCTAAGAAAATCACCTTTTTGAAGACCAAACTACAAATCAAACAAAATAGTTCTTGCAATAATGAAGCTAAAACAGTGTTTTAGTAAAAATTTAAAATTAGTAAATATATGTGTGTCCCTAAATGTATTTATTCCTAATGACTCATTATCAAAATACTTTTCTCTTAAAGCATGTTGTCATCTCATCAGTTTTGATTTTATAATAAGTGGTATCTTGTAAAACAAATATTGAGTGTTTTATTTCAACTTTAAACACTCACTGATTAGACATCCATCTACCTATCTTCTTTCTTTTGACTACTTATAAATATAAACAATTTTTTCTTTTACCTTTTTGAATCCAATCTCTGCTGCATATTCTCTAAAGCATTGACGACAGAGATTCAAGCCATATTTTCTTATTAATCCGTGTCCATTGGCACAAGCCCGGCTAAAATTTAAAAGGAAAATTTAATTAAACTCTTTATTCAAGTAAAAGATTTTAATGTATATAATAAAACTCGTAATAATGAGTTTATGAATAATGAAATAGAACTCAATCTTTAAACGCTGCCTATAAAATATAATGAAAAAAATATCAAACAAAAATTTTATGTAATTATTAATAAATGATCTAACACAAACAGCAAGCCTGCAGTATAATAATTGAGACTTCTACCACTACAAGCAAGAAGCTATAATTTTTACAAATTACTCCATTCACAGGTATTATTAGTATAGAATCTAACCATTCTTGCCAGGACTCAGATGAAAAAAGACAGACTTTAACTATCGAATTTATCATGCAGCGCTAATGCTCATCTAAGGCTTACATAATTACAGAGCCATACTCTCTTTACTTTATGCGACACTCTCAAATGTCAACTAAATCTAAAGGATCATGTGACTTTTATGTCATCACCCATAATGCCTTGCAAACATTGTTTATTTCTGCTTTCGTTGGACAAGTCGAGCACCTAACCCCTCTCACTTTTATTTTCACCACTTTTCGCAATCATGGCATCTCCAACTTGCTCTGCTTTTAGCCTAACCTCTTTTTTATATAAGTCTCAAAAATATACTAAATCTAACTATTTATTGCTGTACTTCATTTCATGTTCCTTTCTTACTGATTTCTTCATAAACCCATCAGTTATGTTATTCATTGAATCCCATGGTAAGTGACCCATGTCGGCCTTGTGAAATTTGAGAATTATTATTAAAAGAAAAGTGAAGTATAGAGGATGTTGTAATATTTTGGACGGTTGAAATGCAGTACTCCGGCACTATACGATATTTTGGGAAATTGTTCAAAACCATCAAATTGGACGATATCCACAAGAATGTTTTTAAAATTGAAGTAGGAAAGTTACTTTTTTTCAATTTAAAGTAGGGTACTAAATTCAACGCGGATGTAGAAGTTGTGAATAGGCGCGGAGTGATACTTACGTCACAGTGCTGCGCATAAGGTTGTACGCATTGTCCGCGGTGCGTCACGCAACCTTACGTGTGTAGATATTTGAGAAACAACTTCTACAGTTAGGATAGATTGGTTTTAAATTTATAAAATACTGTATACCTATATTAAAATATACCGAAAAAGTGTAAAGTCAGGTTAGGTTTGGTTTTAATTTTATACATTGAAATTCAGTTGTAAAATCACGAAGCATTTGCATAACTCTGCGCCTATTCACAACTTCGCGTAATTTTTATACATATATTTAAATATACTTATAAAGTCTCCAGTTAGGATAGATTTGGTTTTAAATTTATACAATACTGTATACCTATATTAAAATATACCTAAAAAGTGTCAAGTCAGGTTAGATTTGGTTTTAATTTTATACATTGAAATACAGTTGTATCACGAAGCATTTGTATCACTCCGCGCCTATTCACAACTTCTACATCCGCGCTGAATTTTTTTCGCTACTTTAAATTGAAAAAAAAGTAACTTTCCGAGGTCAATTTAAAAAAAATTCTTGTAGATATCGTCCTATTTAATGATGTTAAACCATTTCCCAAAATATCGTATAGCGCCGGGCTTCTGCATTTTTACCTTTTGGACAATGGGGTAATTAAATAGATGTGAGACTACCGCTATTTTCGTGAATTTTGCTTTCTTGTCTTATGTATTTATACATCCTAAACACGAATTTGACATTAGTTTTTGTCTCTGATGTCTAATAAAAGCTGAATACTCTGAAGAAGAACAGGTTCACCAATTTATACTTACCGTTGTGGTAATTGCAAGAATTTGAACCACCTGAGATTAAAATGAAAAAACTGCTCTATAACTATTTTTTTTTTTTTTTTATTTACTCTTCTTCAGAGTATTAAATAGGCCTCAGTGACAAAATCTAATGTCAATTTCGTGTTCAAGAAATAAAAATATGTAAGGAAAAAATTCACAAAAATAACAGTAGTCACACGTCTATATAATTACCATTAATGAATAGTTGTTCAGTTACTACTATTGGTAAAAATTTTAATACTATTTGTGCCCAAAGTGTAACTGAGATACACCTAACCTGCTTCCATAAACTGAAACATTATAGCCCCTCATATAAGGGCAGGAAAAGGTAGGCCACTAACAATGACAACTGAAAAGAGATTATAAACTTGTAGTTTTAAATTTTTACAAATAGCCTTTTAAATATTGTATATAAAGTGATTTTTGCAATGATTTATTTGTTCCTTATAAAATACAAGTCACATAAGCTTAGCGTAACCCGCTATTGATTTACTTCACCACAAAATACATAAAACCAGAAAAATACGTTTTAATATAGAGATTAAAGAAATAATCAGTTGGAACCGGTAGTATAAAGTTTAAAATACTCCTTTAATAAATTTCAAAGATGCATTTAATATGTTTAGCACCATATTTGCTAATAGTACCTAACTCACTTATGTGTATATTAAAATTTTTAATTTATTGAAATTTATCCTTAATGCAAGTTACCATGATCTAGATCCTTGTCCATACTTTCTTGGATGAGAATACCAAATGTTTTGATGCCCCATTTTCAAAAGAAACTAATTCCACGTGCTTTAAGTAACAACTGTTACTACTACAAAACGAGAAAGACAGAAGACGGAATTGTAGATACTTGGTAAATTGCTCCCTCTTCCGGATCTACCACTGCCTTTTACAAATGAATTTTTCATATTTATATATTGGGTTTTTTGCAAAGGAATAAACAAACGAGTGTATTTTTTATAAAAACCGCAAGATATACAACACAAAAACAGCAATATTTATATTGTTAGTGCTTTTGCTTAAATTTATATAACAACGCATTTTCTATAGTCGTTACAAACAATAAGTTTTAAGAACAACAATTGTCTATTTTGAAGACTTGTATGTTTGATTATTTAAATGCACTGTATAAGTAACACGAAATATTTACCTATACATTTTTGTTTTTTTTTTAAAATTAATCTCTGTTATTGGAATTCAAAAATATACAAATAACTCAACTAAAGGAGCAAATGTGTGGGCAAAAAGTATATTAATTATCATATAAATGCTTTGTAATACATTAAAGTACGGAAATGTATGAATATCTTTCTACTAATTGTAATCTATGTTTGAATTTATAGGTTGACGTCGGATTACTGTATTAATATTAGGATGGTCTTAGTTTCCTGTTTCAAATTTTAACACGTCAAACATATCAATTAATACATATTAGGTTTTTATAACCTAAAAGTTGTTTTGACAGTCTGTGTACAGCAACTGTTTTGTTACTAGTTCATTGAAATTTTGCAATATATGGTTAAAGATAAAAAGTAATTTCCAGTGTAGATTTGTGGAATTGCAACAAGTGTTAAACATTAAAAAAATGGTGTCTGTTCTGAATACGGTTGATACGGGTCATGAAGATTTAATTCATGATGCTGAAATGGATTATTATGGTCTTCGGCTCGCTACTTGTTCATCAGATAGTTCAGTGAAAATATTTAATGTAAAAAATGGTACTCAGAGTCTTGTTGCTGATCTCAAGGGTCATTATGGACCTGTATGGCAAGTTGCATGGGCCCATCCAAAATTTGGTAATTTATTGGCCTCTTGTTCCTATGATCGGAAAGTCATAATTTGGAAAGAAAGTGGAGAATGGACAAAATTGTATGAGTATAACAATCACGATTCTTCAGTTAATTCAATTGCTTGGGCTCCACATGAGTATGGCTTGATTTTAGCTTGTGGAAGTTCTGATGCTACAATTTCAATTCTAACAAGTATGTCTGACTTAACAACTTGGGAAGCAAAAAAGATTTCTAATGCACATACTATTGGTTGCAATGCTATAAGCTGGGCTCCTGCTGTGTCTCCTTTACTAGGTATTAATTCAACAACTACTGGGAAGCCAACTCAAGTTAAAAGACTAGTAAGTGGAGGGTGTGATAATTTAATAAAAATTTGGAAGGAAGAAGGAGATCGTTGGGTAGAAGAAACTAAACTAGAATTACATTCAGACTGGGTTCGTGATGTAGCATGGGCTCCATCTATTGGACTGCCTCGAAGTACAATAGCAAGTTGTTCTCAAGATCGTCGAGTACTTATTTGGTCTAGTGATGATAACATTACTTGGACTCCAACTGTTTTGCACACATTTGATGATGTTGTTTGGAATGTAAGTTGGTCACTTACAGGGAACATTCTGGCTGTATCTGGTGGTGACAACAAAGTTAGTTTATGGAGAGAAAATATTGAAGGACAGTGGATTTGTATTAGTGAAGTCTCAAAAGGACAAGGTCAAATGGCTAGTAGTGAACAAAGGGCTTTATAAATACAAATATTTTTTCCGGAATCCAAGTATTGTATTAGCGTTCTAAAGAAGACACTGCGAATTTATTCTTTCTTGTTTTCATTTTATCTCAATATATATTTAATAAGTAGAAAATTTTAATCAATTAAGTCAATTTATGTACCTTGTTAAATTTATATTGACTTAAAAATTATTTTATTATTTTGAAAATCTACATTTTGTTTACTTTTGGGTATTAATGTGAATCTTATATTTAGTTCAAAACTACAAAAACATTAAAAATAAATACTCAAAAACAATTTTGAGAAAATTTGATTGTTAAAGAAACTTCTTTATTTGGTAACTTAAACACCACATTATTCATTAATTGTAATCTCTAAAATACCAAGTCAGTAAGAGTATTAAATACTAAACGTTTGGTAATTAATAATAAGCTATATGTTCTCGTGTATACCGAGACAAAAGTTATATTGTAAACATGCAAAAAGTCTTCAGGAACATGAAAAAAAATTTCAATTTATGGCCGAAGCCCCAAACTAGAAGTTTTTAAGAAGTCAAAAGAATTTTTGGTAATTATTAAGATCAGCCACTACCTTTCCGATCGCCAAAATATTTTTTTCCTGATCAATTTAACCATGCTGAACAAGAATCTGATGTTTTTTTAACTGCAAACACACATTTACATTTAAAAAAAATATCCTACTTTAGTGCTTACTAACGCTCCAATCGGCAAATTTTTTTTTCATGATAGATTTGACCTTGCTAAACACGAATCTAAAGTTATAATCTGAATTTTTAATGGCAAACATATATTAACCTAAGAAAATCAGGTTAGGTCGGGTTATTATTATTTTTTTTAAATGTGTTTGCAGTAAAAAAACTTCAGATCCATTTTCAGCAAGGTCAAATTGATCAGGAAAAAGAAATATTTCGCACATCGGAGCAGTAGTCATTGATCTTAATAATTACCGAATATTTTCTTACGATATACTCAAAACTTAGTAAAATCAATGATTTTTTAAAAAAATACATTATAATATAGCTACAAATTATTTAATTAGTTATTTTGTTACGTCTTTTAACAATGTTAACTACTGTCATAAACAATTAAGCGTTAAACCTCTATGTTTTGTGCAGTAATTCAATTTATATGAAAATGGAGAACACTTCATTTATCAACAGGTTGGATTATCTTAGCAAACATTATTTGTGTGTTTATTTTATTTTAATATTAAATTCTAACCTAACCACATATTAGTACTTTGTTGTAACATTCCATAGCAGTACTCTGTTTTACTAAAACATTTGATTTAAAAATTGTATGTGTTATAAAAGATGTTAGTCTTTTTTTTTAATTTTCAGGGTTTATTACCAACTTTATTACTTTTTCGTGTTTCTAAAGACATTCGCCACACCAGGAATATTTTTTGCTAATATTGATTAAAACAACTGGTAGATAATGACATTCTCTCCGATCAATTTTTTTCTATTATCATCTGATAAATTCCCTTCTTGGTTAACTTCTTAAGCTTATTATGTATACCCAAAACAAGAGCGTGATGAGGGAATAAGAGTATTTATCTGGCAATAACTTATATTGAAAGTAATTTTTGCGAAAACAAAAAAGATAACTTCATATATTGTCATAGATTTAGAAATAATAATTTTGTTGCAAAGAAAAATTAAAAAATATTATAAATAACTTCTTACACTTTTGCTATTACTTGCGACCAGACATTTTGTTAACTTAAACTTGGAGGACGAAGTTGTAAGACGAAAACGTTTCCTCCAACTGTAAGTTAACAATTTAACAACTTTAGTTAACAAAAAGTCTAGTCGCAAGTAATAGCAAAAGTGTAATAAGTAATTTACAACCAGCTCGTCATGAAGAACAACACGATTTCGATATTTATAAATAGCATTAATATATCCAATATTTATTATTTTTAATATGATGTATGAATTCCTATAATCTTAGCGACACTAACTGGTCCTAATATAAAGATAAACCATTATCACAAATAAATAACTACTTAATTCTGTGAGTATATAAACTAACTTGTAATTGTTAATGTACTAGGACGAGCCAACAATTATTTTGATATGACCAATAAAGGAGAAACCTTATTTATAAACTGAAGTTTGATTTCATAAATCTCTAAAATCAGTTGCCTCCCAGAAAAACACCATCTTTGCCCTTGATTGAAATAGAAACTATTAAATGACAAGTTTTTTTTATTACATAAGTGAAAATATGTTCTAAACAAGAAGAACGAAAGTTTAAATATTATGATCAACAAATAGTAATTAAAACACATAAATAGACATAGAAACACAATTATTTTTTCAAGGATTACTGGACTATTTTCTACTACATTAATATACAGGTATATTATATTATAGGTCCAAAGAAATATATTTCATTTTTTGAGGTTTTGTTATAAAAATAAGTAATTAAGATTACTGAACAATTAATTGCTAAAATGAAGTGATTGCATTTTGCTCTGCCAACATAACATAAAGTATGCCAGATATTATTTAGCAATATGAAAAAGGTTGTAGTGAATCAAGTTGGGGAAATTTTTACTTTTATTGGTCTCTTATGCACTGTTATCATGAAATTCTTATTTTTACTTAGCTATATTGTAGATAAAAATGTATACAATTGGATTATAAAAAATAATTGTAAAGTAATCTGACTATTTTATCCATTTAACATTAATAAACGTATTTTGTTATAACCAAACCCATCCTAACCAGATTCATTGTTGCTAGATAGTAAAATAGGTATATAATATAAAGTATAAAAATAATGCTTTGCTTTACAAAACAGCATACAGTTTCAGGTATTTTTGTACATTATAGTTATGTTTATATTTCTTTCAAATTTAAACTACTTTTTATGGTTTATAACATTTAGAAACATTTCATTTTGTTTAAAATGTATTTTTAAGTAAAAAAATTGAATTTGAACCGAAGAAAACAATTACTGTTTCTACACTAAAAGGTGTAAGAAAATCATTCATGTATCAAAGTAATAAAAGTTTCTTTGAATTACTTTTATACATACATCTGGGCAGAAGAGGTTTATGAGTTACAACATTTAGGGATTGTACACTTGTTAATGCCACTTGGCAAAAAACCACTACTTACTGATGTTTTTAGTAGACGAGTTCCACACTAAATCAGAGGATTGTTCAGTAAGCGATTAAACATATATTATACTTTTTTGAATTAACTTGGCAAAAAAACCACTACTTACTGATTTATTCAGCAGGCTCGTTTTGCACTAGGTCAGTGCATTATTCAATGCTGTGAAACACTGACAGGACTGTGGCTCAGATGTGTTGTGTTGGTGTGAGTCTGTGGTGTTATAGTTCATAGAGTAGTTTGTTAACCCTCAAGGACGCGCGCTGTTGTAAAAAGTACAACAGTTTTAATATTTTGATTCTTGTTGAAACCTGTTGGTAGTTATTTGTTCAAATCACCGTTCTATTCTTCTATTGGTCCCCCCACTACTCTTATCAGTTGTCATCAATGTCTTTAAACTATCAACATAGCCTCAGTGTGCGATTAGTTCTGGTCAGTCATCACTGTTGTACAAAATACAACAAGGCGCCTTCTGACGTTTTTATTTTTTCGGTGCAGTTTTTTTTCTCCACGATGGAACGTAAGTTTTTTATATACATTTGTTTAAAGAATTATGTAATTATTTGTTTTGTTCAACATTTTTATAAATTTTCATGTTTTTAGGAGTGAATTTGGAAGACATTCCAAAAATTTTACAGGATCTTTCTGATGAAGAAATTGATAATGCTGATTTTATTGAAAGTGACGATGATCTGAGCGACGGTGAAGCTGAAAATAGTGATCATAACTCAGAAAGTGAATTGGAAGGGGATTGGCACTCTACGTAAGAACAAACGGGAAATTCCACCAGAATTTCTGCCTAATAAAACCAATCAGCCAGGTACTTCCTTGTTTGGGTTCCAGAATGATCGAACCATGGTCTCATATACGACAAAAAAAAAATAAAGCTGTAATATTGATTTCGGCTATGCACGACTCAGATGATGTTGACGAACAAACAAATAAGCCAGAAATTATATTCCAGTACAACAGAACGAAAGGTGGAGTTGATAGTAATGACCAGCTTTGTGCTACATATAGCGTTGCCCGGAGGACAAGAAGATGGCCAGTTGCATTATTTTTTGCTCTGATAAACATTGCTGGGGTCAACTCACAAGTAATTTTTTCATTGGTAAGACCAAACTTTTAATAGCTCGATTGAAAGTTAAGGAAAATGTAGAAAACCGAGATGTTGTATGAAATACAACAACGCACCTACTTACGTTAGATAAAAAGGCGCACGTGCATGAGGGTTAATTATGTGCTCAAATATAGTATTTGATTGTGAGTGTGTTTTGTCATTTAGAATGTGTTGGGGATAGTATTTATGTTGATTATATATCTCATAGTTTTCTACTGTGTTAAGTTTGTTGCTTTTTTTTATGTAGTGTAGGATTTTTAGATTGGTGTCTGTGAGTGTAGTGTGTTTTGTATGTGTATGGCAAAATTTGATAGGTGTTGTGTCTTTCTTATTTCTTTTATGTGTTTGTTGTATCTTGTGGTAAATGTTCTCCCTGTTTGTTCTATGTAAAAGCTGGGACAGTTGTTGCATGTAATCTTGTACATGAATGCCCTTTTATGTGTTTTTTAACTGTGTATGTGTTAGTTGTTGTGAATGCTACTTCATTCCGCAAACTCCAATACAAAGTAGCATTCACAGCATGTAACACAATTAAAAAATACCTACACAGTTCAAAAACACAAGTACTCTATGAACAATAACACACCACAGACTCACACCAACACAACACACCTGAGCAACAGTCTTGTCAGTGTTTCACAGCATTGAATAATGCGCTGACCTAGTGCAAAATGAGCCTACTGAATAAATCAGTAAGTAGTGCTTTTTTTGCCAAGTAAATACAAAAAGTATAATTTATACAAAAACCTCAAGATGTACAACAACAAAAAATGCAAGTATTAAACATATGTTAATTAAAAAAGCATTAGATGTAAAAACTTTTAAGATATAGGGATTGGTTGTTTGTCTGCGGTGTCAATCCCAGGTAAATTTATTTTTTTCAAATCCGTGATGTTTTGAAGGTACTACAAGTATTATGAAGTTAAGGTACTGTTCATAACTAACTGTAAAGGAAGTAAATATTATAAAGAAATCATTTGATGATGTCATGAGGTTTGTAATCCTTAGCATAACAGGAGAGTTAAGGAGATTTTGTGTAATCTTGTTCAATAATGATTTATTTATTGAAATTTGATACTGTTTCTTAAAATATTTGTAAGCTATAAAAAGACTATTTATTTTTCCATTATTTATTTCAGTTGTATTTTTTTTTTTTGTTTCCTTAATTATTCTGATTTTGTTAGTCCTACATTACTTTTTTTAATATATAATACATACACATATATATAATATAGAGGTTTTCGTGTATTATTTATTATGAATAAACCACAGTAAATTATTCTAAGTAATTAGTGATTACTTTTTTTTTAAGTAATGTTTAACAATAAATGTTGCTAGGTTATTGAAAACATTAATCGTGGTTGAATATAGAATGTTATGCGGATATGAATCTAGTATATATAATACTAGAATATTGGATATTTCATTTCAAGTAGTTGTTTAAACATGTTAAAAGTGTATAAAAACAAGTATGTACTAACAAAAAGATAAATAATGTTTCATTTTACTGTCTAATCCTCTAAAAATGTTTAAAAAAATTGCATATGCTTATTTATTAATAAATTCAGTAAGTAGTAAGTCTTATTATTCTTGGACAACTTCTGGTTTTTTCAAAGTTTTAGCTCAAGTTCACTGTTTAACTTTCATACCAGCGGTTAGGAGCTCTGCAGGTTTTCAGTTTCTTGTTTAAGTCGTTTGGGTGTCAATCATTCTATCCATGTGGTATCTCCATACTCTTCGTCTTGTTTTAGACCATGTTACAACATCATGAATATTACACCGGTATCTCATATCGCTATTTATCATTATGTCTCTAAGCATTTTGTTTGAAATTGATCTTAAATTCTTCATTTCTATTGTTCTTGAATAGTGTTTTAATAGCAGCTGTTTCATGAAAAAGGTCATATACTAGTCTTGTATATTCGTGTTTTCTTTTTGATACTCGTATGTTCACTTCTATTTGGCTATTAAAAATAAATCAAGACTTTTTTTACCTTATAATAAATATTGCATCTATTGCAGTAGTGTTTTGTCAGAACTACTTTTCTTCCCTGAATCCATTTTGTAAAACTTATGCTAAAATACTTGTAAACAACTTTAAAACAGCTTATAAACTGATACCTCTATAATTTTTTAGGTCTACTTTCACCTTATTTTAAAACTAAGATAGTTAAAACATTTGTTTCCAGTGTCCTGCCACGTTTTTCATAACATATATTTGGTTAAAAACCTTTTTATTTCATCCGCTTATTTCTCCACTATATTAGAGCAGCTTAATAATATTATCTAGTCCTGGTGTTTTCGATCTCAAATGGAGATCAGTTACGGTCTGAGTTGACAAAGGGACACATCTCCCTAAACGGCCGTCCTCAACAAGCAAAGTAAGTGCTACTATAGGCAAGTTAAAACATTTAAAAGTGTTCAGTTTAAAATTATTAAGTAGTTGGATGCAAGAAGCAAGAGTAGCCGTGAACCAATAGGAAGCGAGGTCTGGAAGTGGTGGTGGGGGTGTGGCTAATGGTATATAAAGACGAACATAAAGTTTGTGTGAACAGTACAATTTAAGTTTTGAAAATGGAGTTGCTCTGAAACGCAAAACCAGAGGAGAGTATTGAAACGTTAGTAATGACAGAAAACTGTATCAAACATATAGAAATATTCCCAACAGAAATGAAGATGAGTATATTAATAATTTATATACATATTTATATTAGTTGTAATTAAAAAATTAATAAAATAAAAATTTCATATTATTGATCTAAGACTTCAAAGTGTGTTTTATGCAAGAAGTTAGTTTAAAACCAATTGACCCTACCAGCCTAATAAGGTCATTGAATGGAAATATTATATTATAAATAATTAAATGACAATAATTATTTAATATTATTTCTTATACATAACTATATAGATATAAATATAAAATATGTTTTCTTGTTTAATAATTTAAAACAACATAGGTAATTGAAATACAAGAATATTTATTAATTTATATTCAAAGCTTTCCGTTGGTAAACAGTACCAACATCATCAGGAATGGATATAATAATATATATAAATAGACACACATAAAAAACACATTACACTATTGAAATATTTCGATCATATAATGATCTTTTTCAATTAAAAAAGAAGAAGGAAACTGAAGTGAACCACAGATGAAAAGATTAAATACCCAAATGTCACAGATTTATAGTATATGATGTAGTACTATATGTTATTTGTATAAATATTTATTAATTTTACTCAGGTATTAATAGTCTATCAGAAGGAAGGTAAACAGAGTTGTTAAAATTTGTAGTTTAGGGGGAAGGTAAAAGGAATTTTCTGATGTTGAGGCTAGGAGGTCCTATAGACGGAGCAGAAAAATAATTCAATGATTTGACAATGGTCAAGTGACCGAAAGGTGCCTCATTACATAAGGTAAAAATAATTGCACTTAGTGGTGGAATAAATGTTTAAAATAATAACTTTATATATATATATATATATATATATATATATATATATATATATATATATGTATAAAATATAACAAATTTTGAGGAAAAACATCACAAACACTTTTGTTTTTTTTTTAATCAAATGTTTTATTTACTTTATAAACTGATGCAAAAACAAATGTGTTAAAAAAAATAAACAGATACAATACCTTTCCTGTTTAACAATTGTTTGTTTACATTTTAATGTTTACAAATTTTAATTTGTAAAAAACTTAATTTCTTATAACTGTAGTTTGGATGCAATCACTCATTCGCCCCATTTGAAATGTATTTAAAAATTTTAAAAGTTGTGCGTTATAAGTTGACATGTATGACGAATCTTGACATTCTTATCTCTAATTTCATGTTTTTATTTTAAATAAATAGTTACTAGCTATATTATCTACATTCCTTCCCTTTATCACAGCAGTTTGATAAAATGAATACACTGTACACATTTTACTTGGTACTAGCTGAGAGTGACTAATTGGTTCAGATTTTTCTCTGTTCTAACATAATAATGAACACTAGGTTTTCATCCCTTTTAGGAGAAATACTAGTGGAACCACAAACTGGCCCTCAACCTACAGCAACTGTTATATTTCTTCATGGTTCAGGTCAGTAAATAGTTTACTTTTGAAAGATAAGAAGAGCATAAAATATAAAAAAGTAACTTCTGGGTCATTTCAACTTATTTCCATATGAATGATAAATATAAAAACAAAAAATTACTTATATAAATATTATAATATAATAATGAAGTATGGTAAGTATGGCTATGTATTAAAATTACACAAATATAAAAAAATTTATACTTGAAGTTTTTGTGTTGTACATCTTGAGGTTTTTTAAATCTACTACTATTGGTATAACTTGCCAAAAAACCACTACTCAAAGATATTTTTCAGCAGATGGGTTTCACACTAGAGCGTTGTTCAATGCTGTGAGTCATGGAGAAATGTTGCTCAGTTGTGTTGTATTAGTGTGAGTCTGTTGTTTATTGGTGTTCTGTGGTGTGTTATTGTTCATAGAGTAGTTGTTAATTATGTGTTCAAATATAGTTTTAGATTGTGTGTTTTATTGTTTAGAATGTATTTTAGGTATAGGTTTTGTGGTTTATGTAACTCGTAGTTTTCTGTTATGTTTAGTTGCTGCTTTCTTGATGTAGTGAAGGACTTTTAGATTAGTAGCTATATTGATGTATATTTGTAGTGTGTTCTATATGTATTTGTGTGTTATTGTTGTGTTGTTTTATCTGCATTATGTTGTCTATCAGGATGTGTTTGTATCTCTTGTGACTAGTTAGAAGTGTGAAGCGTTTTATGTGTTGTCGAAATTTAAATTTCAACATCATGATTAGACTTTAAGCAATTATATATTCACTTAGTTAAGTAGTGTAAAATTAGTTTAATCAGTGAATTCAAGATGATTACATCAAGAAACTTCATTAGACTTTTGTTATTACCAAAATTTATGTTGATTTGAAAAACTTTGATTGTTACCAAAAATTGGTTAAAGAGACCACTTATTTAAAATGTATTACGGATTATATGAAAACAATTTATTGGAAAAGAAATTTACATCCCATATTTGATGGCAGCTGGCTTAAATTCTGGTTGTAAACAATTTCGATATTGCTATTTTCTGGGGGCATCTTTTTCAAAATTCTCATAATTCCGCTTATAGTGACAAATTTGAATTATTTAAAATTGACCCAGAGGCAACTTACTGCTGGTCCTCCATCTAATAATTAATTCATTTTTACTAACCAGTTTTTTTACGTAAACTAGAATAGGCTAATGATAGATTGAGCTATAATCCTGAAAATGTATAGCATGATTAAAAATCCCCTATCATTGTTCAGAAATAGAACAGTTTATTCAAGAAGAATTCCCACTTTGATCCATGGTTAGAAGTAATATACATTCTCAAAGTAAAGATAAATCAGTTACTAGTATATACCGACCAATTTCCTCCTCAAGTGCTGTAAGAAGAAAATGATCAACTAATACTGTGCTTATTATTATTTAGAAAACTACATCCTTCTTATTAATGAACAAAGTAGTTTCAGAGAATGAGTTTCATCAGTTGAATAATTGATTTTGTTAGTTAACTATACAAAATCCCTTTCTCTTGTCTTAAGCAATTGTTGCTTTATTATTATTAAATTCCTTCCGTTAGCTCAGAGTCCCCTGATATATATCTTGTACAAATGTTCGATCGTTAAATGCGTTTTTATTCATCCAATCAAGTTTAAATATATTTCTTTTAACCTATATTGGGAGACAATTGATGTTAATAAAGTTTTTTAAATATTTATTTAATAATTAAATATAAAAATTTGGGGGTCTATCTGGATTTGAACTATGAATCTTCATGTTCAAAGTCTAGCGCACTTTGGCACTGTGCCAACCTTCCAATACCAAGAAATAAATTTCTCAAAGACATATTTGAATTTTGTTCCCCATCTGGTTGTTCTCGAAACCTCTATTGTACAACCTTAAACTGTTGCCATGGTTACCACAAAATATCATAAATAGTGCTGTAAGGTTAAAAATGAATGAAATGAATAAAATAAATAAACTGGAATTAAGCAAACAATGATAAATTTTTTCTTACTTGAACTCAGTAGCAATTTACTTTTAAAAAAAATTTGTATTACTTGTTTTTTTACCTTGAAAAAGAATATAATGGATAGAAAAATGAATTTTAAATACCTTGAAGTATCTTTGAGAATGTTTTAATTTATTAAGTTTCCTTAATACAGGTAATTTTTACAGTAAAAAACAGGTATTTTTTATATATATTATATCAACAATGGTCAAATGCTCCATTTATGATAGCATTGTACATTATCAACATCTTTTATCTAATACTATTTACTTTCAAACAATCCAGATGCTACCTCCTGTGATATTAAAAATGCCAAATTTTATTTCTTCTTCTTCAGGATTGAAAATAAAAACTTTCAATGTTATATAATGCTACCCATTTTCAGAAAAATTTGTACTATCAACATAGTATAATTAAAGTTGTTTGTTGTAATCATCTTGAATTCACTGAGTAAACTATAATTAAATAATACTTAACTAAGTGACTACATAAGGGCTTTCTTGCTGACGTGTGTTGAAACAATCGTTCCTTTTACAAAGCAAAGCCTCTACTAGCGGCGTCCCGCAAGGTAAAAAGGTTGTCAGTATGAGATTTATTAGTGTAGTGGGGGTAGGTTAAGATGGTTGACCCACACTACACTAATAAATCTCATACCGACAACCTTTTTATCTTGCGGGACGTCGCTAGTAGAGGTTTTGCTTTGTAAAAGGAACGATTGTTTCAAAATACATCAACAAGTAAGCCCTTATGTATTCACTTAGTTAAGTATTATTTAATTATAATGTAATTGTTTTCACTGATGATCAACATCAGATATGGTGTTATATTTGCACATTACTATATTAATTGCACAGTAATATATATCAAAGTGAATAAGTGTCAAAATGAATAAAGGTTAAACTTCTGAACCAATCAGCAAAGTTAAAGCCCTATACCTCATCACATTATCCTAAGAACATCAATATAAATAAAGTGTATTCAATAACTTTTTTATTTTAACCATTTTAATAACTTTTGTTTTTATAGCCAAAGTTTTTATTGAAAAGAAACACAGCAGCTAAAATTCTATTAAAAACCTTTAGTTTAAATAAAAACCAAATCTAGTTTTATGTTTCAAAATACTCAAGAACACTAATTTATCTGAGCCTTAAATTTTGTAAATTTGTGAAAACTTACAGAGACAGAAAGTTTTCGATCGCTATGTGGCGATCTTCGTCAGTGTCCTCTGCTTGGAGATGTCGGGTCAAGCGGTGACGGTTTTAAATGCAGGTTTTCAATAGTTTTTGATGCCACATAGTGATCAAAAACGTTCTGTCTCAGTAAGTTTTCACAAATTTATAAAATTTAAAGTTTGGATAGTCATAAACTATTGTTAATGGATTAAAAAATTAATTGATTAATAACATTTTCAATAAAAAATTTAGTATGTTTAAAACTAATAGCATATGAAAATTTATTTTAAATTGTAACATCTTGTATTATATTTAGATGATTTATTATATAGAGAAAAATCATGTATGGTAAATATTTTATTTTCAATTTTAATTACCAGTTGTTTAAAGAATTAAATAAATAATTTGCCGGCAAGTTGAAACTGTAATCTAAAATATTTGCACAAACTTTAAATTAAAGTAATTTTATTAACTTGCCTAGGCATAATATCTTTCATTGTACTTTGTGCCTAAGTGATTAATTCATTGTCCCTCTGTAATTCATTGTTTTAAAATTATGAAGTTGTAAAATAATAATAATAATAGAAGAAAAATTATTATTTATTTTAGAGTTATCATTTTAAAATTTCTAGATAAAATCAAGAAGATAAAACCAAAAAGAAATATATTTGACATCAATAAGGTTTTAAATTTGTTTATACTTACTTAAAATTAACAATGTGGAAGTTATAGCCTACAAAACCTTATTATTTTTCAGCACCTAATAGTTTTTAATATTATTATTAACAGGTAGCTCAGGACCTACGATTAAATCAAGAGTAGAAGGAGCATTTGGAACAAGTTTATCTTTCAATCATATTCAAGTATTATACCCTAATGCTCCTGAACAGCCTTATACACCATTGTTTGGAGAAGTAAGTAACCGCAAACATGTTAATTTCAAGACTGAGTTGTATATTTTCTTGACATTTTTTTTGTAAATCTAGGACTGTATAAAGTGAACAACATTTTGAAAAAAATATTTCTAATTTTCCTTACATCATATTATCTTTTTAGCTATAGTATACTTTTCAGTTTTAATATACACGATATTATATTTGTTGATTCCATCTTCACGTCAGCTACTAGTTTTCCCTGAAACACTTGTAAATATATTACAAGCTTGCCTATAGTAGCACTTACTTATAATTGTTGAGGATGGCCGTTTCAGGAGATGTGTCCCATTGTCAACTCAGACCGTAACTCACAATCTGAGTTGACAATGGGACACATTGCCCAAAACGGCCGTCCTCAACAAATATAAGTAAGTGCTACTATAGGCAGGTTTGAAATATATTTACAAGTGTTTTAGCAAAATATTATATTTGTTGATTCTATCTCCACGTGAGCTAATAGTTTGTAACTAAAAACACTTGTAAATTGTGACACTTGCATATAGTAGCACTTTATTTAGTTGGGAATGGCCGTTTTGGGCAAGTGTAACAATTTACAAGTGTTTTTAGATACAAAATATTGTTATTCTATAGCATTATAGTTAATTCTTAAAAAATTAATTTCTTTTGAAATATAATCCAATCCTGTTAATTTAGACTGACACCAGAGGTAATTCAGTAACTCAAAAACACAACAAATATGAGTTAACAGAGGAAAACAATATTTAGTAATAAGAATACTTATGCGAACTGAATATCGTATTTATAAGGCACTGAAACCAAAATTTAACTTTATATTGTTTTCTATTTTCTCAAGAAAGAAATTAGTTACTGTTTTTTATTTTGAATAAGTATAGTGTTGGCAGCACCATAATTATGGAATCCCTCAATAATGAAAATTTCAGCTGGAATTGGGTCAAGCTTTGTATACAGAAGGTTATCTCAGTCACGTGTGCACACCATTGGCAGTGACATCATCCACCGCCTCCACATCCTCTATGCGTTTGTTCACCATGGGTTCGTGTTGTGGCAGATATTCTGATTTTGTACAGTGGCTGAATTTGTTTTGGAAACTTACCTCGCTTTGACTATAGAACATCTGGTTTCACTAAGTAACCTTCCCCATCCCCCTTTTCACCAAAACCAAATAAATTTTTTTTTTATATATTAAAGATGATGCCTTGGAATAAATCTCTGATTGGGGGCATAAAAACAAAACCAATTACCTACATGAGTAAAAAATAATGAGAGATTAATAATTCCCAAATCTGCATACCGGCATTTATGTGAAACATATGTCAAATGGCAATTCTATCACTCGAATAGCTTCAACAACCCTAAACCATTATTGAAGAATATTTCACAACAACCACTTTCAATGAATTTTTAATGTGTCTATGTATTCTTGGTTATACCTATATGCAGAACAAATTTGTAATTTTTTGAAAATTATTTATTTTACAATAATTTAAAATGTATTTTTGTCAACATTAACTAAGCTATATAGTGAATATTTTAGTACATTCAGTGTATTTTTCACCTGGAGCATAATTTATTATATTACATTCGTCTTTGGATCTTATGTACTCCATGATGGAGGATTTTTCCATTTAACAATCTAATTTACATGGAATAAAACAGCAAAGATGTTATTGTATTTACCTAGGGTTAAGATTTAATATTTATAAAATATAGGGATAGGCCAATACCTAAAATTTTCAATTCTGATTTTTAAAATTGTCTGTCTATTCTCGATTCTTTAAAGTTATATAACCCTACATGATATTCTCTAATAATGAATTTAGTTAACATATTGGTCATATGGTGAAGCCCTTTTAATGTAATAGGCAACACAAAACGTTCGACCTTGATTTATGAATAGTAATTTCTAAAAGCATGACAAACATATCGGATAAAAGTAATGATTTATTTAAAATTTGTATAAGTAGATAATGTGGAACTACGTTTTCTTTGTTTTGTTATGAAGCAGCAACGGCTAGATACAGGGAGGGAAAGAGAGAGAGTCAAGCCTGCCCTTATGAGAGTGAGACTACAGAGCGAGTTGAAAGGTGATAAACAGACCGGAAATCCTTCCGGCCGACTTTTTTGTTGGCTTACAAATAATAATAATATTTTTGTTAAATCAAATAGTCTTTTGCTTTAATTGTTTAATTCAATCAAAGCAACTAAGGCATAGATAAGGCTAAAACATATTTGATAATTAATATTATTTTCCCAATAAATTACACTGCACAAGTACTTTAACTGTTAATACAAAACAAGAATCAGAATCTTTAATTAATGAAAAATCGAGTATCAACGATTACTTGATACCATTAGAATCGAGAATCGGAATAGGTTCATCTTTAATGTATTTATTAAAAAATTTTTTCTCAAGTGTTGTAAAAAGGTTGACAACATTAGTTCAGCAAAAATATCTTTCCATTTCAATTAATGTGATCAAAACATTTATAAAACAAAGGACAGTAATCCAGATGATATTTTTAAATCAAGAAACCAATCTTAAAAGAAAGGTATGTAACAATGCAGCAAGGAAAACATCAAAAAAGGGTAGAAAATTTACAATCTTAACACTTATCAACATTATTATACAACAATAAATGTTTATTTTTTATATTAAAATGAGCTATTCTTCAATTATATTTTTTTAAATTCTTAATATACTCAACTTCACTTCTGTTGTAAATTTACAAAATTCAAAGTTCAGATAGTCATAAACTAATGTAAAAGTAATTAATTCAGTTTCACCAAATGTATTGGACTACAAAATTAAAGGTTTCAATAGTACTATTGAAGTTTTGAAAATAGAGTCATTCCGAAATGCTTTAACAAAGGAAAATATTTTAATGTTAGAAAAGACAGAAAAATTTACTGCAATAAATAATTATTTCTCTATTTAAATAAACAAACTGTATCATCATACTTTTTGAATAACTAAGTAGATAATTCCAATATAAATAGATGCCAGTGGTAAATTAAAGCCATTACATTGGAAAGGTAATTATTACAAAGTCATGGGAGAGTGAGTTATAATGTACCATCGTTGTCAAGCGGGAGGTTGGTGGGTGACATCAGAGTTTCATAGTCTAATGGCTACACCCAGCTTATGTGTCTAAGAAAACCTGTATACAAGCCTTAGAATGAGGTTATGTTTAGTAGAAGATTTTTCAAATTAGTGCCAAGAACTTTGACTAAATTACATTTGTTAAAAAGGTAAATATATTTGTTTCAAAACTGACTCAGAATATATGAATGATAACTTTATCTCATTCCTAATATTTCAAAATTTTTTAATTGTACCTTTAATTATTCAACAAATGCAACAACATATTTGATTTTTTGTTCATAAAATTTATAAAATCTTATTTTGTACTCCATGACTATCAGCAAATCTTTTATAACTTTCAGTTTTTGTGTTGTACATCTTGAGGTTTTTGTAGAAATTACACTTCTTTGTATTAACTTGCCAAAAATCCACTACTTACTGATTTATTCAGCAGATGCGTTTCGCGCTAGGTCAACGCATAATCAATGCTGTGAATTACTCCTGGCATTGATTAATGCTCGAAACGTGTCTGCTGAATAAATCAGTAAGTAGTGATTTTTTTTGTTGATACAAAAAAGTGTATATCTTTTATATTTATACTTAATATATAACAACTCCGAACATATAATTTAACTAAACACTTTTAAATGTTTTAAACTTGCCTATAGCAGCACTTACTTTGCTTGTTGAGGACGGCCGTTTCGGGAGATGTGTCCCTTTGTCAACTCAGACCGTAACTGCCTTTCGGTCTGAGTTGACACATCTCCCGAAACGGCCGTCCTCAACAAGCAAAGTAAGTGCTACTATAGGCAAGTTTAAAACATTTAAAAGTGTTTAGTGATTACTAGTAGCTCAGGCGAAGATGGAATCAACAAATGATATAATTTAAATAAATTTGTAAAAAAAATAACTAAGACATAATGTTGACTGCTTAGTGTGATTTAAAATTTTATATTTCAGTAAGTTTTTCATAACTTTACTTAAATCATAACTTCAGCAAGTCCATATTTGTTAAGTTCAAATGTGTTTTAAAAAAATTTTCAATGTATAATTAAATACTCATACAGTTTACTTCTAAGTAGTATGTTAATCGTGAAACAAAAAGTTGTGGAACTGGCAATATGTAAATATTTGTTACATGAACCCAGCTATTAAACCCAATACTTGGGAGTTTGTGAACTAAATACATGCTAACAAATTTTGATTGAAATATCTCTGAAAACTATAACAGGTTTGAACATGTTCAGCTTTTTGACTTACACATTATACATAAAGTGCTATGCATTGACCTGGGCATGATAAAAAGTAATAACAAAATCTTTTTACACAATTTTTTTGATTTATTTATTTATTTTAAATTTTATTTTTATTATTATTTAAACTGGTCTTATTAGACCAACCATTAACTTTTCTTGCATTATCTTAACCTAAATGCTCATATAACTAAAGTGCCCATTAACTCTTTAGTTCTTGCCTGGACATTGTCAATTACATATATTAGATCTAGCACAACACAATACTACACTACACTACACTAACTCAAATGGTTTGGTTCTCTTTTATCTTCTAACTATGGACTGGTTATCGAGAAGTTGAAGAGCCACTGTACTTGGATGAAGGTGAAGTCTTTTTTCATGTTTTTTGGCCATCTTTATTTCTTCAGTTTTTGTGGGCATATTTAGATCTCAGTGAATATCTTTGTTTTTACATACCTAGGAAAATTAACCATATTTCTCAGTACCTTATTTTGGAAAATCTGGAGAATTCCTACATTAAATTCCTTGGCACATCCTCACAGTTGACTCCCATACAGCCAAACTGGTTTCAAATTCTGATTGTAGATTTTAATTTTATTTCCTAATGAGAGGTTTGAATCTCTACCTAAGAGCCAATAGTGCTTACGGTATTTGATATTTAATTCCTCCTTTTTCTTGATGTGGTGTTTCCATCTTAGTTTAGCATCTAGGTTCATACCTAGATATTTAGCTTTATTTTCATTAGGGATGATGATTCCGTTAACATCCATTAATGGAGGATCTTTCAATACCTTATTTGTGAAGTTGATGTGGACTGACTTCACTTCATTCAGTTTGATTTTCCATTTATCAGTCCATTCTAGGAGTTTGTTTGTTGCCCGCTGGACTTTGTCCGTAGATATACATTATGTCTTTATCAGTTGCTAATAATACTGTCATCTGCAAACATTGCTATGGTTACTTCTGGGGTGGTTGGAATATCACCGGCTTAAAGTAAGTAGAGTAGCCTACTCCTGCTTTGATTTCCTTAATTTCGGAATATTGCCCTTCCTGTTTGATCCTGAATGTTCTGCCTGTTATATATGATGTTAACAATGAAACATATTCCTTTGAGAGCACCTTATTTAATTTATGGACATGATTCACCTTTAAAAAATAAAAGAAACCCCACATTTCTTACGATTTCAGTCCATGTCTCTGTTTTTATCACTAAGAAATCATAAACTGTAACTAAGTTACTTATTTGTAATTTAATCTTGAAAATATTTGGGGGAAATCATTAACTTATTTATAAAAAATTATGCCACACTTTTAGTAGAAAATTTAACTTGGAACAAAATCATGTTTTAGGTGACTCGTGTATGGTTTGATCGCCAAGCTGTAAAGGCTAGTGCTCAAGAAAATAAGGAAGCAGTTGATCAAATGGCTCAGATATTATACACATTTATAAAAGATGAAATAGTTGCCCAAGGAACCCCACTTGAACGTATAGTTATTGGTAATAATACTCTATGAACTCATAGACTATAAAAGAGTAGCATGGTTTAAAGTATAAGGATAATCATATAATTTTTTTAAGTAAGTAGTATAGAGAGAGGACAAAAATCAACTGGTAATTCGTACACATGTCAGGTGTAAGGAGTTCTTTAGAATGTAATTTCTTCTGCAAAGTTATATGGAAACTATTTTTTTCTTATACTATTATATATAAAATACTATGAAACCTCAATCCATAACAATATCTAATCTGTATTCTTCCAAATTTCTGTTTATCTTGAATCTTTTACTTTTTAATTACAGATATTTGAGAGGCTCCTATGCAAGTACATATGTTGATGTTTATTTCATAACCATTGTTAGCATCTCACTCCAAAATCACAAATTTACTTCAGGTAGACAATCCTTCAAACGTGATCTCCTATCTACATCTCAACAGGGTGTTTAATGTCATCTCTGTTACTGGCAATATTTCATGCAGATTCTACACTAGATGACAATGTATTCCAGCAGATTGGCTAAAGCCATTTATAACAAAATTAAATTTATAAATTGCTTAGAAGCATGACACTAAAGAATTGGTTTCATTCAAACACTCTGAAGAATGATAAACTGCAACTGGAATATTTTTAAAATCTTGATTTATTCCCACTCTGTTTGAAAACTTGTGAACAAGAAAAGTCTACCACTAATTCTGGTTCTACAACTCATATCCTAATGATAACATCTTGTAGACATGTTACTCATTGACATTTTATGATTGAATTTTGATCACAGATTATATTTTCATAAGAATTTTGTTCTCTTTCATCCTTACAACATATTGATGATCTTGACTATCATCATGTAATTTAGGCAATTTTATTTTTTTATTATATTCAGTTTTCTTTACAGTGTATTCAGATTCTTAATATGAAGTCAGTTGTATTGTATAGTGCCTGATTTAAATAAAAGATCACACATTTTTTTGTCGGTAAACTTATACAGTTCAACTTTAACAAATCAAAGCTAAAAAGATCAATTGAAAAATTCAAATTTTGTCAAAAAACTTATTTTTCAAAAGGTACATTTTTTACAGTTTTAGGATTTAAAATACTTAAGGAAATAAATGCAGTCTATATCAGGGGATTCCAACGTTTTTGCTACTGTGTACCACCTGAAGGTTTTTGTAGATTTTGGCACACATCCTCAGGGGTCTGGGGATTGTAGATTGGAAGAAAGCCCTCTAGATCCTAATTTTGTTAGAAACACATTTTCTGTCAGAAACATGTTCATTATTTATTTTATTTTTATTAAATAAGTAATAAAACTATTTAATTATTCATTGACTTTTCCATTAATTTAGAATAACGATAAGACAATAAGAGCAAATTTAAACAATTATACACATTACAGTTTTTTTTAATACTCATTTCTATATGAAAACGTGTTATACGATTGTAGAAAAAAACAGGCAAAAAAAGTACAAATCAACAAGAATCAATGAAAAATAAGTAACAATAACCCTTGCTACAAATATTTAAACACCCTTGATGTACATTTCGCCAACACAGTTAGCATCATCAGTTTGTAGCAAGGGTTATTGTTATTTATTTATCATAATTACGCTACTGTGCTCTGTATAAAATTTTAAGAATCAATAAAGTTCAATGTGTATTTTTATTATTGCGAAGCTCTGTTGCTGTTGCCTGTCAGTAAAGAGTAAATTGCAGGAGTAATTGGACCAAATTTTATCCTTACGTCCTCTTCAACACTGGTTAGTTTGTTTCAATATTAATTTTTTATATAGTTAATATATAACAGTTCAGAAAAAACCATACAAATAACTAGTGACAAATGGTGTCAAAAACAGCAATGTTTTTACTGAAGAGCATTCAATACTCAGATTTACACATGATCCAGAAGTCTGTTATTGATTTCTCTTTAAAAACATTTATCATGGAACTGTCTTCTGTTAAATCAATAAGATAAAACAACTCATTTTGTGAGCTTCCTGATGAGGTCATCTGATGTGTACCATCTGAAATCTTCCTGCGTACCACAGGTTGGGAACCCCTGGTCTATATATGTATTATAAGCATTATTTTCACAAATCAAAATTTAATGAAGAATTTTTTAAATTTTTTCTTTCTACCTTAAACTTGAGCTATTAGTTTACACTTAAAATCATTAACATATATCAACAATGAAACTCTTCTCTATAATAGTATTTACTTTAGGTTTAAATTAGACAACGATTTCCAGAGATGTCTCATTTTAAAGTCAGACCATAACTTACTTACTTCTTCGTGCAGGCGTCCAGCTTAACTATAGCCGATGGCCCGATGTCCACGATATATATATGATGCTATGGCCCACAGGTTCTTAAGTAGAATATCTTGCCTAGCATAAAGTCAGACCATAACTTAAAAAATATAATACACTAGTCATAATGAGAAATACCGTTCATAGCGAGCACATCTTACAAAACAATAATCCTGATTTAAGTAAAAAGTAAGTGTTCACTACAGGTTTAAATAATAATATTTAATAAAGTGAAGACGCTCTTATAGTGTTAGACAATCATTAGCAGCAACTTTATACAAGTATTCTATAAATTAAAACTTTTCAAAGTACATGTATTATGAAGTCTCTGATTGCCATGCAGAATTAATTCTTTTAAGTTGTGGAAAGTCTTCAAATTTGTTTAGAGAATGAAAAGCTGCTTTATTTACATTAGTTTGTTCTTTTGTACAAAACTCAAGTAATTGTAGAATAGCAATTGTTGTAGGGATTGGAGACTCTTTGACTTCAGTTTGCTCTTTTTCTAGATCCGAAGATTCAGCATTTTTTTTTTTTTTTACTCTGCTTAAGTGCCTTAATCATTAAGTTTTCCATATAATTCTACTTGTTCATCTAAATTAACATACTCCTCAAAAGTTATATATTGGGTTTCCTAACTTCATCTACCAGTAATGTTACTGGTTTCTAGAAAGTTGTTTGGATGTAAAACCAATCATGTTGAAAAAACAGCAAGTTTTACATTTTATTTCTGTGTCATCAATTTTGCCAAAATGACTAAACTTGCAGTTTAAGAAAATGATACATATTATGTAAATTGAATTTTTCAAAATTATCAATATTTACACTTGTGAATTTTGTTGTCAACACATTTGTAAATCTTTTATTTTGAAACTTAGTAATATCACTGCCTTCATGATAATATAATTTAAGTTCTGTACAATGAACAAAATTTAGCTCTGCAAGCCTGAGCCTTGGACCAAATGAGGAAACAATTACACACAGATACTTAATCCTCCATACACAATTTGCAGCCTAGATATGTTTCTTTAAGGAGCCTATGCATTTCTTTAATCAGCAGAAATTAATAATTAATTCTAGACAATTATTAACTCATAGTAAGTGGTAAGTACTTTGATCAGGAAAGAAATTTCTACCGTAGATTACTACGGTAGAAACACTATAGACAAGAGAAAAAAGTCTATAGAAAACTATATAGAAAAGAGAATAATGTATTTATTTCATCAATTTTATTTATTATACTTTTTAAAAATTGAATACTGTCCTATAATGTACTCATTACATTTAATAGGTATTAAGACAGCTCTTTTGGGAGATACGTTCCATTTTCAGTTGAAATTAATTATGTCAAGTTGAAAATAAGACATAACTTCTACAGGACATCATACATAATTACTGAAAGAGTTTCTTTTATAAATTTACAATTTAAAATAATGTAATACTCTATTTAAAAGTTATAGTGAAATATTACATTTATGATGAGTCAAGTTCAAAATTGAAACAATTGCAGCAGAGTTTCGATAATTCGAGGTAGATGGACCAAGGCCCTCTTGGATTACTGAAAACTCTAATTATACAGACAGACGATTTTGTATGTTAGAAAAAACTGGATATCTAATGAGCTCTAATACTGTAATTACGAACGCAAAAAATACGTTTAGAGAACTTAATTGTTTCAGTACTTACATAAATTAATGTTACTTTGGAATATATTGTTCATCACGGTTGATACATATTTTGGAGAAAGTTGTTACCTGTTTTCTGTGTTTGCTAATCAGATCGTTTTTGTGCTACGGTGTTGCTTAGACGTTTTAGCAGAAGCACATCTGTTGGTGTGGTGTCTGTCTGTTGTTTAATATAGCGTAGTGCTATTTTCAAGGTGGTTGTTCCTTTATCATAACTAATTTTCCTTTTTTGTATAGTCTCGGACAAACCTTCATCTTTATTCTCGTTGTCACTGCCTTCAGTAGTTTTTTTGTACCATTTCAATAATCATAACATTTGTTATCTTAAACTGTTCACATCAGAATTTTCACAACCAGGAAGTTTCTTGATAAGAAATGTTAAATCTGTTTCTTCATGTTGATCAATAATAGCAGTCTCATTATGACTCAGGATTTTATTTCAAGACTTGGTGTTTCTCTTTTTACTTTGTTCCATGATTCGGCTATCCAGTAAGCAACTCCCTTACCTGTAAATTTTTATTAGTAAGCCTGCAATCCTTTCTTTCCCTTCAGTTGCTTCCAAGAGAGATTGTAAAAGGTAATGTGTGTATTATGTTTTCAACATTCCAGAACACACTGATCCATCGGTTAGATTAGGCTCGTAACATTTGCCAGAAGATAAAAATCATGGATATCGTCAGAGTACAGTTAATCTTCATCGAGATGCAATGGTGCTTTGTCTAAGAGTAAAATAGCTTTCTAAGGCAAATTCTTTGCTTTTGAAACTTTTAAGCTTCAGGCACGAACTCATTAAAAAGCCACTCTTTGAATAGTTCTCTATCAATCCAATCAGCACTTTAGTTCTTATATGAAACCGCCAATGCTGACGTGGAAATGTTTTTATACACAGGCGGCTTAGCTGACTCGAAACTCTGCTCAAATTTAACGGAATCTCAGAAAATCAGGACTAGGAATTTCAAGACTGTACTTTAATACATATCATTTTTTTTTTTAAATTATTAGTAGGATACTTGTTTAATAAATCTTATAATATAGCTGTTTAGTATTTAAACTATTATTGTTATACAAGCTTTATACATTGAACATTTTATGGTTAAAAGCAGTGATTGCTTGAATTTTTCTTATAAACTCATATCATTTATTAATCAGGTGGGTTTTCAATGGGTGGAGCAATGGCCCTGCATATGGCTTATCGATATTGTCCTCAAGTCGCTGGAGTTTTTGCACTTTCATCATTCCTAAATTTTGATTCATTAGTCTATGAGGTAAGAACAATTTTATCATATTTGATTTTTCCAAACAATTTCTACACAAATTAACAGCTATATTCTATAAAATATATTTTTTATAACAAAAATATTTAAATAGTCAATTACATGAGAAAAAAATTTGGATTCTGCAGAAGTTGGAAATATTGCTAGGCTCATGGTTAGTTTTAATAAACAAATATGCTTTAGTTTTAATACTGTCATACCTTCCCTTGAATTTTCAGCTGTAATTTTCTTACTTTAATTATTGTAATACATTAAACTTATTTTACAGCCATATTATTTTACTAAAAAAAATCATTTATGAAAAAAACTTTGACTTTGTGACTAAACTAACAACAAATTGCTGAACTTGTATTTAACCCTAGATCACTTATACCTCGTCAAAATGACGACGCTCCATTTAAGAAACTTCTGTATCTGACAAATGAGCAGTTCGTACACATCCATCTTCCCAGTACCTTCATACCTACAACAGCCGACAGCAGATGCACAGTTTTGCAGCTAAAGTTCACGTCAGTCTCAGTGAAACAGAGCAGTCATTTTGATGATACATAAGTGATAGTGTGACTTTGTGTTTCACTATTCCATTAAAACATAGTCATCATAATTTTTTTTTTCTTTCTAATAGTAGGATTCTTTGCTACTATAACATTTTTTCCAAGCGCTAAAGAAGTATGGGATTTTACAATGTTTAATACATTAATAAAAAACATTATTTTGGCAAATAAAAACAAAATTGGAGTAGTCAAATTTACGATACATTAGTAATCGTGTGACAAAATTTAGACTACGTAATCTAGGGTTAAGTAATTTTTTTTTTAATTTGCAAGACAAGACATATTCTTTCACACAAGCTATTCTTTGTCAGTCTTTAGGTTAGCTATATGGAAGCAATGTTTAGTTACGTTTCAAAGGGTTTAAAGACAGTTTTTCCATAATATAGTCAAAAAGTGTGTATAATCTATATTGTGTGTGTTCATTTAATACGTTTTTGTTTTGTGTTTTGGTACACAAGTATTATTATAATTCAAATAGTATTGTGTTAAGATGTGTTCTTTTTTTGTTTGTGTGGAGAATTATTGTTGACTAGGGACCTGTTTCTATTATGGGATTAGCAAAACATGAGTGAGTGTTATTTAATAGAATATATGTTCTTTAAATTTTTGTTGAAAGCTAGGACTTGTTTGCCCATTATCAAATTTGTTAATTAGTTTAATTATGGTATTAAGCCTTGTTCAATTATTAGGGCAATAAAACCTATAAGAAAAACTTTTTAATGTCATTTTTTTAAAATATGACTTATTAAAATAAGTAATGAATTGGACCTTATTTCATGTCTAGATATATGATAAATTGTTGTGGTAATTGATAAATTATATTGTCATATTTATTTTTCTTAAAATTTTATGTACTATACAATATTTGAATTACTTAATGAATGCTATTTATTTTTTTAGGATCTTAAATCAAAGAAAAATTCTGGAAATATACCTGTTTTGCCAGAACTGTTTGCTTGTCAAGGTAATAATGATGATATAGTTTCATTTGAAGATGGTTTAAAAACTTTCCAAAAATTGACAGAATTTGGTATAAAAGGTCAGTTTCATACAATTGAAGGACTGGATCATGATCTACAGAAAAATGAAATTGTTATGTTAAATAACTGGATTAAAGAAAGACTGAAGGACGACATTGAAATTTCGACTACATAGATTATAAAATCTATATTTATTGAAATAATGTTAAAGCATCGTTATGTTTGGATATTTTAGTCATACAATGTTATAATTTTAAACTTTGACTTTGTTTAATAAAAAATTTATTTAATTTTGGGTTTATTAGTTTGTTGCAGAATTATAATCCATTCTTTTCAATGCATTTTTTCAATTCTTTATTTATAACTAAAAGTTTACAAGTTTATAATTTTTTGTAGAGTTCAAATTGGAAATCTGTAACTGTCTAATCACAGACTTCATAAATTACTTGAATCAATGCATGTGACTGGGTTACAAGCTGTGAACCAGTCTGAGACATCAGTGAGGACACAGCATGGGCATACAGGTTTTCTGTAACCAAACTATTTTTCAGTTGACTCAGTCACTCATGACCTCATCTCATCTATTGTCATGTGTGTTAAGCTTGATAAGTACACAATCTGGCAGCTTGTCTATATTAATAAATAGTAAAACATCTGATAAATAACACAAAACAATATCACAATAATAGATGAACTATGGCACAATATACAAAAAAAACACTAAAATTAACACTACAGGTAGGGAAACGAATACATCACAATAGTATGCATAAACATAATATCAAATACAATAGCCCACAAATTTAAAAAAAACAAGATTCAAAATAGCATACAAAACTAATAACAAACTACAAACAAAATACAACATGACACCAACAACAAAAATAATTTACAAGCACCAGGTGTATACAAATAAATGTACAAACTGCAACAAATTCTACATTGGGCAAACAGGTCGCAGCTTTCAACAAAGAGTCGAGGAACACACAAAATCACCCAAACAGAACACTAACTCAGCATTCTCCAATCACCTAAAAGAAACAGGACACAAATACACAGAAATTTACCAGAACCTAGTAATGTTACAGATCAACAAAAAAGGACCACATCTCAACACACTAGAACAATATGAAATTTACTAAAACACAAAATACAAACATATTAAAGAAACAAACCCAATACAAATCACTTGTACTCTTTGATACTATCAAAAACCTGCCTTTAAAACCGTCACCGCTTAACCTAACAACAACTCAAAGCGGAAAATTTAAACACTTATGAAGATGGCCACGGAGCGATCAAAAACGTTCTGTCTCAGTAAGTTTTTACAAATTTACAAAATAAATTAAAGAGCGGAAGTCATAAACTAATGTAAAAGTGATAACAAAAAAAATAGTTAAATTAGTGTATACTAGAGGGAATTTTTAAAAAAACGAGTAGATGTACTCAACAAACAATGCAGGTTTTAAATATCTATTTAACTTAATATTTTAGTCAACATTTCAGCTATTTACAGCCTTAATTTCATTTCATTTATCAAGTCCGTTTAGCAATACATGTTACTATTACAAATTTTTATTTTAAACAATTTTTCTTTTCTTAAAATTAATTTTTGGTAATAGTAATATGTGTTAGTTGTGATAATAAGCATGCATTAAGCTATAAATATATGAAATGTTGACTGAAATATTAAATAACTAGTTACTCCATTGTTTTCTTTGTGGTATTCACCAGAATCCTGATTATTTATTTTAAGACTAGTTGTCATTTGAGTCTATTTTTTTTCTGGTGTGTTATAGATCTGTAGGGCCTGTATTATAAAGCATTTGCACTTGTGTGTGTGTGTGTATGTGTTTTCGTTTAACGCTTTGGGTATATATTATGACGACATATTACGTGATATCTTGATTGGCCAAATTTTCGGTAAAAATTTAAAATGCAATATCTTCTATTTACAAATCCAAAAAAGTTCAAATATAATGCTGGATAATGTTGCTAAGGTATAAACTAACAGCTACACTGCATGTATATTATTTGTTTTGTTACTTTGTTTTTCCATTCTGTATTCCGTTATCTTTTAAACTTTTACATCTATTATATTATATTCATTTTACACTAACAATTCCTTGGCTTAAAAAAAAAACAAAAAGCTTTATACAAAAACTTATTGTAACGTCTATAAAAACCCAACAATGACAGACTCACTCACCCACAACACTTCAAACCACGAACTCCAACGTATTAATGCTGCTTTTAAACCCACGCACCATAGACTAAAATGAGTACAAATGTTCACTAAATCATCAACATAGAAATGAACACAGTTAAATATTTAACACAATATAATAATTATTTATAACTAATTAATTAATAATTTTTAATTAATTGTAAGAATAGAGAAAGAACACAAAAAAGAAAAAATGTATAACACTCACAAACAACAAAACCTTAAACAAAAATTCTGAAACAATACAGAATTACTAACAAACTATAATACAACATAACACCAAAAAAAGACAAACATAAAACATGCAGTTTTTGTGTTGTACGTCATGGGGATTTTTTTTAAATTACTACTTTTAAAAAGACTTGGCAAAAAACCACTACTTACTGATATTTTTTCAGCAGATGCTAGATCAGCGATTTTTTCCACTAGATCTGTGCATTGTTCCATGCTGTGAGTCATGGACGAGTCTTACCCATGGACTCACAGCATTGAACAATACACTTAACTAGTGTGAAAAGCATCTACTGAAAAAATATCAGTAAGTAGTGGTTTTTAGGCCAAGTGATATTATAATAAACTTAAAACATCAGATGTATATAAAAACTAAACTGTAAAGCCTGCAACAAATTCTGCATTAAACAAACGAGCCAATGTTTTCAAAAAATATAAACTTCTTGGAGTGTGCCTCTAGTAACAGAGTAATGCTAACTGAAAGGTGTTTCTCATACACACAGCTAGCCAACTTCTAGTATCCAGGGTTTAACAGAAACTGCCGAAGTGTACAATCTGGTTAAAGTAGAATCTTCAACACCTCTCTAGCTTCAATTCTCTCCGGAGATTGAAGGAGGTAATGCAAAAGTGTCTCTTTTAGTTTCTGAGACACCAGGCATTAAGGTGGCTCAGCAAGTCCAAAACGATACAGATAAGACCAATGTCGGTAACAATATGCTGTTTTTGGGAGTGAGCTATTTGGTCCTCTATCTTGCCCCTGGATAGCTATAAATCTATTATTATCTGATTACAGTGAACGCCAGCAATAGCTGCTTATTGTGAGTTCAGTTCTTTAAAACACACTATTATGTATTCAAAAAATGTATACAATTTCGTATTACACTTTTGATATTACTTGTGACCATACATTTTGTTAACTAAGGGTTGGTAAATTGTTAACTTACACTTGGAGGAAACATTTTCATCTTACGACTTCTTCAGCCTCGTATTTTTGCCACTATGATTGCTGCAGTTGTACTTCTTTGGTACCAATTTTTGAAAGTTAGAAGTGGTGTTTGTTCATTTAAGATGTCATGATGATGTCAAAAAAACAAAGCCTCTACTCAGTAAAAGGAACAATTGTTTCAAAACGCATCAGCAAGTAAGCCCTTACATATTCACTTAGTTAAGTATCATTTAATTATATGATGATTTAAATCTCTTTAGTTGAAAAAAAGTAAGCTTTGTTTACAGTGTAACATTAGAAAAACCATTGACTTTTATATGTGCAGAACAATTATGCAATGATAGGCCACCATTGCCAGCGACACTCTAGAATGATGTTGACAGTGTAAATGAAGGCACAGTGTGTTCTGTACGCAGAATTAAAATCGATTTTTAGCGTACAGCGTCGGTTTCGAGAAACGTATCAACAAAATTCACCTGAGTGTTCAAAGGAGATTCACCAGGCTAGCCAAAAAAAAATTGATGACATTGTTGAAAAAATCTGGCAATCTTGTATCTCAAGTTCAAAAAAGTGTTCAGTTAAACATTGCCAAAACAACACTATAAAATGTAATTCATAAAAGATTAAGATTTCGTTCCTACGACATTCAGTTAATACATAGCATTAAACCCACCTACCACCTTAAGTGTAGAGACTTTGACAGTTTCATGTTTAATGAAACTGATGACAATCCCAATTTTTTTAAAAGAGTGCTGTTTACTCAGACAAAGCTACATTCCACACAAATGGTGTTATTAACTGTCACAATTGTCAGATATGGGGTTCAGAACAATATGGAGCAGAAACATATGCACAATTTGGCAAAATGATTGTGTCGTGTGGGTTAAAGTATGACCAAATGATAGGCCTTTTCTTTTTCGCTACAAAATAATTTATTGATATACTAGAATTATTTTTTGTCACGTTGAGTCGAAGACTGTAAAATTGAGCAACAAGCTGGTCAATGAGTCGTTTTAAACCAAAATAGTGCTAAACATTCGCAAGTTTAGACATCTGCATGAGCAAATTTCAGCAGCAATCACGATTGTAATACCAGAGATGGTACAAAATACTTGCCAAGAAATCGAATTCAGCTTTGATGTCTGCAGATCCACAAATAAAGCTCACATCAAAACATATTAAGGTTATTACACTTTTTCTATTACTTGCGACCAGACTTTTTGTTAACTAAAAGATGTTAAATTGTTAACTTACACTTGGAAGAAACGTTTTCGTCTTACGACTTCTCCAGCTTCGTATTTTTGCCGCTAGGAATGCTGCAGTTGTGCTTCCTCGGTACCATTATTTTGAAGTTAGAAGTGATGTGATCGAAAAGTATTAAGGTATGAAAAAAACTTTTTTTCTACAATTTGACATTTAAATCATTTAGTCATTTGCTTGTACAAAATCCTGGCATTCTTTTTGGAACACCTTGTATAGCTACCCTAACACCATACCCATCTGTTCCCCATCCTTCAACAACCAAGAGGTTTACAGTTCAAGTTATTAATCGGAAACCTCTCTCTCTATGGCCATCCTTGTTAGAAAAAAAATAAGTGCTACTATCTGTCGGTATTTACATATTAATATATGCTATTGTGTAGCAGTGTATAATAGTAGCTCAAGTTGATGATTGAATAAAATAAAAAAATTTAATCAACCAATTAAGAAATACATTAACTATTGTCATATAAAATGAAACTGGAATTTACAATATGAACATAAACCCCTACTTAATGATATTTTTTTAATAAACCTGTTTCGCGCTAAATTAAAAATTGTTTAATATTTTAAGTCACAGCCAAGTCTTAGTAACAAAAATATCAGTAAATAATGGTTTTTGCCAAATGGTATTAATAACTATATATTTTTAAAAAATCTTCTGATATACAACACATAAACTGCAAGTTTTAACAATAAGAGATTTACCCTAAAAAATTACACTAGAGGTTAAACTGAACTCTGATAAGATTCCAGAAGATTTGAATGACCCAGAAAAGTCAGTAAAATACATTGTAATAGTGTAATGAGTTAAGATAATAATTTAAAGCTAAATTGGAAATCGGCCAGTCACAGTGATATAATGGTACCAACCTAGAGTGAGTGTTTCCTTTAGTTAGTTTACTAAAGAACGTTAAAGTGATTAGATTCACCGAACGTAATGCACTACAAAATTCAAGAGACTAAAGAATAGTCAAGTAATGTTTAGTGTTAAATCAGTACTAATGTTTCGATTATTATGAAGTATGTTTTTATTCCATTTTACTAGTGGGACACATAAAAATCGCTTGAGCAATGCCACAGCTTAATTGTGCTGAGGAATAATTGCCAAAATGCCCAACCCTAGATTCTCTTCAGTATTTATACCATATGACTGTCTTCATATATTTGTACCACAACTGACATCTTTATATAACCATGCCAATCCTGATGAGATGTTGCAATACTGTCGCTTCACTTAGTTCTGCATTTAATTTCTCTCCACAGGTGTTTGATAATAAGTAGCTGTAGCAATACATAACTGACAGTACAAACTTATATTGTGAAAATTTTGCCCCGACCCATTCTTCTTTTCCACACTTTATATTTCCCCATGCCTATTTAATATTAATCTATAGGCTTGTTAAATTTTAGGGATTCTAAATATACGGGGTGAAATATTGATCTTTGGGTTATATGCTGCGCACCTGAAAACAACCAGCTGAAACTACATGTCATACATTGTATGACATTCCTTTTGCTTTTAATTCTGTTAATTTAGAGTTCTAGAAAGGTTTATAGAGTTTCGCTTGGCCCCTCGGAATTGATCCTTTTGCCACTGATAGAACTGCATTAACAAAACTGCTCTTTCAGGGTTATTATCAACAAGATCCTCTTCATTGGAGATTTTGCCAGATCTGGCCCAACTTAAAATTCCATCTTAGCATCCGTCGCTGCGGCAGTACAATTTTCTTTGTTTTAATTTTCAAGATGAGGGACCAATGACCTCTCCCATCATGTGCATGCCCTCTTCTAGGGCAGTTTGGCTCGAGCAGTAATGTTTGCATGCACCAAGGCTAAATCAGGTGTTGATTGATGGCCAGCGAAAGAGAGATAGGTTGGATCACTCTTGAGATAGATAAGGTTTGAGTTGTCAATTAGGTCTTCCACAGGTCGTCCGGCAGGGTTAGTACTTCCATAGCCCTATGCACATCTTGGAGATTGTGCATTAATGTCTCCAATGATTATGGTGTTTTGTTGTTTATTACTTACAGCGAGGTAATCAAAATTTGGTCTGTTATTGGGTGGGTTATATAAGCCGAAGGCATTGTACAGTGTTCTGTTGGCCCATATTTTTAGTCTTTTTAACTCCATTTTGTCTGAACAATGGAGAAGTTACAATGATATCTCTTGCTTACTCCCACAGGATTCCAGAGGCAACCTGTCTTGATCTTTTCTGCACATATGTAGTATAGTTTGTCAGTTCATAAAATTTTTAATTATCTGTTGATGCTCCTGCTTCAACAATTATAAAAATATCAGCGTAATAATCATATATAGTGGTCTCAAGTTCAGTGAACTTTGTGTTACTTACGCCTCCGGCATTTCAGAAGATGGTACGAAGAAGGCCATTATCCAACTAAATTATTTGAAACTCTTAACTAATTTAAATTACATTTAAATAACTAAAAAAATGTCTTTGTACTTTAAAATTTTGTTAAATTAGATTGTCATTAGATTGAGGAGTTAATGCCTGATTTGACAATGGGACACATCTCCTGAAACATTCCTCAATAATTAAATCAGGTAGTGCTGCTACAGGCAAGTGTAACATACTAGCAAATGTATGTTAGTTAAAGATACCATCTTCAATTTAAACTATGCTACTACTTTATACTCAAACACTTGGTCATATATTACTATCAGTATGTGATATTTGCCTGTAGTAGCACTTATTTTCTTTATTTAATAAGGATGACCATTTCAGAGGTTGTATTTCATTAATGCCTTTTCTTAACAAGATGAAAGATAAATCTGTAAAACCTAGTTCAAGTGTAGGATTTGATTGTTTTAAAGTTGCTTATTCTAGTTTATTGTTTCGTAACAAAAAAAGTAAGTGCTACTGTAGACAAGTGCAACAATAAAGTTCAATATAAATTCATTTTGCTCTGACTGCATGGTTTATTTTAATTTTTTTTAATGTAGCATACAGGTATCTTAGTGGCATTTATCTATTACAGCAAGTAAGTTAAACTACATGTAAAATATAAAGCTGGACATTTTACAAATGAATACTCCAATATCCTACATTTAAATTTAAATGTTTGGTATATTTAAATTTTTTATATAATTAGTTCATTGAAGATATTATTACTACCATTCCCAAAATATCGTATGGCGCCGAGCTTCAGCATTTTTACCCAATTTGGTAACAAATTTGCCAAAAATACCGTTTCTAAACAATTTTATATACAAATTCAATGTCAGTGGATATTACTTCTTGAAACTTCCTCCACCTTTTTTTTAACTGACACCATATTTTTAGTATTTAAATAATAGCATTATATTAATGTTTTATGAGGTTATACTTTTATGCTTTATTCTCCACCTGTTTTGACTAAAGTTTAACAAGAGTAATTTAAGGTCACCCTCTACTATTAGCCTGTAGAGTTCCCAGCTTATATATTTACGAATTTACATTGTAAAGTTAAAATAGCAGTATAGTTAACCTCACTTATCACTTACGATAATCTTCGATAATACATAATAGATTATTATAAATAATTAAATTTATGCTAGGACTAAATAGTGGCTATCGTTTAACTGTAGTTAAACGGTTAAAAAGTCTAAAACGTTATTTTGAAGTGAATTTTGCAATGAGTTCCAATAATTTTACTACCATAAATTCTCATGTATTAGGAAAAGTTCTTGTTCAACCTCAAACAAATCCGAATCATACAGCTAGTGTTATATTTCTTCATGGTTCTGGTTAGTAAAACAAATAATTTTTAATTGCGAAAAAAAATGTGGGTAATATTTTTAGTTCTAAATTTTCTGTTTTAAGGTTCTAATTTACAACCTAACCTTAGTTATTAAGACGTGTAGTATAAAATATTATATTGTTTTAGCAGAATATTTTTGTTTACCTTTAATATATATTTACAAGATGTATGAATAATATGAAAATATGGGATAAGAGACAAATGTTAATGTGTGATTAAACAGAATAGTCATACAAAGAGTATTTTTAAGTTGAGGTCACACACACAGGTTACTTTCAGATTAAAAAAAAAAACACTTGTTTCAATCAAAATACCTTTAAAACAATAAATTTTTATATTTTTTCAAAACTGTTAATTCATTTAAATAGCATTACTTTATAGTATGTAGGGTATTTTTTTAAAAAATAGGGTATTTATTTCCTGATCGCACGTGTTCGATGTTAGCGGAAAAAGTATTCTGGGCAATGCAAAAAGTGATCAGGGATACAAATACATTTATAAAAACTCGTCCACGCCCCAAAAATGAAAATTTTGAAAAATAGAAATCCCCTCTCAGCATATGTAGAACGTTACTATTTAATGTGTTGGATTTATTTTTTTGACGTAATAAGTCGCAAAATGCCTCGAAATCTAATTAAATTTATTGCTGACTCCAAAAAATTTCAAACAAAAATCAACTTTAACAAAGCACTATTAGCACCACGTTTTGCCCGGCACACAAACGTTATAGAATTCTAAAACTCGCTGACACATCTTTTTTTTGGTAATAACAATTCTCAAAATTACTCAAAAGGACAAAACAAACACTTACAGACCTTATTCCACACATAAAATATTGCATTGAACATTTACGCAAATGGTTTTGGCGATTTACTTCTATCTCCAAAATACGATACAACTTACACCACACAGAGCATGTTGAATTGATGTGTTAAATTAGATTTTTTTTTAAATTTGTAATTTATTGGATATTGTCAGCAAGTTTAATTACATTTCGAGGAATTTTATGAGTTACTACATGAATTTATAACGTTTTAGATATGTGTTGAGGCAAGGAACTGCTATTTTTCACAATTTTTAAATTTTGGAACGTGAGTGAATGTTTTAATAATTTATTTTGTATTCCTAATGACTTTCTGCATTGCCCGGTATTAATTTTTTTTTAAAAATCGAACACGTGTGCAGGGGAAATAAATACCAAAAATATATTACAAAAATTTAGAAAAATGTATTACAAAATTTTATTTAACATTTGTGATTCTTTAAAATAAATTTACAAAATAAATTCTCATATGTTATACACAATAAATCATAAATACATCACATTACCATACATAAAGAAAACAACAAACAAAATAGCCTGCAAATTTCAAAAAATAGGATACAAAATAGCACACAAAAAAAATAACACGTTACAATACAAAATACAACACGATACCAACAATAAAGATAAACTACAAGCACCAGGAGTATACAAACTAAACTGTGACAAATGTAACAAATTCTACATTGGATAAACAGGTCGGAGCTTTAAACAAAGAGTCGAGGAACACAAACAAAACACCAACTCAACATTTTACAATCACATAAAAGAAACAGGACACAAATACACAGACATTTACCATAACCTAGAAATCCTACACATCAACAAAAAAAAGGACCACATCTTAACACACTAGAATAATATGAAATTTACAGACACACAAAAACACAAAGTACAAACGAACAAACACAATACAAATCACATATACTCTTTGATACTATCGAAAACTTGCCTTTAAAACCGTCACCTATTGACCCGACATCTTCAAGCAGAAGACACTGATAAAGATCGTCACATAGCGATCGAAAACGTTTTGTCTCAGTAAGTTTTAACAAATTTACAAAATTAGAGTTTGGATAGTCATAAACTATTGTTTAAGTGATTAAATAAATCATAAGTTTTGTAACTATGCCTCTCTTCAAGAGGTAAATTTTCTAAATCACTGAAGTCATTGTCACTTGTTTTTATTTTATAATCACCTAGATTGTTTTGTTAGTCATTTGTAACAATTGCATTCTCGTCAGCCTCAGGATCCTTCTCATTAGGTTCATCACCACTATCACTGTCAAAGAGTTTTCTAGCAAATGCACCATTTGGCAGCTGATTTTTTTCTTTTTCTACACCAGCTAGATTAGCAATTCTGATACGCTTACTCATTACTTCTACCAATTAATTCAAGTAAAACAAATAAGATATTAACAGGTACATGTACTACTGTAGAAGCACTTTTTCTGATTTTATACTAAAATTTCATAGGTAAAATTCACAACTTATGGCTTTTAAATAATATTTTAAGAAAAGATTTGTTAAATAAACTAAATTGTTTTCCCTCTTTTTATTTAAAGGAGACACAGGACCTGGGGTTAAATCATGGTTAGAATCAGCTCTTGGGAAGAGCATAGCATTTGCTCACATTCAGTTACTGTTTCCTACTGCTCCTATTCAGCCTTATACACCACTTGCAGGTGAGGTGAGTAAAAGTAACTTTAATAGTAAGAGGTTTAACCTTTTTTAACACAACTGAAATACAAGGGTTGTTAATAACTTTCCATTAGTTTATGACTATCCGAACTTTAATTTTTTGTAAACTTGTAAAAACTTACTGAGACCCAACAGCGAAATACCACAAAACAATAAAAAAAAAAAAATTAATAACTCCAAATACGCCATCAGCACACAAAAAATGGCACCTAAAACAGATCCACCCTAAAGCACCTACCCTCCGTGCTCCCTCTAAAATTCACAAATCCAGTGTCCCCATCCAAGCCATCATTAACTACTGAAATTACTCTGAACGTAAACTAGCAAAACACATGGACAAAATAATCAGACAATCTATCAACTTGTACACAGACACTTACATAAAAACAGAACAAATCTCATACATAAAATAAAAGATATAAACATACCACACAATTCAACACTACTGGCACTCGACATAACAAACATGTACATAGATGTGTCCGAAACCCTTAACGTCCTAAAGTCCCAATTATTGGAGAACAACATACCACAAACCCAAATCCCCAAAATTCTAAACATCCTCCAAACCTTCACCAAACAAAACTACTTCACCCACAACTCAAACTTTTATTCCCAACCAGATGGCCTGGAAGTAATATCAGCAGCATCCCAAGCAAAATTTTCCCACAACACATAAGAAAACACCAAGATACTCTGAAACGATACACACAAAACCATTTACTGGCACAGTTACATTGATGATATAACACTGTACAGAGGCAACACCCGCCAATGCGAAAAGCTCCTCACCTATACTAAGAAAATACACCCAAAACTCCAGTTCACCTCAGAAATTGAAACTAACCGATCCCTAAACTTTCTCGACCTTGCCATAACAAAAAGCACACATAAAAATACAATTTCAACATATACAGGAAACCGACGATGACTTAATTAAGTTTCACCAAACGTAATGGACTACAAAACTCAACAGGAGTTGTGTTTGAAAAACGTAGCTGTAATCGGATGATCATGGATCAGGAAATGTACTATAGCTTATTTAATGACTTCCAGTGTTAATTCTTTGACAAATTCTTTTTACTGTTGACACATGGACTCAACAAAGGGACTTCTCTTTAATTTCCATAGATAGCATGTCAAAAAAAAGTAAGGCACATTAGCCATAATTTTTTCTTATTCTCAGAATCAGAGGGGCACTTTTATTCCACCCACCCTCCCTTCTCCATCTTCCAACATGGGGAAAGCAGGTATATTAGGTAGGCATCTCTCTTTAAACGTGTTATTTACTTCTTTTAGTTTACTACATTTGGACTGATTCTGAAAGAGGTAGGTATCCACTAAACTAACTTGTGGTGGGGATGGGAAAAGAGTACAAAGACCAAGTGCTCTACACTGATAAGGTCCCTCCGAGTTTTCTAATAATAATAATAATACAATTGGAGTGGTATTTACCAAACAATAAGGTGTGTCAGGTTCCTTAACAGAGCGGCTCTAAATATAATCTGAACCAATATATATGAACTTTTTTTAAATAATTTCGCCGAACAGGAATTTGTTAAATATTAGGTATTAGGTAGTGACTTTGAGTGTACATTAGTCTCTAAGTAGCATAGATTTGTAATAGACTGAAAGAATGTTTTTATCCATAATTAAGTAGTTTTTAAATTTAGAACTTTGAATGTATTTACTCTTCCTCATCATACAATCTACCCTTGACATATTTCTAGGACATACTCCTACCCATATTATTTCTATCTAAGAATATTCACAACAGCAATCTAAAATACCACAATAAAAATCCCACTTATGATGCATCTACTAGCAATAAGAACTGGAATCGCAGAAATAAACCCAACCTTCAATATTACATTGACATCAATATTCAACAAGCAGTGTAAAATGGTTAAAATTGTATTAAACATATAATTGTGCAAATCCCAGGATGTAACTAACTCGCCTACAGATACTGGCCAAGCATAGATAATGGACCAAAAAGGTAGCTCAATGAACATACAACGGAAGTCCCAGTCATTAATTTAACCTCTCTCCAGCATAAGCATAACTATCAGGAAGCTTCAAGTACATTTTATGAAGATACCCATACCAAATATCAATGTAAGCCATATGAAACCAAATTATCAATCAGTGAGTTAAAGAAATCCGATCAAAATAGAACTTGCAGTTTTTGTGTTGTATATCTTGAGGTTTTTATATAATTACACTTTTGGTATTAATTAGCAAAAAACTACTACTTAACTGATATTTTCAGCAGACACGTTTCACACTAGGTCAGCTCATTATTCAATGCTGTGAGTCACGGACAAGACAGTTGCTCAGGTGTGATGTATTGATGTTCTGTGGTGAACAACTACTCTATGAACAATAACACACCACAGAACACCAATACACCACAGACTCACACCAACACAACACACCTGATCAACAGTCTTGTCTGTAACTCACATCATCGAATAATGTGCTGACCTAGTGTGAAGCGCTTCTGATGAAAATATCAGTATGTAGTGGTTTTTTGCCAAGTTAATACCAAAAGTGCAAAATAGTACACTTCAGGAAAGGGTTAAGAATTGGACAATTTTTATAAGCAAACTTATCCAGTGTCTGCTTGCTGCGTGAATGAAAGGTTCAGAAAAAGATGCAAAGCCTGTTACAAGATGGCATTATAAAAAAAAAAACGTTAAAGTAGTTTCATTATTTGACTTGTTGTATCAAAAGTATTTTGTGTATTGATAAAAAAAAATATTAATTCAAAACTTGTTAATAATAGTGAAACTCAGCTTAGAATCATCATTATTTTTAGTCAGGGAAAACAAGCTAAGTATAGTGCAGATCATGTAACAGTGCACAGTCCACTTGGACTCAAGAGATTGCACAAGATTTCTCGTGCGCTACCACTTCTAAAAACATGTTGCATATTCAGAATGTTCGATACAACAACAGCTTCTGCATTCGATACATCTATACATATTTCAAGATGTTTGTTATTTCAAACCAAAGTTAATTTATCAACGAATCTATCTAATATCAACTGAATCATGGAAGTCAGTGTTTTAACAGTCTTTATCATGTTTGTAGGAAAGTATTTATACTGACCTTATACCTCCCGTCTTGCCTACTCCAATCTCTCAAGGTCAAGTGCATGGTTATATGGTCCGCACTATTCATCATCACCACTGATTTAACTCTAGACTACTGACAAATTCTGTTAACCAAAGCAATACACCTGATATCAATTGGTATACCAATCTTGTAGAATTCTTTTGGGAGTAAACATTCCCCAAGCAGCTTTGTCAAGAGTGAAAGATATACTATTGGAAGTTGAACAAAAACATTATTGAAAGCACTTAAAAGCCTACTTATATTTTCAAAATAAATTTAAGATATTCCAGTGCTATCCAAACATTAATGAAACTAACTTTTAAAACTACCAAATTTGTCTGGACTAAACAAGAAACTTTGGTATGTAATAAAATTAAAGATTTATTCATTTAAGTTTTACTTCACCACCCTGATTGCACCAAACCATTTTACCTATAGTTAATACTTTATAAAATAAAATTAAACCTGGAAGTTTTTTCCTAATTGTTTATATAGTTGTAAATTTTAGTAGTGGTTTTTTTTAAATTGTGATGTCTATTAACCTATAAAGTTTCACTTACATAGTCTATTTTTGACTTCCTCAAGAACATAACATAAACACCCTTGATGGATTTTCTGATAGTTAAAACATTCTTAACATACCATAGTTTTGTACAATGTCACTGCAATCCTACATTTAATCCAACAGAAATTTAGGATCACACAACATAAACAATCAGTAATTCCCATTTGTTTCATGTAGTTCTTAGGTTTTCAATAATGATTTTTCTAATTCCAATTCTGTGACCATGATTCAAATTATAACTAAATTAAGTTCTAAGCCAAAGTTAGATCCAAATGTATACATATCAACAGTGGTGAAGAATTAATAACTAACAAGTAACATAAACATTTTTTTAAAGTCAATTCCTACATAAGTCAACAAAAAAAAAATTCATTTTATATTCTTTTATGTATAAACATATTCACAGAGTAACAATATTAAGTGGCAAAATATAAAACGAATTTCCTTGCAATTTTCTCATTTCCCTTTCTATGTATGGTTTTGGACTATTGTTTTTGTTTGTTACTATTTATACACTTTCTTTTTTTTGTCGCTTGCATTGTGGTTTCTTTTCGCTTTCCTTTTGAATTATCCGTTTGTGAATTAATACCGTTAATCCAGTTTGTTTGTTTATTTTATTCTTTCATTTATTTTTAATCTTTGAGCATTATTTATGATATTGTGTGGTAACCGTGGCAACAATTTAAGATTGTACAATGGAGGTTTTGACGACAGCCAAATGGGAGCAAAAGAAAAATCCATACACTTCTAGCTCTGGGAACGTTGGCTGAGTGCCAAAAGCGCTAGACTTTGAACATGAAGATACTCAGTTCGAATCCATCCTAGATCCCCCCCAAATTTTTATAATTCAATTATTGAATAAATATTTGAAAAACTGTGTTAACATCAATTGTCATCACCTACAGGTTAACAAAAATGTATTTGACCGTAATTGGATGAATAAAAATGTATTTTATTAACGATAGAAAATTTGTACAAGATATATATCAAGAGAGTGTGAGCTAATAGAAGGAATTTAATAAAAAGATGTGATAGTGATGCTGCAACTGTTTCTACTAAGAGGACGTGGATAGATAAGAGCTGGTACTAACTGTAACCATTAACTCTTGCTATTTGTAAAATGAGAGTCTCAAGTCAAGAGACCTCCATATTTACCTTCTACAGCATAGATTTTTTTACTACAAAATATTCTCAATATTTTTACTGAAACAGATATGCTTTATGTAATCTACTAAATCATGAATGAGAAAAGTAATGGTTACTGAAATAAAAGCATTTATCAACAATGTTATTATGTTTGACCAAAAACCATTCGCCCATAATAAATTGCTGCATGAAATTATGCTTCAAAGATTTTAACATAACTATTTGTATAAATTTTCTATTTAGACACAACAATCATAAATTTAACTAAACAATTAAATTTCTTTTCCAAATAAATGTAAGTAGAGTTTTTAATATTACATTTGCAATCCAAATGAGTCAACCTAACTGCATCAAAATTATGTTACTATTTCTTCTGCGACAAAGTTTGAAAATGAAAATTATTAGTATGTAGCTAGGAATATTTCACAAATGAGATATATTAGGTATTTTACTAGGTGGGAAGTAAAAAAGGACTCAATGTTCATTTCACTGAGATAAAAACATAATAACAAGATTCAACTTTTAATCAAATTTATATTATTTTTTTTTTGTATTTTCAACTTAAACTACTATTTTATATTTCTACACTTCAACATATAGTAACATGTAAAATATATAGGGTATATTCATTTATGTACTCGTCTATAAAAGTGTTTATTTTTTGTGTAAATGAGGATGGCTATATTGGTTGATGTAACTTATTATCAACTCAGATCATAACTAAAATTACGGTCAAAATTTTGACCAAAAAGTAAATGCTAATATATAATTGTTTATATTTTTGTATATGTTGAATTGAATAGCACAAATATATAATATAAAAGCTATCAAATATTTATAAATTTATTTTTCCTTATTCAACATAAATTATTTTTCAGAACAGTCATGTATGGTTTGATCGAGAAGCTATACAGTCAAGTGCTAAAGAAGTCAGAAAATCAGTTGACTTAATGGCTCAGAAAATTTACACCTTCATTGAAGATGAAATAGTTGCAAAAGGCATACCATATGACCGTATCATAATTGGTAAGATTTATTTATATCATTATTATTATTATGACCATTAGTGTGTATCATTATTAGTGTATCCATATCACAGTGAATAAAAAACTTATTCTTGTAGAAAAGATATGTAAAAATAGCTTGTGCAGAAAGCAGGAATTAAAGCTGTATTTAAATAATGTATCATGCTTCTTAATGATGGTACATGTATTTAAATGCACTGATATTTAAATATTATATATATATATATATATATATATATATATATATATATATAGATAGATAGATAGATAGATAGATAGATAGATAGATTTTTTTGGACTAGGAGACTGACAGACTTACCTTGGTTAAGTTCTTTTATGAGTTTCTATTTCAAGACTACAGAGTGGACTCTTACCAAGGTAAGTCTGTCAGTTTCCTAGTCCAAAAAATCTAAATAATCTTTACCAACCAAAACTAACCTAAAAATATATATATATATATATATATATATATATATATATATATATATATATATATATATATATATATATATATATTGTAAAGTATCTATAAAACACAATACAATGTACTTTTATTTTATTAAATGAAAATATATTATTTCTATTTAATAACCAAAGAAAAAAAACTACTCAAGAATAATTCATTAACATTTATTATTACAATTTCATCTCAACATTAAACAATACACAAAACAAAATTTTACAACTTACAAGTTTTAGCACAATATACTAAAATTCGATTCTTTAAATTTGAGTTACAAGGTTTTTATTCCCTTGGCTAGTTTAAGATCTCTTGATATCTCGGGGTTATAGTATGGGCTATATTTTTAGAAATTCTTAGGTTAATTAAATAAATTTTGAACAAACAATATTAAATTTTGAAAATGTAAAAAGGCCAAACTATTTGAACTGGATTTATTTCTTACTATTAATTAACTATAAGATATCCTAATATACAAATTTAACTTCTCTACTATCTTAAAAGTCCCTCATATCCTCTATCATTCTCCTATTTTCTTCCTTTAGGCTTTCGAATTTCTTATCCAACCTACTTATTTCCAACCTACTTGAGGCAAATCCTCTGTTCATCTCTTCTCTCATCTCCTTATTTTCCTCCTTTATCTCTCCTTTTACTTCGTTTATATTCTCTTTTAATTCCTTTTTTAATTCGTCCATCTTATCTAATTGTCTATTCATATTCTCACTCATTTCTTTCATCTCCTCTTTTCCTTTTCGGCTCATTTCCATGAGAGATCTCATCATCTCCCTTAAATCTTCATTCTCATTATTTCCCTTTTTCTGTTGGGTTTGCATAGGTAGTAGTCCCCTAGCTTCTTCTACCTCAATGTTTCCTATTGGCATATCTGTGCCTTCCATTTTTATTTCTTTCATTTCCAAAATTGTCCCTTTTTCCTAGTCCCCTACAACTACCAGCTCGCCTATATTTTTTCTTTTTTAGCTGTAAGTAAACTTATTATACACATAAACCATTTTTATATATACTATAAACCTAGCCTTGATTCGATTCAACTCAGTGTTTAATTTTATAAAATTTTGTCTAAATCTATTTCCAGTTCAAATGGTTTTCATATAAAAAGTTCTAAATTAATTTTGATTCAAAATCCCTCTAAATAAATTTTTTTTCTTATTATAAGATATTTTATTTCTTATTAAAAACACAAACTCCTGAATAATTTATTCTTTATTATTATTTTTCTAATAATCGTACCCCACGTTGGTGTGCCAAATGTAAAGTATCTATAAAACACAATACAATGTACTTTTATTTTATTAAATGAAAATATATTATTTCTATTTAATAACCAAAGAAAAAAAACTACTCAAGAATAATTCATTAACATTTATTATTACAATTTCATCTCAATATTAAACAATACACAAAACAAAATTTTACAACTTACAAGTTTTAGCACAATATACTAAAATTCGATTCTTTAAATTTGAGTTACAAGGTTTTTATTCCCTTGGCTAGTTTAAGATCTCTTGATATCTCGGGGTTATAGTATGGGCTATATTTTTAGAAATTCTTAGGTTAATTAAATAAATTTTGAACAAACAATATTAAATTTTGAAAATGTAAAAAGGCCAAACTATTTGAACTGGATTTATTTCTTACTATTAATTAACTATAAGATATCCTAATATACAAATTTAACTTCTCTACTATCTTAAAAGTCCACTAAAGTTATTTTTATAGCGCTATTTCTCAACTTAATAAATATCAAAATTTTGCTGGTCGCTTACGTAAATTCCCGTTCTCTCCAATTAAACAATTCACACACTTAAATCCGTTTTAGTTCTTTTAAATTATATTTTCACTGTATTAACTCTTTCAATTTTCTTATTCCTGTTTAATCTGGCCAAGTTTACTCACAAAACTGTATAATTTAGACGAACTCTTTCCAAAAAAATAGAATTTTGAGTGGTCCTGGCAGGTCCCATCTTGTAAGCGTCACCCACGCCATCCAACTCTACTACTAACTACGCGTCCTTTTTTTCTTTTAAAATGTTACCAATATGGCGGCTTTCTTCTCCAAAAAACACATATGGGTTATAATTTAGTTCGATTTCTTTTTCTTCACTACAATCGATTGTCACACTGACCTACATCTGTTTCACAGCTGACATACCAACAAGTTTGTTTTCACCAATTTTTATTTCGTTAAACTTTGGTTGAAACCTGATTGAAACTTACTGTTTCAATTTCCTATCGTCAACAAACCTTCCAGTGTTTATTTTATTAATATTATTAGTGTGTGAAGTGTCTTTGTGTTTTACTTTTGAAATAGTTCTGAATTGTGTGTGTTTTGAGTGGATTCATAAACATAACCTTACATTGTTTACAATCGTTTTTTCACTTTTTCCTTCAAGTAATTACTTAGCCCTATGTTCCTACAGTTTACAAATTTGTTTACACATAACTATTATTAGATTATCTTATTTTAATTTATGTGTTAGGTTATTTGATATAACAAATTTCCTAATACATTTCCAGTTCAAAACCCTTGTTTACAATTCCTAGGCTTTTACCAGAATTTAGTTTCAATTTTAACCTAACCAATCTTTTAATGAATTTTTGTTTAAATTTTGTGTGAGTTATTTCTAATATATTCCTCCAATTCTTAAATAATATTATATAGCCCATTCTATAAATGTTACAATGTCCCCTAATTTAATTTAAACAAAAAAAAAATAATCCTAATATCTACATTACACATTTTTTTTACATTTTACAAGCTTGCTTAAATATACATATTTTTTTTTTTTTTTAAATTAAATTTAAATTTACATTTATTTCCTACTTGTACATTTTATTTAATAACTACCTGAACACATTTTTATTGAGTACGTTATACCTCAACACTTTGGCTAACTTATTGTCCATTGTCTTTACCACTTTTATAATTGTCCACTTAAAAGTCATTTATACCTTCATCTGTCCACTTTCGTCCATTTATACTTAATTCTATAATACAATTTTATCTTAACTCTTTACCAATCAAATACTGAGCTGAAAACTTCAAGCTACTTGTCTTACATGGTTTATACTAGTTTAAAACTCGCATAATACTATTTCATTAATTTTATATGTTGTTATTTATTATTCTATTTACTATCTCTTTTTTCGCATCCTCCCAACTATTCATCATAAAATTTTTTTTTTTCAATTAAAATTAATTTGTCTTAACCTTGCCTCAACCTCACTTCAGTTATAAATCTATCAACTCTATCTGAACACAACTATATTAAATTTAACCCAAATTTCATATTACTATTATTTTATTATTATTATTATTATTATTTTTTTTTTTTTTTAAACTCTTTATTATACTATATACTTTGTTACATATATATATGACGGTAATTCACCTTACCTCCACTTATTAACGTAGACATTTATTTTATTTTAACATATTTTCGACGACATCAACATCATTAACACCCTTATTCACGTAGACATTTATTTTATTTCACATATTATCGACGTTATTTATATATTTCATTTTATTTTCAAATTCCCCTTTTTCCAAATTATATTTCCCCTTTTTATATTGTTATGCTCATCCAGTTCAATTATTTTCTTATATCATCTGTTTTTTTTTTTTTTTTTTTTTTTTTTTTATATGAAGTTTAACATCTAATATTTTTAAAGGTTGCAATTTCATATACTCTATTTGATCATATCTATAGTTCCTTCGATTACACTATCCCTATATCAACGAATATAAATTTTGTTTTAATACTTATTTATCAACGCAGATTCTCCCTTACAATACGACGAAGTTTAAATACACAATTACCATTTTTTTTATTACAACGATGCTTTAATATTTATTATCATAGATTCATATTTCTTTTATAATATATACGACGAAGTTCCATTATTTATCAACGCAGATTCTCCCTTACAATACGACGAAGTTTAAATATACATAATTTTATCTTTATTCGACGAAGTTTCTAATAAATTATCATAGATATAGTTACCATCTCTTAAAACTTATCTCCTGCTAACGTTTTCTTATACACATAGTCACCTAGAGTTTATTCATATTGCTTCCTTTACCTATATTTAATATCTCCCTTCCTATTTTATTTAAATTTATATATTTTTTCTTTCTTTATTTTTTTTTCAAGTGTTTGTTTAATTATTAAGTCATTTCTGGTCCATTATCATTTCCGGTTTATTTGTTATCTATCCCTCCTACATTCGCTTCCTTCTCCTAATACTTTTATATTCTGAGTCATTCCTGTTGTTTCCATCTTATTATCCTTTGTTATTTTCCTTTCTCTCGACTTCTCCTGGATACATGTCATATTACTGCCTGTGTCTATTAATGCCTGTAAACTTGTTTCCTCTATTTAATTTCTATTCCTGGGTTTCTCATTGTCTTAGTATTCCGATTGACTGTGGGCAAGCTGCTCTTTTCTTGTCCCCACGCCTGTCCTGGCCTTAACACCGTTTACATCTCCATTGTATCTCCCATCTGCTTCATAAGTTCTATTTTCTGTGTTACTCTCAAATTTAAATTCCATTTCCCATTTTCCAAACTTGAGTTGTGCCTCCACATCCATTAACATATCCGTACCTATGATCATTTCTCTCAACAAGCTTTGTACCACTATGCATTGAAACGGATATTTAACTCCTTCCATTTCTCCTATTACCATTTTCATTTTATTAATCTGTTCAGTCTTCCTTTTAGTTGCGGTTTGAATTGTTATATTTTTTATTGGCAGTACCTCCATCTTTCCTACTTCATTTCTTAATTTTAACTCTCCTAACTCTTCTGTGTTTTTCTTCACTTTCCCTATCTCCCTATTTAAAACTCTTAACTCTTCCCTGTTTTGCTTTGTTATATTTTCTACTTTCTCTATCTCTTTTTCATTAATTTCTACCACATCAGCTATTATTTCTTTTGTTTCCTCTAAATTCTCCTTAATCTTCTCCTCTAAGTCTCTTCTCATAGCTCCTATTACATCATTATTCTCTGTTCTCAACTGTTCCCTCATATCCTCTATCATTCTCCTATTTTCTTCCTTTAGGCTTTCGAATTTCTTATCCAACCTACTTATTTCCAACCTACTTGAGGCAAATCCTCTGTTCATCTCTTCTCTCATCTCCTTATTTTCCTCCTTTATCTCTCCTTTTACTTCGTTTATATTCTCTTTTAATTCCTTTTTTAATTCGTCCATCTTATCTAATTGTCTATTCATATTCTCACTCATTTCTTTCATCTCCTCTTTTCCTTTTCGGCTCATTTCCATGAGAGATCTCATCATCTCCCTTAAATCTTCATTCTCATTATTTCCCTTTTTCTGTTGGGTTTGCATAGGTAGTAGTCCCCTAGCTTCTTCTACCTCAATGTTTCCTATTGGCATATCTGTGCCTTCCATTTTTATTTCTTTCATTTCCAAAATTGTCCCTTTTTCCTAGTCCCCTACAACTACCAGCTCGCCTATATTTTTTCTTTTTTAGCTGTAAGTAAACTTATTATACACATAAACCATTTTTATATATACTATAAACCTAGCCTTGATTCGATTCAACTCAGTGTTTAATTTTATAAAATTTTGTCTAAATCTATTTCCAGTTCAAATGGTTTTCATATAAAAAGTTCTAAATTAATTTTGATTCAAAATCCCTCTAAATAAATTTTTTTTCTTATTATAAGATATTTTATTTCTTATTAAAAACACAAACTCCTGAATAATTTATTCTTTATTATTATTTTTCTAATAATCGTACCCCACGTTGGTGTGCCAAATGTAAAGTATCTATAAAACACAATACAATGTACTTTTATTTTATTAAATGAAAATATATTATTTCTATTTAATAACCAAAGAAAAAAAACTACTCAAGAATAATTCATTAACATTTATTATTACAATTTCATCTCAATATTAAACAATACACAAAACAAAATTTTACAACTTACAAGTTTTAGCACAATATACTAAAATTCGATTCTTTAAATTTGAGTTACAAGGTTTTTATTCCCTTGGCTAGTTTAAGATCTCTTGATATCTCGGGGTTATAGTATGGGCTATATTTTTAGAAATTCTTAGGTTAATTAAATAAATTTTGAACAAACAATATTAAATTTTGAAAATGTAAAAAGGCCAAACTATTTGAACTGGATTTATTTCTTACTATTAATTAACTATAAGATATCCTAATATACAAATTTAACTTCTCTACTATCTTAAAAGTCCACTAAAGTTATTTTTATAGCGCTATTTCTCAACTTAATAAATATCAAAATTTTGCTGGTCGCTTACGTAAATTCCCGTTCTCTCCAATTAAACAATTCACACACTTAAATCCGTTTTAGTTCTTTTAAATTATATTTTCACTGTATTAACTCTTTCAATTTTCTTATTCCTGTTTAATCTGGCCAAGTTTACTCACAAAACTGTATAATTTAGACGAACTCTTTCCAAAAAAATAGAATTTTGAGTGGTCCTGGCAGGTCCCATCTTGTAAGCGTCACCCACGCCATCCAACTCTACTACTAACTACGCGTCCTTTTTTTCTTTTAAAATGTTACCAATATGGCGGCTTTCTTCTCCAAAAAACACATATGGGTTATAATTTAGTTCGATTTCTTTTTCTTCACTACAATCGATTGTCACACTGACCTACATCTGTTTCACAGCTGACATACCAACAAGTTTGTTTTCACCAATTTTTATTTCGTTAAACTTTGGTTGAAACCTGATTGAAACTTACTGTTTCAATTTCCTATCGTCAACAAACCTTCCAGTGTTTATTTTATTAATATTATTAGTGTGTGAAGTGTCTTTGTGTTTTACTTTTGAAATAGTTCTGAATTGTGTGTGTTTTGAGTGGATTCATAAACATAACCTTACATTGTTTACAATCGTTTTTTCACTTTTTCCTTCAAGTAATTACTTAGCCCTATGTTCCTACAGTTTACAAATTTGTTTACACATAACTATTATTAGATTATCTTATTTTAATTTATGTGTTAGGTTATTTGATATAACAAATTTCCTAATACATTTCCAGTTCAAAACCCTTGTTTACAATTCCTAGGCTTTTACCAGAATTTAGTTTCAATTTTAACCTAACCAATCTTTTAATGAATTTTTGTTTAAATTTTGTGTGAGTTATTTCTAATATATTCCTCCAATTCTTAAATAATATTATATAGCCCATTCTATAAATGTTACAATATATATATATATATTTCAGGTTGTCCATTATTTTTCCGTTGCACTGACCTTATGAAGTTATTATTATTAATTGTAAATGATTTTTTCCACCAATAAGTGCAATAATTTTACCTTATGTGATGAGGCACCTTTCGGTCACTTGACCATTGTCAAATCGCTGAATTAATTTATCCGATTCGACAATGGTCAAGTGACCGAAAGGTGCCTCATCACACAAGGTAAAATTATTGCACCTAGTGGTGGATAAAAGTATTTACAATGGTAATATAAACATTTGTTGATTCCATCTTCGCGTGAGCTACTAGTAATCACTAAACACTTGGTTGTAGTGAATCAACTTGCAACACAAGTTGTAGTGGGGAAATTTTTACTTTTGTTGGTCTCTTATGAACTGTTATCATGAAATTCTTATTTTTACGTAGCTATATTGTAGATAAAAATGTATACAATCGACTATAAAAAGTAATTGTAAAGAATCTGACTATTCTATCCATTTAACATTAATAAACTTATTTCTAAACACTTTTAAATGTTTTAAACTTGCCTATAGTAGCACTTACTTTGCTTGTTGAGGACGGCCGTTTCGGGAGATGTGTCCCTTTGTCAACTCAGACCGTAACTGATTTCAAGGTTTACGTAGGTTAAGGTGGGGGTGGGATTTTGGTGGTGTGGGTATATTTTGTGTGTATTAGGAGTTATGATGTCTTGATATTTTGACATCATAACTCCTAATACACACAAAATACACCCACACCACCAAAATATCCCACCCCCACCCTAACCTACGTAAACCTTGAGATCAGTTACGGTCTGAGTTGACAAAGGGACACATCTCCCGAAACGGCCGTCCTCAACAAGCAAAGTAAGTGCTACTATAGGCAAGTTTAAAACATTTAAAAGTTTTTAGTAATATAAACTTTATAAAGTCAGTGCAACGGAAAAATAATGGACAACGTAAAATATCAAGATATATATATATATATATATATATATATATATATATATATATATATATATATATATATATATATATATATATTTGTAGATTATGCAACACTGTTTTCTAGTATACATATATATATTTATCTTTAAAACTGTTAAAGAAAAATTGATGAATGTATCAGGCAATAATAAGCACAAGCCATGTTTGATTACAACTTCTGAATTTATGAAATTAAAAAAAAGTGTAAACAGCTTATAGATCAAAATCAGATCATAAGTGTTAATGCAATATAATTTATTTTTATTCTAATAAGCAAACATTTATTCAAAGTATTTAAGAATAATTTGAGGACAATAATGTGCCTAATGTAAATAATACCCTATTAAAACAAATAAATGTATTCAAATACATGTAATTTAGAAGTAGTAAAAATGTGACAAATTTAATTTAAATATGTAATTAATAGTAATATGTCATTCTAGTTATTAAATATATAATTTACCAATTGTCAGGTGGTTTTTCAATGGGAGGAGCAATGGCACTGCACGTTATTTATCGATACTGTCCTCAGCTGGCTGGAGTGTTTACTCTTTCTTCCTTTTTGAACTATGACTCATTGGTGTATGAGGTGAGTCTTGGAAGTGATTGGCAGGTGTATGATGTTTCTGAACAAGTACAGTATGGTGTTAAAATATAGCTCTCTAAAATCCTCTCTCTTATCAATAAGATCTGTAAGTTAAAGTTCAAGTACTTGAACCATGATCAATGTTTACTTTTAGTTTCTTTTTTTAATCAGAGTTATATATATATATATATATATATATATATATATCCAAAACAACATAGTTATTCAAATACAAGAATATTTATTAATTTATATTCAAAACTTTTCGTTGGTAAACAGTACCAACATCATCAGGAATGTAACGGATCTTTTACCCATTTATTGTATAGTGTGTGTGTGTGTGTGTAAAGAAATAATTTTAGTATTTGTATGTTGATAGTTTGTCATAAATACAACCAACTAATTGTCTTTAGCTTAGGCCAAAATATTTTTATGCAGTTTTCATTATATGTTGCATTAACAATGAGTTTTTACGTGAATAATATCATCATTTAATAAGTAAATTTCCTATAAACATTTTTATTTGATATTATTTCTAAGAATACATTCGTGCTATCAGATCCTGTCCTATCGATAAAAAAACATTAGTCCTCAAAATTAATTTGACTAACACTCTTTTTAATTTGTAGGATTTGGAAACGCGCAGACATTTAGCCATCGATAGTAAACTGCCACCTCTGTTCAGTTGCCATGGCAACAAAGATGAATTAGTTCGTCTGGAAGAAGGAGAAAAAACATTCCATAATCTGAAATCACGTGGTGTGGAAGGGGAGTTTCATGTGATTAAAGGAATGCATCATGAACTGGTTAGAAAAGAAATTGAAATGTTATACAACTGGATTAATAATATCTTAATGGATGTCAACAGTTCTGAAGATTATCCAAGCAGTTTTTGATATTGCAGGAGATACAAATATATGTATCACATGATTATTTAATGTTTTTATATGTGTATATTTGAATAGTTTTGTTGGTATTAAATACATATTTTTAATATTGTTGTTTGTATTATTTTATTATTATAATCTACAACATATTCAGTAAAACGTTTTTGAGTGGAAGTTGCAGAGACCAACTTTATTTTTAAACAGTTAATCATTTTATATCGAAATGAAATACAAAACTCTGATTTATTCTACTTATTATTTATTCAAACTCTGAAATATATTCTAAACAAGAAATGGTGATTTGAAAATGTTATAAATTATAAATCATAGTGATTAAAACATACATTAATTATCTTCTTTACTTCACTTTACAAACACACTCCTTTATCAGGAAATTTTTCAAGAACTATCATAATATTCCACCTTGCCATATAAGTACATTAATATTTAACAACTTGGTTAAAAAACAGAAAAAATTAAGTTTATTAAAATAAACTTAGCTTTATAACTAACTCAAGTTTCCTAAGATGAAAAAAAACTAAATACTTTATCAAGTAATTATTCAAGAAGTTCTACATTATGTTTTATACTACATTACTATATAACTACACAGAATACAATTTTGATAGTTTGATTAAAAATTAAGTTTTCTACTTGAACAAACCTACTGCTGAATTGAATAAATTACTGTCATTTTCCTCAGTCTTGCAATTACAAACATATAAAGAGTTGCAGTTTTTGTGTTGTACATCTTGAGGTTTTCCTTATAAATTAAATTACCCTTTTGGTATCAACTTGGCAAAAAAACTGATATTTACTGATATTTTTCAGCAGACCCGTTTCACACTAGGTCTGTGCATTTGTGCATTGTTCAATGTTGTGAGTCATGGACAAGACAAGAGTCTTGAACAGCATTGAACAATGCACTGACTTAGAAACGTGTCTGCTGAAAAATATCAGTGAGTAGTGATTTTCTTCCCAAGTTGATACCAAAAGTGTAATGCTACCCATGGGAAGTCCTATCAGCAGTGTCCCAGGCAAAATTTTCCTACAAATTTTGGTTTTACATAGAAAACACCAAGATACTCATACACAATACACACGCACACAAAATCATTTACTAGCACAGATACACTGATGATATCATAACACTATACAGAGGCAAGTTCCATCAATGCGAAAAACCTGCACTAGTAAAATACACCCAAAACTCCAGTTCACCTCAGAGATTGAAACCAACAGTTCCCTAAACTTCCTGGACCTCACCATAACAAAAAGCGAGACACAAAAACATAGCTTCAACATTTATAGGCCCATAACGACAGACACACTTATTCACAATATCTCAAACCACCCTATCCAACACAAACATGCTGCCTTCAGATCTATGCTCCATAGACTTAAAGAAGTTCCAATAATTACAGAAAACATAAACAAAGAACTAGACACCATTAAATATTTAGCATACACAAATGGATAAAACACCACAATAATAGATAAACTATGGCACAATATGCAAAAAAACACTAAAATTAACACTACAGAGAGGGAAAATAAATACAAGACAATACCATACATAAACAGAACATCAAATAAAATAGCCCCCAAATTTCAAAAAACAGGATACAAAATAGCATACAAAACTAATAACAATTTACAATTCAAAATACTATACGACACCTACAACAAAGATAAACTACAAGCACCAGGCATATACAAATTAAACTGCAACAAATTCTACATTGGACAAACAGGTCGCAGCTTCAAACAAAGAATCGAGGAACACAAACAAAACACCAACTCAGTATTTTACAAACACATAGAAGAAACAGGACGCAAATACACAGACATTTACCATAACCTAGAAATTTTACACATCAACAAAAAAGGACCACATCTCAACACACTAGAACAATATGAAATTTACACATACTCTTTGATACTATCGAAAACCTGCCTTTAAAACCCCCACCGCTTAACCTAACAGCTGAAAACACATGAAGATCGTCACATAGCAATCAAAAACTTTGTCTCAGTAAGTTTTTACAAAATTTAAAGTTCGGATAGTCATAAACTAATGTTAAAGTGATTTATTAATTTTTACCGAACATAGTGGACTACAAAATTCAAGAATATAAGGAGTGTTATTACATGGTCAAGATGGCATTGCGAAGGTGGATGGCTGAAAGACACTGTGAGCACTGGATCAGGGCTGAAGGGATGAGACACAGTAAGCTAACCCTTAGGAAACCTTCCTTGGGGCTGCAGAAGAGTCTCATCTATCTGTCTAAGCAGGAATTGAGGATAGCCACAGGTCTACTCACGGGACACGGTGGACTAAGGAAACATCTGCATAAAATGGGTATCTATAAAGATGAACCAGTGTGCAGATTATGCGGGCAGGAACTGGAGACTGCCACACACATTATTTATAGATGTGAAGCACTTGCCGAGAGGCGCTTCAACCTCTTTGGTGATGGGACAGCTCTGGTGGATGCTGAAGGTAAAACACTAGTCAGGAAACTCCTAAACCTGTTAAGAGGGAAGGGGCTATTTGACTAGATCAGGGAGGTAAGTAGAATATACCTTAAGGTAGCAGTGCTTCGGGCAGTTTAACCCACTCCCAAGTTAATAAAAAAAAAAGTGTTATTACAAACATGATTAGCTTATGTTAATAATCTGTTTTTGTTTTTGGTTTTTTTTTTAATATTCTAGTCAGATACTTTGTAGCTGTATAGTATTGTACTGTAATAAAGTCCTCCTGTTTTACTACAAAACATTGAGTTTATCAGTTTCGTGTATTTCTTCAAATTTAACCATTATCGTTTGTGACATTTAAAATAATCTTTTTTTTAGAACGTATTTCTTAGAAACATATGTTAAAAATAATTTTGGAAGTTAATATAGTCCTTTAATTATCTGCAGTTGTAAAACTGTACAATACTATATATTAGGACTGGACACTACGATTTGTTCTGGTGACCTTGAGTTTTAAAGACTGCTAAAGGTAACGGCATGTCGAGTCTGTGCAGATTCTCATTGAACTAGTTGACAGCAAGTGTGCTATGGGTTCGGTCTTTTTTTCAATTTCAGTGGTCTGGCTTAGTGCTGTTTTATTGAGTGACTAATAACTGAACATCAAAAGGAGGTTTTGATAACAATGACCAAAAAAGTGGGAATTATTTTAAAAAAAAGAAAATAGTGATTCAGAGGAGGAGATATATTTAGAATATGGTTTTGGAAAACAGTGTGTTGACATTTTAAAGCAAAACTAGTGATTTTGCAGACAGTGCTTCTAAGATAAAAACAATAAAGAACTCCACGTATATTGAGCTTGAATCAACATGAAACAGGAATGCTGTAGGAATCAACAGGAATGGTTAGCTCAGTATGAGTACTCCTAGGTTTAATCTTGTCATAGTGGCTAAAGCCAACACATGTTATTGATGTTTCAGGCATGCCTGGTGATTTTGATGTTTTGTCTAGTTGGTTAAGCTATTTTATGCAATTGCATGAAATTCCAGAGATTGGACTTTCTTTGAGAAAAGCTGAGTGGTGAACACATTGTTAATTTTCAATGTGATTTTGCAGAATGTATGTTGTCTGAAGAACTTTCTTACAAAACAAATTTATAATAAAGATGAATATGGAGTGTTGTAAATGACTTCTGACATAAGTTTGACTTATAAAATTACGTTCTGACTTCACTTTGCATTTAAAGAGTATGTCAAGCAGGAAGGGAAAATTAATCATGTCTTAAACTTACTATTCTTGTCATTAATGAATCCGTGAAACCAAGGTCATTTAAAGACAAAAGAGCAAAATATTTACAGTTAATTATTTTAACCAAAAGAAAGGATGGGATCAATGAACTGACAAATATTTCAAAAACATCTTAGTGCCTAAGTATAAACCTCTTGACCCTAAGTTACCAAAAAAGGATATTTTGTTAATTGACAATGGATCTGCATACTCAGCTGCAAGCATCTGGTCATGTAGAAACCTCTTCCCAATAGTTCCGTAATAGTTTATTTTTCAGCTGTGTGAATGTTTTTTATATTTAGATTTGTTTCTTGCCTGGTTATTTTTATTAGGACACCATAAATAAGTTAAAAACTGCATATTTATTGTAGAATTAGGAATGCTTTTACTCAATTTTCTAATCAAGGCATCACTAAGGGGTATTATATTGTTTCTTATTACTCTTTTTTGGCTACAAATATTACTATAAATTTGCTAGTTTTATAACAAATTTCTTGTTACTTTAATAGCATACAGAAATTCAAATATCATAACTTCAAGATAGTTTTCATATATAACGAGCTGATAGAAACCTTAAAACTTTCTGTCACAAGGTGTGTTCAAAATGTTTAAAGATGGGTCTCAGAAAAAAAAAATTACTAAACATTTTTGTAGAGCAAACATAAAGTTATGAAATATGACCCTAGCCATCAACAAATCAGGTCAGAGTTTTTTCCATTGTTAACAAGCTCTCAAGAACTCTTCCCAGAGAAGGATGTCAAGCATGGGCGCCCATGTATAATTTTATAAGGGGGGGCCAAATCTGGTACCTGGGATTCCCTCCATGAGAAGGGGAGTCCGGGGAAATTTTGAAAAATTTGGGTTAAAATGATGAGTTTTAAGGCACTTTAGAAAATTCGAAACTTCTAATTTTTACAGGCTTTTTTGTATTGATTAATTTATTTTTTTTATAGAATGAGTGAATCTTTATTCCTTAAAATACTAAAAAATATAATAAAAAGCTCCGAGATAAAAGGAAACGCCCCACTACTATAGGGGCTATAGTATGGCTATATTAGTAGAATATGAATGTATGGGCAAATGGGTTGAAATAATATTGGAGTGTATAAAGTTAAATTATAGTACTATGCAAATCCTTGTATTAGATCAATTATTATTAGATCAACTTCATAAATGGTTTGTTTTCCCTTGTTTTGTTTTGTGTTATGTATAAAGAAGTAACAAAGTAAACGTTTTTCACTGGCATAGGCATTAGTATGAGTCCTATAGTAGAACAAAAGGGCGGTAGTGTAGGGTGTAGGTACATCTCTTAAACTTAAACAAACAAGAAAAACAATAAGTTGAAAATATATAAGTAAGTATAAGAAATAAGTAAGAAAAAATATATAAGTTGAACAAACACGAACTGTTCCGGTTGAAACAAACATGTATCACGAAACTATTCAAGTAATCAAATAGAGAATATAATAACAAACGCTGTTTAAACGTACTTGACGTTGTCCTAGGTTGTCCTTCCTGTCACGTTTTCCTTATCATTGGGATAGCTGGCTCGCTGTGTCAGCGTCTAGGATATTAGTCGTGTCCTGCTTAACTGTTTTCCTTTAATTGACGCAACCGTTAACTGGTCCACATTGACATAATCACATAATATGGATATTCGATAGTTTCTGACTTTAAAACCTACTTGGTTCAGTCAAGGTGTTAATATAGCAGAATCGCATAAATATACTATTTATATTGTTAATACTGTGAAAATTTATTATAATTAAAATATAGTTCTTCCACATCAGCTGAAAATAAAAAAAGAAATATTTGTTCGAAAGTCTTAATAATTTTAATTGGTATTTTTCTGGGAGCTAGGGGGGGCCACGGCCCCACCCTGCCCGTGTGTATGGGCGCCCATGATGTCAAGTGACCTTGTTGGAATCGTCAAAATAATAATAATCTCGAAAATAAGGGGAAGAAATGATGAAAAGTAAGCTCACTCATTTTACTTAAATCATCACATTTAAACATACACATAAAACCATACTATCCATTTAGGAGCGTTAATTTATTCACATCCCCAAAAATTTCTGTAAGACAAAGGAGAATGTTTCCTAACATATTCATACCATAAAAATAATTTTCATTATTAATCTACAGTGTCAAATCTAACTATTTTTAACTAATAATTTTTACAATACTAATTCTGAAGTAGGATTCTAATTTTTTTTTTTTTTTTAATCACATGATTACACTTTAAATTGTCTGCATGAACAGCTATGCCATTTGAAAATGGTAACATACATGAGAGGATAGAGGTCAGTGATCTAGGGCTTAAATTAAATTTCCAATGATCTGAAGATCTCAACTATTCTGTGTAACAATCCACATTGTAATATTTTGATTCATAATTATTTCTGGGTAATTTTTTTAGTAAGAGCTGTTTTGCTGTATTAAATAAAAACTTTGTTATACAGTATACTACTAATGAAAATGAAAAAAAAATTACTTAATTACCCTGTTTATGCTTAGGCTTTGAAAGAGTTTTTCTATACATTTGTACTTATTGGAATTCCATTATAGATGAAGCCTTGCCTGGCCTAGAAACATTTACCCTTAGTTATTCTAACTGAAGGATTCTGTTTGAACTTTCATGGAGCCAGAGGTATACATTTGTACTTATTGGAATTCCATTATAGATGAAGCCTTGCCTGGCCTAGAAACATTTACCCTTAGTTATTCTAACTGAAGGATTCTGTTTGAACTTTCATGGAGCTAGAGGTAGATGGTGAGTCATAATCATTATTAAGGGTGAGAACTGTCAGTTGGCCTCTGATGTATAGAGATAAATACAAATTGTTATCTCTGATCACTATATGTGGTTTAAAAACTCATTTGTATTGTAACTATATGAATAAGAAAACCACCATGAATAAGAAGGAAATGTTTGTTTTCCTTTTCTGTTGTTACCATCTAATGCTAACAAATCTTATTATACTGAAGTATCTCAATAAAAATGTCATAAATGATACATTAGTATATAAGAAAATGAGTAGTCTATCTCATCAATAGTGAATCTCAGATGTGAAAAGTTTGTTAAATTTTGAAACCAACTCTTCAATGAAAATATGGCTTTCCAGCTGATCTTGCTTTAACAAAAGCTCTACTATGCACACACATTTTCATTCAACTGTTATGTATACAATGAGGATTGGAATTGGCTATATCTTACAAGAAAAGGCATCATGATTTCAAATTTTTGTATGATAACACCAAAAAAACAACAAAATTAGAAGTTACTGTCAGAGAAATAGGCTTATATTGGAACTTACTGTAATTAAGACCGTTAGAACTTATTTTGAACAAATGTTTTAACATTGTTCAATACAAACTGAGGCAAAAACACAACAAAAACTCCTGCTTTCTTTGACATGATAGGAGGAATGAAAACTAACCCTTAAGGGTGAGGCAAAATTTTATAAATTAAATTTCATTTCAACTATTAAAACTAGACAAAATAAATTTCTTCATAATTTAAATGCTTTCCATATCTAAAGAATACTCAATGATAAACTACCATTCTAAAAATAAATATTGAGTTTCATTAACTTTTAAAAGTTTGTTAAGAATTTCATCTTCTGTTCAGTGGTTCTCTGATGGGTATAAACCACAATTAGTCCACCCGGGCACTCTTCAAAAGTTGTTTTTCTCAAATATGCTGTCATTGGCAAAAGAAGTTATCTATTATCAAGCCTTTCATGGGCTTTTTATATGCATATTTAATTACAGCTTTCAGTTTACTGTCTTAAAATATTTGTCAGCCTATAAAACGTTGAAAAAAAACTTTATAATTTTCTGAGAAGGATTAACCCTCAAACTCTTGCTGCAGCCTTGATAGTGAGACATATTTATTTGAAAGAATATTAGTCATAAATAATTTCACAGGTTTAGGTTAAACAACCTAAGAAAAAGAAGATATGATAGTGGTTGATGAATGTTATACAAACCAAACGTATATGAAGTTTTGCTACTAGAGGACCATAAGGCAGCATTTAGAGCCTTCAAAGTTAATCACAAAGCCTGTGTAGTCTTTCTATGGAAGTTACCAAATTTGTAATGCCAATTCTTCCTAGGCTCCATATTTCCATAGTCAAGTTAGCTAATATCAATAAGAAGAGAGTTATTATAATATCCCATACAACAAAGAAAAAACAATTATTATTGATTGCTGATATGGTAAAGAAACTGAATAACCAATGTTGGTCTGATTGTATTTAAAGAAAAAAAAAAAACAATAATCAGCTGTGAATTTAATAATATATTTAACTTGTAAAAATATTTAACATTTTGTTATAAATCATGAAAAGATTATAATGAAGTTGGTTTAATTAAAAAAACAAATGATCAGTTGTCATATTTAAAATCTAAGAGTTTATTTTTTTACAATATTAAAAAAAATTTGTATTCAACTAACTCGTAACAGTCCTATTTTGTTATAAGTCAAGAAAATATGATAATATAAACAATTTCCGTGGCATGTGGCTGGCCTTCCGGCAACGAAAGTGTGTCAGTTGAACAGAGCCCGCCTATCGGTTTCTATGGTAACTGAAAAACAATCACTTTCATTGGATATTATTTGGGAGCATTACGTCATTCAGCAAATTAATGAAAGAAGTTATTTGGGCGGTGACGTACTCCAGGAACTCCGCGTATGTTTCTGTCTCTGTTTACAGCGTTGGTTGTTGTCTCCCCTCTTTGTTTACTGACTCTGCTTCGGTGCTTGCAAAACACCAACACTCTGTAGTCCACAACATTCGGCAAAGGATTGCGTTGAGGCGACTCGTTTTCACAGGTAAGAGATTGAAAAAATTGTTCCTTACACTTGTTAAAAACGAATTAAATTTATAACTAAATTTTGATACTCTTAAATAAACTTTTATTTTTCAATATCTCCACACAAAAAATACTGAAAACAATAATGTTTATTGAACATTTGTATGTTTATTGAACATTTGTAAATCTCTTCCTTAATTTTTTTCTAAACAGAAAAAGTGCATGTTTTGACTAACAAAATTTAATTATAGGCTATCTTACTATTTTAAAATCAGTAGCCGTATTCTTTGCCTTCTTCAATTTTTAGAGTATCGAATTGACATAAAAAGTCGTATTTACAAAAAAAATTGTCCGTTTTGGTAAATACATATGTTATTTATTTTATGTTGTTTTAGACATGTTTTTTTTAAATAAATGTGTTATTTCCGGCAAGTGTGGAAGTATGTACAATGCTGCCGAAGGTTTCGAAATAGAAAGCGGAAACTACTTGATTGTTTAATCTTATTAAAAACTCTTTAGCAATCTCTCTGAGCTAAACAATTTACCTGCCCTAATAAGATGAAATTTAAAATAACTTCTTAAACTCTATTACAAAACAAGTTATATAAATTGTTTTTAAAGTCAATACCTACTTAAATCAGAGAGAAAAATTTTATTTTAGTTTCTTTTGATTTTATAATTACAACTAATATAAATATGTATATACATATGTCACAATAACAATATTAAGTGACAAAATAGAAAGCGAATTTCTTTGCAATTTTCCATTTTCCTTTTTATGTATGATATTGACCTATTATTTTTGTTTGTTACTATTTACACGCTTTTTTATTTTCGTCTCTTGGATTGTGTTTTAGTTTCTTTTCGCTTTCCTTTCGCATTGTCCGTTTGTGAAGCAAGGTTCGATACCGATAATCCAGTTTGTTTCTTTTATTATTTTCATTAGTTTTAATCCTAGAACATTATTTATGATTTCTTGGATTTTATAGTCCATTATGTTTGGTGAATCTTATTAATCACTTAAACAATAGTTTATGACTATCCGAACTTTGAATATAGTAAATTTGTTAAAACTTACCGAGACAGAACGTTTTCGATCGCTAATAATCGCTAGCGATCGAAAACGTTCTGTCTCGGTAAGTTTTAACACATTTACTAAATTCAAAGTTCGGATAGTCATAAACTATTGTTTAAGTGATTAATTATTTATGATATTGTGTGGTAACCATGGCAACAATTTAAGGTTGTTCAATGGAGATTTCGACGATAACTAGAGGGAGGTAAAAGAAAACTTCATATACACTTTTGAGAAGGAGATTTCTAGCTATGAGAAAGTTGGCACACTGCCAAAGAGTTAGACTTCGAACATAAAGAGATACTCGGTTCGAATCCGACCTAAACTTCCCAAATTTGTATTATTTAATTATTTCATAAATATTTGAAAAAGCTGTATTAACATTAATTGTCCTCCACTAGCCTATGGCTTAAAAGAAGTGAATTAGTACTTGATTGGATGAATTAAAACGTATTTTATTAACGATTGAAAATGTGTACAAGATACATATCAGGAGGGAGTGAGCTAATAGAAAGAATTGAATAATATTACAAGCTTTAACATAGTAGCATTAAAAAACTTGCCTGTACTAGCAATCACTTTGATGTTAAATAAGGACGGCCGTTTCGAGAGATGTATCCCGTGTTATTACAATCCTTAGAGAAAATTATGTATATTTACTTATTGATTATACTTTGCAGAAAACCACTACTTATTTACCTTTTTCAACAGAAGCGTTTCGTACTTGGTCGTGCATTGTTCAATGCTGTGAGTCTTGTCCGTACCTCACGTCAGTAAGTAGTGGTTGTTTGCCAAGTATAGGCCTAATCAATAAGGAAATGTTAGTAAAAAAAACTTCAAGACGTACAACCCCGTAGCTGCAAAATTATGAATTTCCCAAATCTGTCGTCTTCCTTTAAAATCAAAAGTAAATGCTACCATAGTTAATTTTCTCACAGATTAGTGTAACATCTTTCTCTGAATTGCATGGAGAAGTGGTGCCTAATTATGAAATGTACACGAGAGAGAATGAAAGACTAAAGATTCTGAGAAAAGAGGTTTATTTACAAATAAACCTAAAGTTCTCAAAAAAATATTAAGAACGGGTATTTTCCACTATAGCATTAGAAAAATAACTGCTCAAATAAACCCTCAGGTCAACACTCCACCAGTCCTTCTCTCGTTTTATGTCATTGGCATTTAAAGTTTGGATTCTACATATTTACGCAAGGCCGGCTTAACTTAATGAGTAACTAAAGTTAAAATGGGATGGAGTAAGCGCAGCGAAAACTGCCAGGCTTGTAATCTTTACCTACGAACGATTTCGTCTATATAATCAAAGCCCCTGCCTCTGAAATCATGTTTGATGCTCCGCCCACTAGGAAAAATATGAATTCAGTAGAAGAAAAACAATATAATATTCTATTAAAAAATTATATAACAATTATTGTACATTACAATTGTGTTAACATTTATATTCTTTTCAAATATTTAGAAAACATTCTATAACAATATATATATATATATATATATATATATATATATATATATATATTGAATATACTATTTCTATTGGTATCATTTGGCAAAAAAACCACCCACTACTTACTAGTGTATGTCAGCAGATGAGTTTCGCACTAGATCAGTGCATTATTCAATGCCGTGAGTCACGGACAAGACTGTTGCTCAGATGTGTTGTATTATTGTCAATGCTGTTGCTCAGATGTGTTGTATTATTGTCAATGCAACAATTATTATTATTATTATTACAGTAATACAACACACCTGAGCAACAGTCTTGTCGGTGAATCACAGCTTTGAATAATGCACTGATCTAGTGTGAAACGCGTCTGCTCACATATATCAGTAAGTAATGGTTTTTTGCCAAGTGATATCAATAGAAATAATTCTAAAAACATCAAGATGTACAACATAAAAACTGCAAGTTTCTATTATTAGTACAATCAAGTAAGTCTTCATATAAACGAAACGTCGAATATTTAAAAAAATATTTACACTCATTATATTAGCATGGGATTTTTAAAACATTTTAATAAAATTTCTGATCACACGTAAGCTGGCGCTTGACCTTGAAGGGTGAGAATAGGCAAGGAGAAGGATAGTGGAAGCAAAGAAATGGTTCCACAGACATTGTAATATGAGGTATAGTATTTATATTACAATAATGTAGATTTGACAAGGCCGAAAGACCGTTATAATAATATTTTATTTGATTTGTCATTTTAACGAAATCATTTACATAAAGTTTTGAACAAATTTACTTATATCAGTTTTCCAAACGACTGCAACGCCTGCAATTTCTTAGCGATGGTCTTTGATGCAACACGCACTACAAAAACCAATGTTTTTAAAAGGACTAGCTTTTTGTTTTCTATCGATCGATCGCGCGCCAGCTTACGAGTGAACAGATATACCTATGGTTTAATTTACAAGTGTTTCTTCTCATATTTTAGTATGGACAATAATTAAAAACGGAATATTCTTTCCCCACTTGATTCGGATATGTATACTTTTACCGTTCCATTGTTCTGACGAGATTTTAATTCTATTTAAAATTTTATCGTCTGCTACTCTAAAAGAATGCGTTTTTCGTCTTAAGGACCAAAACAAGCAATATTTTAAGAAGCATTTGTCAGTATTTATATAGTTTCAGGAAATTATTTTATGTAGTTTATATAAAAACCATTAAATACTAATTTGTTCCAACAGGGATGCATGTAACCTAGCGTCATTAGCATTTCTTGGGGTGGGGTTACATTTAATTAAAGTTCTTATCTTCAAACATGATTATTTATTCAGAAGACTTGGAGCGAATGTGCTGTAATTATTTATTATAAATAAATAAAACCTCTTAAACTATAAACACTTTATTTATGTCCTAATGTATGTTTCGATTGCAAAGCAATCATCTTCAGAGGAAATTACTACAAGAGTTGAATGTGTAGGTTTGATGTTATGTTTGTGTAGTTGTGGTTTGTGGATGAGATGTTCAGCAAAGTTTGATTTGAAGGTTTTGTTGTGAATGCTTTTATGTGTTCTTGATAGCGTGTGTAAAATGGCCTTCGTGTTTTTCCCTTTAAAACACTGTGGCACTAACTACAAGTTAGTTTGTAAACATCAGCGGTGTTGTAAATGTCTTTTTTAATGAAGTTGAGTTTAAATGTGCTGATGTTGTCGTGTCCGGAATGTGTCCTTTACGGTCTGAGTCGACAATGGGACACATCTTCCGAAACGGCCGTTCTCAATAATACAAAAAGTAAGTGCTACTACAGGCCTATGCAAGTGTAACATATGTTCAAGTGTTTTTAGTGGCTCCTAATAATTCTAGTATTAGAAAGTACTGGGTAAGGTTTGGCGAAAAGCCGTCTACATCGGCTTGATCAACTCTCCCAAGCTCTGTGTAATTGTTGCCCGTTACAAAATAGTTTGCTGTACCGAAGTGAGAGTCTAACCTCAGCGGTGGAGGATTTAAGAGGAGCTTTGGGCCCAAAAATATGGAAAAGTGAACATTTTAAAGTATAAAATAACACTATATGTGTAAAATAAAATGTTATTTCCGATGTTTGCGTTCGGCCGTTCGCCTCTGATTAAAATCTACTTATTAATAAATAAAGTATGTTTACAAACTCAAATTTTTTCACTATAATACAATACTAAAATAATTAATAAATCGCCCACCCACAATGTAATAAATAGGTGGTTTGTATTGTAAATATATGATAAATGAGGTTAATTAATGATTGTGTAATGTCACAGAGTAACTAGGTATTTCACTCAGACAGAAGACACTTTGAGTTTATACTGTAGCTACCATACATCCTAAATATTTTTCGGGCGTGGGTCTTCTCCTCCCTCCACCCACCAGCCTCCCAAAATATTTTCTAGATCCGCCACTGACTCTCAGAGGTAATTTATTTACAAATTAAAACTTTCAAAAGGAAGCAAACAAAATAACTCCTGATTAATTTTAATTATATATGAAAATTTCAGAATATTGGTGTCCGATGTGTCAAACTCTGAGGTTGAAACTTTTTGCCGGTTCTGAATAATTGTTTAAAAATTAATTATTTTTTAAAGGCTCAATTCGATTTTAAAATCATTTAAGACCAAATGTTGGTTCAGATTTATAAAAGGCACGTTAAAAAGTCTAAACATCCAAGAGATATATTATCAATTGATATATTTTTGTAATCATAAAGGACATTTAACCTTTGTTTTGCGGCTCAGCTGTTTTCTCCCTAAACGGGTCATGGCTATACAGCTATACGCATGTGCCAACAGTTGCGTGTGTTGAGGTCATCTGAACGTCGGCCATTTTTTGGCTAAACACCGCTCGATAATATCATGGGTTTGGAATATCAACTATCTAATTAATTCACATTTCCTGTCATTAATATTTTGTTAAAACTTAGACAGTTGTTTCTGAAAGGTTGCCTAAACAACATGTGCTCTTCTATTTTATCAAAATTAATTGCTTTTGTTGAATATCTTTAATCCCACTTTCACAAATCAGCAAGCAGCTGCAATCTTGCAACAAAACGAAACTGTTTGGCTTCCTGTTGTGAGGGGAAATAGCCGGAAAGAGTAGGGGTAGGGGTATTTCTAAAGGCATTACAAGTTTGTTAACCTTTCAAAAACATATGTTTGTAACATTCTTGTTTTTATATTTGAAATTCTGTTTGTTTTGAATTAACAAAATGTCTTACACTTTTAAAATGTTTTAAACTTGCCTATAAGTAAGTGCTACTATAGGCAAGTTTAAAACATTTTAAAAGTGTAAGTGATTACTAGTAGCTCACGCGAAGATGGAATCAACAAATGTTAACAAAATGTGGTTAAATGCTAAATATTTCTTAAAATAAAGTTCAATGTAGTCACAAATAAATATTTTAAAGTATTCTTAAGTACCAATTTTAAATTATACCGCTATTATAGTTTGTTAAGTAATTATTATTATTACTTCAATGACAATTAGGCCTAATCATGATAAATTATTTTGACACTAATGGTGGATTAGTAATATTTGAGCCCGCTTATGAGTTAAGATAATAATTGTACACAAACTCACAACTACAGTCTAATCAATTTATTATCATATATGTCTTTCGATGAATTAGACCCTCATGTGTGATACTACTCCAAATTAGTTGCAGTAACAATTTTGTAGTAGTATCAATGATGGTGATGACATAAATCATCGAAACATGAGTGACAACAAAGTGTTTAAAGTTATGAGTTCATGCAGATATTTATTTATTTATGGCTGAACTTTAGTTGATACAAGTAGAAAAAAATATCTTACAATACCAAACCATAACTTGAAAAAATCTACTAAACTATTTAGGAAGGCATTTTTCAATTCCTTCTATTAGCTCATGCTGTCCTTATATAGACTATATCTTGTTCAAATTTTCAATCATTAATAAAATACGTTTTTATTCATACAATCAAGTTCAAATACATTTTTTTAAATTACTCACTTCAACATTAGTTTATGACTATCCAAACTTTAATTAAATTTTGGATAGCCATAAACTAATGTTAAAGTGATTAATTAATTTTCACTGAACGTAATGGACTACAAAATTCAAGGCTTATTTTTAACCTGTAGTAAATGACAATTGATGTGAATACAGTTTTTTCAAATATTTATTCATTAATTAAAATTATAACTAAATTACTACATGTTTGAATTTAAGCGCTTTGGTATTGGGCCAAATTTCCCATAGGTAGCAATGTATTCATTTTAGATGTATATGAAATTTTAAGAGAAAGGTCCCTTGCAATATTGAAACAGTACAAGGAATGGATAGAATGAAAAATTATAGACCCCTATCAGCTTCATAAATTTTAAACAAAAAAAAGTTAATAAATATTAATAAACAAAAATAAAAGTCCAACATCCTATAGAGTACCTTTCTGTATAGCGAGGAAAATAGATGTTTTGTCATATGTATATATAGGTATTTATATTAATTGTAATTATAAAAAGTAAAGTAAATAAAATAATTTTTTTTTTACCTCAGTAAGAATTGACTTGAATTTTTTTTAAAACATTACCTGTTTTCTCAGTGTTATAAACTTCTGTTTAATTAATTCTTAGCACAACTGTTACTAATTTATGCTAATTTAGAACAGATCAACTACTAGCCACATACTTAGTACTGGATTATTTTTGAAAAGAACTACAGACTTTAAAATCCCTAGTCTGAAAGAGAGGATTTTAGTTTAAATGTTCAGAGCTCCATATATGTAGTAGTTTCACAAAATCAGAGATGTTGAACAGTGACTGTGTTATCAGTGTGTCGGAAAAAAAAATTTGGAATAAAACTTATTACACTTTTGCTATTACTTGCGACCAGACTTTTTGTTAACTAAAAGTTGTTAAATTGTTAACTTACACTTGGAGGAAACGTTTTTGTCTTACGACTTCTTCAGCCTCGTATTTTTGTCGCTAGGAATGCTGCAGTTGTGCTTCCTCGGTACCATTTTTTTGAAAGTTAGAAGTGATGTGATCGAAGAGTATGTGTGATCTGTGCTGTGTTTGTTCATTTAGGATGTAATTTTTATGTGTATTGCTATGTCTATACATTTCATACTGTTCTAGTGTGTTTAATTTATGGCCTTTGTTGCATGTGTGGAGGATGCTCATGATGACCTTTACAACATACACCTAAGAAAATCCCTATCCCAGAATTATAAATCTTCAAAAAAGATGGAAACTGTCTTATCAGTATTACCAAATCAAGAGAATACTCGAATAATCCAACCTCATTAGATAATTTCATTTATCTAACTTCAGGCAGATTTAAATTTTTGTTATTTCTATTTTTAATAATTTTTACTTTGTTTATCTATTAATATATTTCAACAATTGGTCTCAGTAATGTTAAGTGTTAGAATTTCTCAACACTTGTTAAAACAATCCCAGAACATAGGATCAACAATTAAATACATTGTTAAAACAACAATTAATAGAATGGAATCAGAATTTATGCAATCCAATTACTGAAATTATCTCATAAGCTAAAGCCTTTAAAATATTGAATTTTTGAAAAAATATTTTTAAAACAAAAATTGTTGTAAATAATAATATGAATTTGCAGGTTTGTGTTGTACATCTTCAGTTTTTTCTATAATTACACTTTCTTGTATTAACTTGGTAAAAAAACCACTACTTACTGATTTATTCAGCATAAATCACTAAGTAGTGGTTTTTTGCCAAGTTTACAAAAGAGTGTAAATATAAATTTATTTGTCACTATAAAACTTTAGGAAACTAATTCAAGAGCCTAGTACTTTTTAAAAATTGTAGTAAATTATTGTTTTTTTTAACTTGGATTTAGGTTTAAGGGATCTAGATATGTAGGCATTTTCAACAGAACATAATTTGACTTAAAAAAACTATTTTATTAATAAATTTTTTTTCATTTTACAGACAAATTGTAACCATGCCTAAAGTAAAGTCCGAAAAAAGAAGTGAAAAAGAGGCTGATGCTAAAGAAGTTAAAGAAATAGAAAAAGAAGCTGACAAGGAAAAATCAAGTGGATGGGGGCAAGGAGGCAAACTCTTTGGAACGGAGACTACAGAAAATACATTTCAAGGAGCAGGATTTAAGGATAAAGAAAAGGCTTTAGAAACACTTCGCCTATTAGATGGTCGGGACATCACCTATCAATTTCAAATTATCAATTCTATGTACAACCGTGCAAAAGTTATTTACAAAAGAACAACAGACAAAGAAAAGAGACAAAATTTGAATGATGCTATTGAAGTGTTCGAGTCATGGATTGATGACTATAAAGCACATAGCAGAGCAAAGGAAAATTTCAGTTACCTACCTGTAGAGATAGTTGAAGGTTATAAACCACTGGCTGATCATTATAAATTAGAAGATTATGGATTTTTAGAAGTATATAAAGAAGTTGATGGTGACTTGAAGAAATTAAGGAACAAAAAAATACCGGATGAAAGTATTACATGGGATATACATAGGAATAACAATCTGAAACCGGTTGCAAATAAAATCAAAGAAGAATATATTCCTCTATATGAAACGGATGAACCACTTCGAGGACTTCCGACTAAAGAACACGTGCAACTAATAATGTGGGGTTACAGTAATGAACCAACAAAAATAAAAAAAGCTATTCCAACAATTGCAGATAAAATTGGTTAGAATATAAATATTTTAACTTTACAAGACATTTTAACAAAACCAAGTTTTATAGGAATGTTTTACATCTAGTGTTATGTTTCAAATTTTACACTGTGTGAATGATACTAATTATGGGTGATGGTAATGAACAAACTTAAAGATAATGTTTAAAATAGGTTAAGGCAGAGTTTGTTAAACATAGTGATAACAAAATGAAAGTTACTGTATGAAAGACTTTAACAGATATTAGTTCAAATAACACTTGTGTTAAAATTTTTATATTGTCAATAAACAAAACTAATTTATTCCTATAGATGTATTTAAACTTTGTGTAAATGGCAAATGCTTATTAAACAAAATATTATTTTCTTTTGTATTTATTAGAGCTGTTGTTTTTCAGGACTTTGTGTGTATATTTTTGTATAAACTCCCTAACTATTAGCATTTTAGCCTTAACATCATCCTTTACATGAAACATACCAAATATTAAACAACATTAACAAAACAATATTGCAATTAACAACAATAAACAAAACAATTAACAACACTATGAAATACACAGAGAATAAGGAAATCAAAATTTTTACATTTTCAATGTTCAAATATTATATTTTGATGGTGTAGCCATCTTCAGAGGATGTACTACATAAAACTTGAAAGTAAAATTAAATTATATATAGGTGATATAAATGACCAAAATGCCTCCTGAAAAATCTGTCCACCCCCAATTCCTGCAATTCAAATTAACAGTGGCATATATAGTGTAGGCTAAGAGAGCTCAGTCCCCTTTCAAAATATATAAAATTGATAATTTTTATTACAATTTTTAATAAATGTTATTTAAAGATGAATCTAAAACATAAGATATATTAATTTATGAGATAGTATTATTAATTGTGATATTATTATAAATTATTATTTTTTTAAAAACTGTTGTATTTTCATAAAAAGTAATTAATTTTTTATTAGTGGTATTAATTTGAATCCGATAAACTTGCATTTGATGGATATTTTTTACACTTACATATAAATTTTTGTAGCTATACCACAATTTGGAAAAAATTGTTTCCTAAAAATAAAATAATTTTTTCTTCCATTTGCAGCATAGATATAAGAATTAATTAAAATTGACCTTTTTTTCAAACAAATGCAATTATCCGAATGGGGTTCCGTCAAAATTGATTCTGGTCATTGGAGTTCTACTGTATTATAATATCATCAAAATGTACTTAAATTTTCTCTATCAGCAATCATTTAAAATTTTATTATGGTAAAATTTTTAAATGTACACTGATTTTAATTTAAAGTAAATATGTTTATAAAACCTCTTTTTTCATTATTATTTTTTAAATTCATCATAAAAAAGTTAAATATTTTTCAAAAGCTACATAAGAAAAATGTTATGTTCTTATGTTTAAAACCTTAGAGTCAAAAGGTTTTAAAAAACAATAAAGTTACCTTTTGGCTAATATAAAAATTTTCCTATATTTTTTAACATGAAACATAAATAAAAAATTATTTACATTAAATAAGATATATTTTTAGAAAACAAACATCATAAAAAAATTTCTATAGCTGTTTACCAGAAAAAATCTGTTAACAAAACTAGAGTTAAGTTCACAAAGCTATTTATTTTGCTTTGTGCTAAGCCATGAGTTTATTATCCTACTCTAGTAAAAGCCCTTTAGTAGCCTAGACTTAAAAAGCCTTTCAATATGATAGAAATATTAGTTTAGAAAATTAACCACCAAAAATATTAGTTTAGTTATTTTTAAAATCAATATAAGTTTTTTTAACTATTTACATTTTCAGCCAGACAGTAAGATTAAAAACAAAACTTCAAAACAAGGTACTATGTACCAATGATCTACTTAAGGGTTTCAAACTCGTAAATGTTTGAGGGTCAATTTAGAAATCTTATGAATTGCTGCAGGTTATAACCTTTATCTATAAAAGTCTTTGTCCAGTATGCATAAAATACTGTAATAAGAACAGAGATTCCAGGATAAAATTGTATTCTTAGTTTATTTTATTCAAAGGTTTAAGAATTTGATTGCTAGAAAAACTGTTATACGAATCCACAAACAAGCAAAATCAATAATAAATGAAAACATTTAACTGTATTTTTGCTTCTTCGAGTGTGGATCTAGCACCAAATAATGTCATTCACACAATGTCTCTCATACATACAGCTAGCCAACTCCCAGTATCCAGGGTTCATCAGAATCTCCCAAAGCGTACAATCAGGTTGGAGTCAAATACCTATTTGGCTTCAATTCTCTCCAGACACTCAATGAGGTTATGTAAAAGAGTTTATTGCTTCTGACACACTAGTCACAAAGATCCCTCAACAAGTCCAAAGCTAAACAGGACTGGGTAACAATATGCCCTGATTTTGCTTTTGGTGCATAGGTTGAGATGGAATGGTGAACTTTTTTATAGATGTTAGCGTCATTTGGTGACTTCAGTATAGAGTACAGTTGACGGCCACTTGTCCCATTGCTGCTCTGTTCCGTCCATGTATTTCTTAGGCTTACACAAAACCAGGTCAAACAAGCATTCTGAGCAAGCCTTATGGGTGGGGCAGGGTTGAAGTTGACAGCCATTCTAGCGACTTCGTCAGCCATCTCATTCTCCCAAAGGCCACTATGCTCAAGTACCCATCAGACTTCTTTACCCCTTGATAAACTTAGCAGGTAGTATATTTCTTGTACTTGATGGTGGTAACTTGAAGTTTGTTCCACTGTAGTACATTCTTGGAGTTACTGATTATGCAGTAACTTTTTATTTGTAATCTCTGCAATACGAGCAACCACTGCATTGATAGCTAGGAGTTCAGTGTCAGTACTAGAACATGAGTTTGTAGGCACAAAATATGAATCTTCAGTAGTCCCTACAAATTAGCTAGAATTGGGTTGGTCGACTGAGCTACCAGAACGATTTTATAGCAGGTTTCATAATTACAATGGTTAGCTTCAAGAGGTACTTTTTGTTTCTCACAATGATCTCTTTTTGAAAGCAGTGCAGGTAGAGCCAACCTAACACTGGAGGGTCAGAAGTTCCAAGGAGGAATGCTACTAACAATTGGTACTGACTCTGGAACTACAACAGGCATGGCTGTAGCCAGTAAGGACACTCGATACAAAAAAGAATAATTGTGGTCCGAGTATTCAGGGACTCAGAATCAGGAACAGGAGTCGGTGTAGAAAGTGGAAAAATTTGCAGATACTTCTGCCTATTAAAACCAATGGGCTTAAAATTGATCTTCATTACCATGGCTTGTACAGGGATTGTCCTGGGACATCTTAACAGATCCTCAATGATGAGTTCTGAATTATAGCCAGTCTATTTAGATTTCTTGGAAGCTAAACTCCATATTTCTGCACCATACATGTTTGATCGAATAAATTTGGCTTTCAATTGAATAATAATCAGAGTATCAGCTTCTCACTAGCTAGAATCTTCAGTAAGTTTAGCATATTGGTACATTCTTGGAACACTCTTGCAATATGAGTTTTCTAAATAAGTTTAAAGTCCAAAGTAACTCCAAAGAGTATTGGACTCAGATTTTTTCCCTTTAAAATATAACTCCGGAATTAATTTCTAAAGTATTTTCTTATACAAACTAAGCAACCAATTTTTGTTAAAGAAATCGTCAAACCTCACTTGTTGATCCAAATGTTTATAGCTTCAAAAGCATTTTGAACTTGTAGAGTAGTCTGGATCAGGCCCTTATTTGAACTCCATATTGTTATTTATCATCAGCGTAGATACAGCCCTCTGCTGTGCTCAGCAATGTGCTCAAGATATCATAGAATGAACAGAGTAGCACTCTGGACAGATTCCTGCAGAACTCTACTGAAAACATTGGCCTCATCCGAGCACTCGCCATTAAAATTTGTTTGGATTTTTTAGATGGAATGAAATGTTTAACATATCTTCCCCTCTTCCCTATGTTTCAATATCTTTCCTCTGACCCTCATAACCAAACAATGCAACATGAGTGTATAGTGTGGCACCCTGTCAAATGCAGCCTCCAAGTCAGACACAGTTGTGACACTATTGGAGTAACATCTATACACAGACTCTGTAAAGTGTAATAGGGCATCATTGTCCCCCTCCTCGTTCCGTATCCAAATTGTCTGGGATGCAGTCTCTTCTCAGCCTCCAACCTCCACACCAGTCTATTACTAACAATACTCTCCATAAGTTTGCTCAAGTAAGATGTCAATGAAATCGGTCTATATGAATTAGGTCTCCTTCTCAGGTTTGAGGATAGAGATAACAGTAGCTTTCTTCCACTTATGAGGAATATTTCCTATCAACCAGATGTAATTAGACAAAGAATTTGGTCAAAAGATTCAGGAGACAAGTTCATCAGCACAGATTTATGTATATTGTTCTCGCTAGGTGCAGAATTTTGAATTTCAGCCAAACATCTTAGGAGTTCAAGATCTTTCAGACACGCTCCATATATTAGCAATGTACTTGTCCTCTTTATTAATTATCTTCATTTTATATGAAGTTAATTCTGAGATTATGTAATAAGCATTAATGAAAACTAAAAAATCAAATCCTTTCTTTTTATAATTTTATGCCTATAGTTGATAAATAAATTGGTTTTATACTGACCAATTACAAATTATAGACAAAAATTGAACCTAAAAAATAACTTTAATATAATTCCCAATGTTTTGATTCACTCCAAGATCGAAAACAATATTAAATGACATTGTAAAATCAACTATACATCGCAAAACTTCAAGAAACAGAACTACAGTAAACTCCCGATTATCCGTGGGCGGATTAACCGGTTTGCGGATTATCCGGGGTCTGCCATTGTTTTACAAATATCCAATTTTTATTCCAATCAGATTCATGTGTTTAAATTTCCAAACGGTGAATTACTATGTAAATACATATAAGGCTTAATAGAAGGTAAGATGAAGGGAATAGATATGTAAATATGTACGTAGTAATTTTTACATTGAAAGGGAAGCATCCCGATGCGGGCCTGTGAAATAAAAGGGGCGAGCAGACTACTGTATATGAGAGACAATGACAAAATGCTTGGACGCCCGAAAACCTAATGTATATCATAAGATTGTAAACAAATGTCAGCTAATCTCGGCTATAAATAGTCTAAGACGTGACATATGCATTATCCATGTCTGTCATATACATTATCGATCTTTATGGCTTTGTGACACAAGTAGACACTGTGCGACAAAATGGTTCTCAAGAAACTTAGATCGCACATTAAAGCTAAATCAATGCTCACAAAAAAACAGACGAAAGTGACGTTTTTTCTTTGTTAAAAAGTGAAAGTATTATGTGTAAACGAAATTACATATGTACATACATACTTACTTTTGACATATACTTATGTACGTATTGTAAATAGTTAGACATATAAATGTACATGTTATAATCCGTAAAATACATCGACATTTTAAATTATTTTCTGTATTTATTTTGTCCTCTCAAGATTATTTGTGAATTGCATTAACCGGGGTTATTATTTGTGTAACTTATGGTATAATAATCGATTATCGATCATTTTGCGTATTCTTTGTTGATAGCGGATTATCCGGGGAATTCGTTATCCGGCGTTGCCGGGCCACCCTATTCCACGGATAATCGGGAGTTTACTGTATAAATTATATATTTGTAACAAAATAAAAAAGAACTTTAATTGGAGTACAGTAGATGATATGATGTAAATATATGATTTATATTGTCATACAAGAACAAACAAATACCTACTTTCATCGCTGACGTGGTTAATATCAATTACTGCTGCAAAGATACTGTGTATATCATACACACTTCCTCTCAAAGTATGAAATCATTTTAAGTTGAAATTGTCATAAGATTAGATATTTTTAAAAAAACAATGTAAATATTTTTCTATACGAACAATTTTGCTCGTAGCTCAAAATGCTCAAACTGAAATTCTAGATTCTAGAAATAAATTTATTAAGGGATTACAGAAAACCTTTGTAATGATGATGCAATTTAGTAATTAATGGTGATTCAGAATTCCGATAGCCTTAAGTACCTTTCTGTATTTTGTTTTCAATAGTAGGAGAAAATATCAACTATTGACAATGTATTAGGCGACAGTAAGGTTTACATAATTTATGAAGATACAACTATCTGGATTAATTTTATTGATATAATTAAAAGGGTCAGTGGAGTAAAAGATGAATTAGGTTTCACAACTAGGAATCATTTACTAATTCACAAAAAAAGCTTGCAACGTAAAACGAAATAACTAAAATCAAATTACAGGGAATATGAAACAGGTTTTTGTAGAAACAGGTAAGAGGATAGAGAAAGCCTTTTCAATCTGGATACATAACTATAGTTTTATTTATTGCGATTGTTAACATGATTTACCTTGTAAAAAATCAGGTAAACACTTACCTTAATACTATCAACTTTATCAAGAATAAATAATTAACAATAATTGATAACAATTAACAATTTGACTTAAATATAATAATACGTTCAAAACCTGCTTTCAAATATAAATATTTTAACAAGTAACAATGTATAAAAATTGTAAAATACTTTAAAAATTACAACAGTAATGCTATGTGGCAATGTTGTTTTTATGAAAAATCTCCATAGCCTCCCATTGCTTGGAACGAAGCAAAATATGAGGACGTTTACCCTGCATAAATTCCACAGCCTGTTCCGGGCCCCAACCATGTCTCTGGAAGAATATTGATATGTGAATTATTTATAATGGAATGTACACAATACTCAACACTGTTCAGAATTAGTAAGGAATAAGATGAAGTGTTACCAGGCAAGTAGGCAAAGGCAGTTAACAAATGTTGAGAGGTAAATGGGAGAAGGTAATCAAAGATTTTGGAGATGAATATGAATACACAGTAGGAAAAAACCGGAGGACGTAGGATAAATATTATTAATATATCTGAGAAGGCAAAAATTTACACACACACACACACAATCAATAATAAATACGATACACATGACAAGTGTAACAATCTCTAAATATTTTAAAATTATACAACGGTGCCACCACTAAGAAGATAAATAACTACAACAACCATGAGCGGAGTTACAAGTTTTGTTCAGGGGGTGCACAAAATTGCCATAGGGGGTATCAGATGAGTTCACGGGTACTCCCCCTAAAAATCGAGAACATTTAAAAGCGGATTGACAATGAGGCAGCATCCAAATACTTATATTATAAGGTACATGTTTTAAACTTAAGGTACATGTATTACTTTAACCTTAATTATAAGGTACATGTATTAAGTTAGGGTAAAAGTTATGGTATGGTATACAATGATATGTTTCTCATAGAACGCAAATCGGGGACTTTTAGACTTATACTTTCCAAAATTTTTTAATTGTTTCAAATTTTACAAAGTTATAAGTCCAAAAATAAGCCTGATTTTGTTACTATGAGAAAAATAACGTTGAATACCAAACTTTATCTAAAACAATTCCTGAAATTTCATTTTGAACATGACTTGTAAGATTAAAATAAAGTTCATGTTTTTTTTTGAACTTACAGCCATAGTTAGGAAATACAGTCAAAATAACAACTGACTGCCGAGAATATTTCTTACCAACACTATTGTTATATTTTAGAATTTTAATGAGTTCACTTATTACAATTTGAAATTATTTGTGACCAGACATTCTATTAATATAAGTTGTTAAATTGAAAACTTACTCTAAATTGTTAATTTAACCACTTATATTAATAGAACGTCTGGTTGCAAGTAATTGCAAATTGTAGTAAGTGATTAACAATCAGCTTGTCATGAACAACAACAAAATTTTGAAATTTAATGAGTTCATAGTAAGCTTTTGATTATAAAAACAATTTGATTATACACCTGTCCAGAAAGTTGGGGTGGCAATGCCCTCCTTGCCCCCCCCCCCAATTAACTCCGCCCATGACAATTACCATAATTTTGAAACCAATTAAAACTAAATAAAATGCACACAAAACTAGTCACAACTATGAATACTTCTTCTGATGAAGAACAAATTTCAATTAAATTACTTTAGACATTAGAAAAAAAAATTTACACTGAAATGAATAAATACAATTTAAATGGAATCTAGGATACATTACTGCATGGTGAGAAGAAATATTATTAGCATCCATATGAAAAAGAATAGAATAAACTGCAATACTAACCTAGGAATCTCTTATACCTCTAATATATAACAATATATTAAAAATTGCCTATAGTAGCACTTACTTCTTGTATAACAGAAGATGACTATAACAAGAGATGTATCCTAATGTTAACTTAGTGGTTATTTTGAAAATAAGATAAGAATGAGAAAACTATATTAGATATTTTGACAAGAGTTTTTGAGGAAAAAATGTCTAAAAGACATGCATGAGTTGTAACATAATTGGGCCTTGAGTATGTAGCCAAGTGTTCTGTCTGAGTTGACGAGTGTTTACGTACTAATTATGTTTATGTACACAAGTGTGAACTCGTAGTTCAAGTTGAAGATGGGAATGAAAATTGCTAGAGATTCCTCTTTATTCATTAAAGATGTTCTAAATTTATCTCTAATATTGTTATAGAGGATTAATATCATATAAAAATATTATATAAATTAACAATGTGACGTGAGAAAGATATATGTTCATTTTTGGAAAAATCCTGAAAATGTGTCTAGGGATTCAAGAAAAGTAGATTTATCAGTTTCTTTTAAACAACAAAAACAATTACATTCTTTTAGTAGTAAAACTTTGTAGAATAATAATGACTTCTTTTTATTAATGGGAGCATGTTGATCAAACATATTTTATTTATTTACTGCTTTTTCACCTTGAAATGTATGCTTTCAAAATATGTAAGTTTTTTCCTAACAAGTAATACTGTATAACCATTTTTTTTAAAGTAAATTACTACTGAGGTCAAGAAAGAAAAATTTTCCAGTTTGTTTATTTTATTTGTTTCATTCAATTTTAACCTTACAGCACTATTTTGTGGTAACCATGGCAACGGTGTAACCAAAATAGTGCAATGGAGGTTTCCATGAGAGCCAGATGGAGAGGGGGAATTCATATACATCTTTGAGAAATTAATTTCTTGGTATTGGAAAGTTGGTGCAGTGCCAGACATGGAGATTCATAGTTCAAATCCCGATAGTCCCCCCCCCATTTAAAAATTATAAAAATTTTTATAATTTAATTATTGAATAAATATTTGAAAAATTTTTATTAACATCAATTGTCATCCAATATAGGTGAAAAGAAATGCATTTGAGCTTGATTGGATGAATAAAAACATATTTTTATTAACAATTGATAATTTGTACAAGATATATATCAAGAGAGTGTGAGTTAATAGAAGGAATCTAAAAATATACTTAGAAATTTGAAAACTTACTAAATAAACATAGTATGTTTCCAATTTTTTGTAGCTGTTCATATGATTGGGACTGCAGTGAGTGGACTGACTCAATTTTATAAAGAATGTTTGTAAATTTTTTTGAAACAAAAGCTTGTTATGATTCTGTTGTGTCAGAACCTGTTCAATGCCAGCTGTTTTGTTGTGTTTTGAAGGTTATATGTTTTTGTGAACTGCAGAAATATTTATGTATGAAATAAATTACCTGTAGAAATATTTTGGCCTAGAGATTAGAAGATGATTTGGCCCAATGTTACATCAAATGTGAAGAAAATGAAAAAAAATGTACAGGTCGTTTCCTTTTTTGAATTGTCTGATGATGAAAGCCCACAACATGACCTAAGTCTAAAGGGTATCGTTTTAATAAAGCTATACTCTAAAGCTAACTTATAGCCATAAGAAACATAATTGGTTACATAATAGCAGTACAGATTAAAACAAATTAAAAAGACCTGGCTAACCCTGATATTCTAAAAAAAGTCTTGATCAAAGGACTTAGTGTCAAAACAAAAGTTTAACATCATCCGAACCAAAATAATAAAACAAAATTTTTAGGCTGTACACTCTAAAGTTGGGGGTATTTGATACTGTTTTGAGTAGCAAATTGGATGTTTATGACAAGTTGAACGTCAAATTGAACAGTCATGTTTAGAACTCTTATGATACGATTGAAAAAGGCAGAAAATTCGGCTCTACTGCAAATAAATTGCTAGAAGATGTTCATAAATATATACACTTTGGACGCCGAATATTTTAGGGATGTAGCTCTTTTTAGTTGAAATAAATATAACTATAGATTGCAAAAATTAACATGAGTGGAATAAGAACTTCCGGTTCCCCGAACGATGTGGCTTGGAAGATACAGTGTAGAGCTGGCTCACTTGTACCATACATTATTCGAGGAAGGTAATATGACTCGTGCTAAACTTCAACGGTTATAGGTTTACTCTAGGTACTCGTTTTCACCCCCAAGGGCTGAAAAATACGTTCTGTATGGCTATCGAGACCAGAACCTATAGATCAGAAGTCAAGTGGTCTACCCACTCAGCCACCTGAGCTTTTTTTGTTTATAGTTTACATTGTATAATACTCTAATTAGATTCAATATGATGTCATCCCTAAATGACGTAATGCTAAAATGGATGATTTTTAACCCCCTCTCCATAACAAACCGGTAATGGTAGTACCAATCACCCCTGTACGTAATGTAGTCTTATCCTTCTTTACTGAGTTAGTCTAATTGTTTTGCAGGCAGAATTTGTAAGCCAATAAAGAAGTACATCAAATGTGCCAATAAATAATATGGTAATAATGAAAAATAAAAATAATTTTGTTAAATAAATAAAACAGGAATAAGAACCATTTTTTTAAAATATGAGACCTCAATGTGTACTGAAAACAAACAGAAATTATAAAATCAAAATAAACTCAGGGTTATGTATTAAGTCAAGGCAAAATTAATTTAAACATAAATTGGGAATATTGTTTTATAAAAATGAGACTTATATATACTATTCATCTTCCCACAGAGTAATCATAAATATGACAGACAGACAGTACACACTTGACAGACAGTACTAGTGTTGTAAGCTTCAGAAAAAGATATATATATATATATATACATAATAAGCCTAATTTTAAAATAGATCAAACTCCGCACATCCTTTACAATTAGTACAAATTTTTAAAAATTTATAAACAATGTAGTTTTATCTCATGTTCGTCCCAGAGAACTTAGAAGTCTATCAAACTCAGACTGCGCAGTACAAATTTTCTACCTCTCATTACGAGTCCTGACCAACTGTGACCAAGTTTCAACCTGAAAAGATGTTGCCATCGAAATAAAAAAATATTGTTTTGTTAAAAACAGTTACTGATGAGCATTAACTGGTGCTTTAGCTGATACAAAGGGAAGTATATGTCTGTACAGGCTGCTTGATCGTTATACTGTGCACTGTGGCGATACAAGCTCAAGGTTACAGTTCATCACATTTTTCTTCGATAATACACATAAATAGGAAGTATAATAGAGTACTTTGAATACATGGTTTTTTGTAAATAGATTTTATTTCAGTTCATTATTATTATTAGGTACATTTTACTTACTCAATAGTTTAAATGGACCCGGTTCATTTATTAAATAAAGAGATTTTAATGTAGTCAAAACAAAAATTTTCAAGTTATGTAACCCCCCCCCCTTCCCCCATTGCAAAACTACACTACTCTCTGTTTGGAATGAAGAATGGCAAAATGTAAATAGAAACAAGCTGAGGGACATCAAAAATACCGTCCGACCATGGAGGACATCTGTTCGTTCGAATCGTAGGAAGGAAGTGGTGGTAACTCGACTTCGCATCGGCCACTCTTTGTTAACGCATGGATGGTTGATGCGACATGAGGATCCACCACTATGTCCGTTTTGTAGAAATAATATTACAATCAAGCATATCCTGCTTGATTGTGATAAGTTGGAAAATTTGTATATACGTTACGATCTTCGACGTAGTTTAAAGGTGGTTTTAGGGGACGATGTCACGGCTATCGACCGTGTCCTCGCTTTCTTACACCATCTTAATATATTTAATAATATTTAAATTTTGTATAATTTTAGATTCTTTAGTTTTAGATTATTACAATTAGTATTAAACATTTATTTTACTTCGTTTAGTTTGGTTAGTTTATTTGCAATATTTATTTAAAATAAAAACTTCAGTTAGGCGATGATAACCTTAATAGGTTTTTCGCCTGGAAAAAAAAAAATAAAAAAAAAAAATAAATAAATAAATAAATAAACTATGTTATTTTATCTATGGTATAAATTAGGGATAGGCCAATACCTAAAAATTTTCGATTCGAATTCTCAAATTTTTTTTTTATTCTCGATTCTTTAAAGTTATATAGGCCTACATGATATTCCGTAATATTGAATTTAGTTAACATATTGGTCATATGGTGAAGCCTTTCTGTTTTAGTGTAATAGGATACACAAAACTTTCGACCTTGATTTATGAATAGATATTTCTAAAAGGGTAACAAACATATTGGATAAAAGTAAAAATTTATTTAAAATTACACATATGATCTTCAGTACACAACTTTAGTAATAGACATTTCAGTTTGTATAACTGGAGAAATTAGAACTACCTTTTCTTTGTGTTTTGTTTTGACATCTATGAAGCGGTGGTGGTCAGAGACGGAGAGAGAGAGAGTGTGGAGCCCTCCTGAGTGAGAGTGAGACAGCAAAACGAGGAAAATGGTAACAAAGGAATCAGAAACGCTTCCGATTGCCTTTGTTGAACATATAATAATATTTTCGTGATCTCAAGTAGACACTGGCTTTAATCGTTCAAAGCAACTAATTCTTAAATAAGGCACAGTTGATAATTAATTATATACCCTATATCTTACACCACATATGTACTTTAACAGTTAAAAAAATAAGAATCGGAATCGGCATTCTAATCAATAGAGAATCAAATATCGACGATTCTTGGAATCGAGAATCGGCCCATACCTGGTATTAATAAAATAAATGGTCAAATAAACATCAGGAATAAATACAGTTTGAGGAACCAAGCTTGTGAAATTTTTTCACTTTTTAGAACAAAATAATCCCCTAAGGATCTTTAAACACTTGCGGTCTATGTTAGTTCATCATGGAGATTCACAGCCGAACCGCAAAGGCAAAATAATTTTACATGATTTATTTGTTAGGTTCTCAGATGATACTGATGAACTTATAAGACACAAATTAACAATTAACCATATCTGTATTATTACAAAACTTATATAGTTATAAATCCACTATACCATGTAATTTTTAATAGCTATGCTAACGTCACAATCATGCAGCTTTACTAAAATAATCACACATAGTTTTAGTTTTTGGAATATATGCACTCGTTGAGTAATAAAAATGCTAATAAAATATGCTTTGTTTTAGCTGTTGACAGTGTGAATTCTCCTGATTATGTCAATATATTAGTTTATGTACAGAACAAATAAAAAAATCACTCGAATTTTTCTTCAAAAAAAATTATATGTATTTAAATGTATATAGCTTCGTTATTCAACAAGGGTATCCCATGCAGTAAAACCATAGTAATCACTTTTAATGTAAGGCTTATATTATTTCTAATATAATATTAATGTATTTCAGTATAAAATATTAAAGTGTGTAATTTATATATTTTAAAATGTATTATTTAAATACAATGCAAATGTAAACCAATTTGATTTGGTCAGTCTAGTTTGTTAATTTCTTTGTATTCTAGATTGTACTTTTGTAATAGGAACCTCTGAAGATGATGACTTTGTCATCGAAATGTACATAAGGATTTAATCTTAGGTAACTTATTTTTTGATTAATTTTTGTGGTTTTGGGGTTTTTTCACCTATATTTTTGTAATATATTGTACCACTGTGCTCTTGATATTGTATAATTTCCTTATGATTATTGAGTATATTTTTTTGTGATTAGTTAATTCATAGTCCACAGTTGCTCAAGAGAATAATTAATCAGAATCCAGTAATTTTTCTATTCTACTTCGAAATTAATTTTAAAACGAGAGAGGGTAATTTATAAAATTATTATATACTTTTACAAACAAGTAGTATATTACTTAAAACTATTATAACTAAAGATTAATATAATATTTAACAATCTACGACAACAATTTTGTCTAATTGTGAAAGAATTAAGAGCATTTCCCTACTTCAGCAGAATTTATCATTTATGGAATTGTAATACAGCTTAAAAGAATCCAATATAAAAATTTCTTACGCTTGAAATTCATAGAACAAAGTTAAAATTCCATCCTGATTTTAAATAAGAAAATATAGCTTCATTCCAACATTTAATTGGTTATTTGATCAAAGTGAAGTAAAATGGTAAAAATAATTGAGAAGAATTAAAAAATGGAATAATCTGTAAAATTATTTCCGATTACAGAATTGTTATATCACATTGTTTAAAGTCTACTATAATTATTCTTGATTGAAACTAAAATTATATTTAAAAAAATCTATATTTGTTTTTAAATAATTGTGGATAGGAAATTAACTTTACAAATAATATTAAGACATAATTATTATGGAGACAAAATATAGAATTAAGTTATTATTAGGAATTACTCAAGTTGAGGTATTATACATTTTAACATTCATTGTAACGCCAAAACATTATAACGAATATCTTAAATTTCCTACTTTTCTAAAAAAAAATACTGTGATGAAACAATAGGTAGAGTTCAAATTGGAAAATTTAAAATTTCTAGTTTTCCAATAGGAAAATGGATTAAAATAAGCATATATTTTACCACAAGTTATATATAATTTTACTTTGAATTATTTAAACTAAAATTTAGACCAGGAAATATTGGCACACAGAGTCTTATTATGATAAAATTAAATCAGTTACAGTAGAACTAAAATCATCTGAAACAATTGAGTCTTAGCCACATTCTGATAATTGTTTTTTTTTTTATAAAAAGGCTAATTTCAAATAATTATTGTATGTAGCTTGCAAATAGGACGAAAAAACACCTTCCATGCTTTATATTTTTTTCTATGTTTTTTCACATATTTGGGTTTTCTATAAAAACCTGATTTCAAGTGGTTGTTCTAAAAACCAAATGAAAACAGCATTTTGTAACTCTTTGTTTTTTGTTGCTTTCATTGGTTTCTTGAAAAATTTTCATCTTCATTTTGAAACAATGACGTGAGGTTTAAAAGTGTAGATTTGCTGCTTTTAATGTTTGAAATAGTTATGTATGGTGAATGTATGAACACCATACATCTCAGCCAACTGTTTACCTGTAACTCCTTTTTCTGATTGATCTGTAATTAGTTTATCTGCTAACGATAAAACAACTCGATTTCTTTTCGGCAATTCAGCAATTCGGATAGTTGGTGTTCGGATAATTGACGTTCTACAGTAGCAACTGCACTGACATAAAAAAAATTCTATATCTTACACAGAAGTATGTTATAAAGTAACTAAACAGAAATTCACCAACTGACTCTAAAATCACCTAAAGAGTAGAAAATGCCTATATGGTGGCATCACTCATAAGAGGCCCAACCAGGAATGAATAAAAGAAACGCTAGATGACCCTTAAGACTGTCTCACATTCAGGCATGATGCCAAAAAAAAACTTAATTGAACTGAAGATTCTTTCCTAATCTTATATGGAGCTTCTACTTTCCATTACAGAATTTATATTTTTCCAGAATTTCTCTGAAGATTGCAGAAATACATGTACTCCTGGTCTGTACTGCAGATCCGACAAGGAGGAATAAGGATTCTTTGTATATACACAATTCATCTAGGTCCAAGGTTCTAAGATTCCGGAATAATATTTTTTACAATTAAATAGCTCCATTTAAAGCTTTCTTCAAAAGAAGCTGGTATTCTTTCCGCCAAAACAAAGTTTTCTCAAATTAATAAAATATGATTAAGTATTTAGGTCTCTATGACCCAACTCAAAATGAGACTTATTCATCCTGTTTTGGGATGTTCTTGTCCCACACTGTTACTAAAACTGGACACATCAATTACCTCAACAGAACTGTCATATCTGAACAAATAGATTAATAATATGTACTGGGCAGGTCTGGAGGTATTTTATAACGCTTGTTTTCCTTGTTTGTAAAAAAGATCCAGTCATTACTTTCTTTAATAATGGATATATCATTCTTTACTGTTGACTTTTCTTCAGAAAAAACGATACAGGAAAAGTACTTTCCCTTACCCTAGCAATAGCAATTTGTATGAAATATTAGCAATTTTTAGGCAAATAAAATTAAAATTAGAAGATGAAAATCAAGTTTATTATAAATTTACTATAGTTATAACTTCAATAAGACACTGTTTCATCAAATTCACACATAAAGAATTTTACATTAAATTCCTTCTATTAGCTCACACTTTCCATATATATATCTTGTGTAAATTTTCAATTGTTAATAAAATACATTTTTATTCATCCAATCAAGTTTAAATACATTTTGTTTAATCTTTAATGGGTGACAATTGATGTTAATAAAGTTGTTTTCAAATATTTATTCAATAATGAAACTATAAAAATTTGGTGGCCCATCAGGATTGAAACTGCGAATCTTCGTGTTCGGAATTTAGCATGCTTTGCCCACTGCACCAACTTTCCAACACCTAGAAATTTGTTTCTCAAAGAAAGACTAGGCTTCTCAAAGATGTATATGAATCGAGTGTGCAACCAATGAATGTGTGAGAGTATGCAACCAATGAATGTGTGAGAATGTGCAACTAATGAATGTGCGAGAGTGTGCAACCAATGAATGTGTGAGAGTATGCAACCAATGAATGTGTGAGAGTATGCAACCAATGAATGTGCGAGAGTATGCAACCAATGAATGTGTGAGAGTGCGCAACCAATGAACGTGTGAGAGTGTGCAACCATCGAATGAGTGAGAATGTACAACCAATGATTGGGTGAGACTGTGCAACCAATGAATATGTGAGTGTGCAACCAATGAATGTGTGAGAGTATGCAACTGTTGTCATGGTTATCACATAATATCCTAAATAGTAGTCTAAGGTTAAAAATGAATGTATAGAATAAAATAAATAAACAAACTGGAAATAAGCAAACAATGAAAAACATTTTCTTTGTTGACCTCAGTAGGAATTTACTTCATTTTTTTAAAAATATATTACGTATTTATTACTGTGAAGGCCTATGTAGACTCTCAATAAATACTCTACTCAAATTTACTTAGATGATCTTCACTTTATATAAATACATTTATTTTATAAAATATAAAGTTGCATAGCTACAATCCAAAAAATATAAAGTTATAAATAAACCAGAAGTAATGCGTTGTTCACCATATTAATTAGCATTATGAATCTTATAAACACAAGAAATATATACAACTAACAATTATAAAACTTTAATTCCAAACACATTTTCATCAGTAATTCTATCACAAACAACTAATATAACATTAATTAAAGAAATGGATATATTTATAATGTATATAAATATTGTAACCATTTTATAACCATTTCTTCAATTAAAGTTATATTAGTCACTTTATTTTATGACTATCTGAACTTTAAATTTTGTAAATCTGTAGAAACTAACAGAGACAGAACGTTTTCGATCCGTATGTGGTGATCTTCATCAGTGTCTTCTGCTTGTAGTTATTGGGTTAAGCGGTGATGATTTTAAAGGCAGGTTTTCGATAGTATCAAAGAGTATGTGTGATTTGTATTGGGTTTGTTCGTTTAATATGTTTGTACTTTGTGTTTTTGTGTTTGTAAATTTCATATTGTTCTAGTGTGTTGAGATGTGATCCTTTTTTGTTGATGTATATGATTTCTAGGTTATGGTAAATTAATCATTTTAAAAATAGTTTATGGCTGTCCGAACTTTAAATTTTGTAAATTTGTGAAAACGTACTGAGACAGTACAAAATTTAAAGTTCGGATAGTCGTAAAATATTGTTAAAGTGATTAATTAAGATTCACTAAACATAATGGACTACAAAATTCAAGAATTGTGGTAAATGTCTATGTATTTGTATCCTGTTTGTTTTATATGATTGTAAAATGCTGAGTTGGTGTTCTGTTTGTGT
>JBAIZL010000002.1:78020890-78033390 GCA_036971475.1 Prosapia bicincta | reverse complement strand
TTGGAAGCTTGACTCATTTCCTTTGCATACCACACTAATATAAATATTTCCTGGAAGCCTGACTTATTTCCTCTGCATACCGTATTGGTATAAACATTTCTTGGAAGCCTGACTCATTTCCTCTGCATACCGCATGGCTATAAAAATTTCTTGGAAGCTTGACTCATTTCCTTTGCATACCATACTAATATAAACATTTCTTGGAAGCTTGACTCATTTCCTTTGCATACCACACTAATATAAACATTTCCTGGAAGCCTGACTTATTTCCTCTGCATACCGTATTGGTATAAACATTTCTTGGAAGCCCGACTCAATTCCTCTGCATACCGTATGGCTATAAACATTTCCTGGAAGCCCGACTCAATTCCTTTGCATACCGTATGGCTATAAACATTTCTTGGAAGCCCGACTCAATTCCTCTGCATACCGTATGGCTATAAACATTTCCTGGAAGCCCGACTCAATTCCTTTGCATACCGTATGGCTATAAACATTTCTTGGAAGCCCGACTCATTTCCTCTGCATACCGTATTGATATAAACATTTTTTGGGAGCTCGATTCATTATTTTCTTTCAAAATGATAAAATAGGCTCATATAGAAATATACTGGAATTTTATGGAAGCTCGAAATATCGGGACTCAGAATTTCGAGACTCTACTGTATATATTGTACAAAATTTCAGTCGTTAATGAATCACGTTTTATTTGTGCTTTCAAGTTCAAAATATTTTGTTTAAATCTGTAGTAGATGACACTTGATGTTATTACAGTTTTTTCAAATATTAATTAAATTTAATTGTTTAATTTTAATAATTAATTTCGCTTTTCATTTTGCTGCTTAATATTGTGACTCTGTCATATGTATATTCATATTTGCGTCAGGTGTAATTATTTAATAAAAAGTAAATAAAATAAAATATTTCTTTGCTGACCTAAGTAGGAATTTACTTCAAAATGTTTTAATTTATATTACTTGTTACACTGAGCAATTCGAACTTCATTTAGTCAAAATATTCTATAACTGTTGTTTTTGCTTTTATTCGCTCTCGAATATGAAGTTGTCGATGTTCTACCGTAGTCCTTCTACAAAAGGAAAAGAAAAAAAATGTAAATTTTATATAGCTTATTCTTTTTGTAAAAATTTTCTTTACTTTAATTACTGCTTTTTTACAGTTTTTTAATGAGAAAGAATGGTAGAGGTTTAAAGTTGTTTAGCAAAATGTATAAACTTTTAATGAAAATATCAGTGAATTCAAGCGTGAACCAATCATGATTAATTTTTTTCTTTCCTTTTTATGCAACGCTGTTAATTATGCCGAGAATGCTTTGCTGTATTTACGTAGTATACGCGAGTAATACTGCTATTTCAATATAACTTGAACAATGTTAACTTTTTATTTAGTGAATATTGGAAGCGTTGTTTTAGTTATAAGGAGCCTAAAATAAGGACGCCACTTAGTTTACAAAGGCGTTCCTTGAGCCCGATTCCTGCAGTTTACTGGCAACATATGTTTTTATATACAAATTATGGTATTTGGTTACTATTAGGCGGGCCAAGTTCTTAACGTAACTTATATTTATAAATACATAAATAAACTTATTTCATGAATTTATGATTTACATTCTTCCACTATTGAGCTTGAAGGCGCTTCCACCATTATCTGTTTTCTACTGGACAATCTGTTATCAGCGGTGTTGGCGATTCCAACTTTAACAGGTTTTTACACGATATCAGGATCGTTTGTGCTCCGACAATTACCCACATCGTTGGCGCTCCCCTCATTATCAGGATCGTTTGTGCTTTGGCCATTACCCGCAAGGTTGGCGCTCACCTCATTATCAGGCTCGTTTTTGCTTTCGCCATTACCCGCATCGTTGACGCGCCACTCATTATTAGGATCGTTTGTGCTTTGGCCATTACCCGCAAAGTTGGCGCTCTCCTCATTATCAGGCTCACTTGTGCTTTGACCATTACCCGCAACGTTTGCGCTCTCCTCATTATCAGGCTCACTTGTGCTTTGACCATTACTCGCATCGTTGGCTCCCCCCTCATTATCAGGCTTGCTTGTACTTCGACCATTAGCCGCATCGTTGGCGCTCACCTCATTATCAGGCTCGTTTGTGCGTCAATCATTACCCGCATCGTTTTGCGCTCCCCTCATTATTAGGATCGTTTGTGCTTTGGCCATTACCCGCAAGGTTGGCGCTCATCTCATTATCAGGATCGTTTTTGCTTTCGCTATTACCCGCATCGTTGGCGCTCCACTCATTATCAGGCTCACTTGTGCTTTGGCCATTACTCGCAACGTTTGCGCTCCCCTCATTATTAGGATCGTTTGTGCTTTGGCCATTACCCGCATCGTTGGCGCTCCCCTCATTATCAGGCTCACTTGTGCTTTGACCATTACTCGCATCGTTGGCTCCCCCCTCATTATCAGGCTCGCTTTTGCTCCGACAATTACCCGCAACGTTTGCGCTTCCCTCATTATTAGGTTCGCTTGTGCTCCAACCATTACCCGCATCGTTGGTTGTCCCCACATTATTAGGCTCGCTTGTGCACCGACAATTACCCGCAATGTTTGCGCTTCTCTCATTATCAGGTTCGCTTGTGCTCCAACCATTACCCGCATCGTTGGTGCTCCCCACATTATTAGGCTCGCTTGTGCACCAACCATTACTCGCATCGTTGTTGCTCCTCACATTATTAGGCTCACTTGTGCTCCGACCATTACTCGCATCGTTTTCGCTCCCCTCATTATCAGAGTTTCCTGTATTATTTTATCATTGTATATTGTATTATCATTACCAGAGTTCATACCAATATCACGATCGTTAAATCCTCCACCATTGCCAGGCTGGTTGACGCTCACGTCACTATTACGTTTGCTGAAACTCGTTCCATTATCAGGTTTGTTGGCCTTTGAACATTTTTATGTTTTTTGGTGTTCTCTCCAATATTCGCTTATATTCGGAGTTCCAGCACATGTGTAATGGAATGTTTCCTTACTGTCAGTACCAGGGAATTATTCTAGCCTTTTATTAGTTCTATGTAATCCCATCATATTCTTCTAACAATGAGATTTAAAGGCTTATACATATCTTTATGCATTCAATACTCCATGTACGCGACGTTGTACATACGGTGACATGATCGCTCCGTATATACTCCACCTGGAAATTTTATACCACTACTTAACTCTACCTTTATTCACAATCTCTCCTACCCTTGTAGGCGATGCTAGGCAGTTTAGCTGATTATTTTTAAAATAAAAAAGCCAATATAGGGTTATCGTTTATCAAGGTGAGTATACTTTTCAAAGTTTTCATCTAGTGATAAAAATATAGCAACAAGTTATTGTCATCCATTACAATCAGGTGTAATAAATCCTGCTTATTTTTACTTGGTGCCTGTCAGTCTATTTTTAAATTTAAAAGTTTGAGGGAAATTCGAATTGCTAAGTGGGTGCAGAATTCCCACTTCGTCTGTCAAGGCAGGATACTTCATCCTAACTTCAATTCGACTTGGAAGCAAGTTCAGTATCCCGCGACGCTGAAGATGATGTATGGGGCGGGGGAGTTATAACTCAATGCCGCCTGTATTAGTTACAAGGAATTTCCATTTGCGTTTCCCCGAAACAAGCACGACGAAAACAAGAAGGCTCTGTGTTTATTGTCTACATAAATACCGCATAAGCACTATGCCAAATGTTAATACGTTACACTATTAAGGCATATGAGCCATAAGTCATAAATACAAACAAAAACGTTTGTGAAATAAAGCTCATCAATAGTTTATTGCTTTAAATAAAATATGAAATTTCCCTGCGTTTGAAATAACCAACAACACAAATACTCACACTAGATGGTTTTATTAATTGCGAGAACGTTAGTCGTAAAATTATATAAAGTAACAATAGTAGTTGAAAACTCAAAAATTGAAGTTGTTGTAATTGTATTGATTTCAATGATTAAATCATTAGTAATTATTTAAAGAGATAAGTGAAAACTATTAACTTACTTGCTGTCGCATTTAAAAAATCATGTGAAATATTGAGCGGACGCTGCCTGTAGCAGTTTAAGGTGCGTCAATATAACGACGCGTGACGTATGAGGTCATGTTGTAATACATATGAGAGCATGTGGCTAAGTCATAGCAATGGCATATGGAAACTTGTAGCTACGCCATTGCAATGTCATATGAGAGCATGTTGTTACGACAGTGTAATGGCTTATGAAAACATGTAGCTACGCCATTGCAATGTCATATGAGAGCATGTTGTTACGACAGTGTAATGGCGTATGAAAACATGTAGCTACGCAATTGCAATGCCATATGAGAACAATTTTTTACCACATTCGAGTGACGCATGGGAACCTGTGCACACACACGCACACACACACAGACACACACACACGCACACTCGCACACACACACACACACACACACACACACACACACACACACACACACACACACACACACACACACACACACACACACACACACACACACACACACACACACACACACACACACACACACACACACACACACATATATATATATACACTTTAATTTTCACCAACGTAGTCTACAATACATAACTTAGTATAGCCTATAACATAACAAATAACAGAGACAAGGTTTGTTATGTTGAAGCAAATTAAGTGCATTTAACATAACCTCGACATAACCTTCATGTGAATCAAAACATTTGTTGGCTTTAACCTCTTTCATGTTTGTCTTAGAAAAGCCTAGAAACACTTTATTTAGTTTACTTTATTGTAGTTCAAGAGAAAGTGCTACCCTTACCTTACTTAACAGGGTGTTACTTTTACTTTGAAAAGTTCATAAGAAGTAACAGATGCGATTCGTTGAAGTAGTACCTTTGGTTATACAGTGTGAATGCTCACTGAAAACGCAATCATATAGTCTATACCTGTCTTGCACAAGTGTTTCGGTGCCTATGTTTGTCTATGTCAATATGTAAGAAGCAATAGAAAATAGAAATAGTTTTTGAATACTAACTACTGAAATAGAATGTAAAAAATGATAATGGATGCAACTATTCTTTGAGCTTAGGTTGTAAGGCTATGTTAAATCAAATAAAACACGTACAGAAAACTGACAAATTATCATTTGTTGACTTATATGCGTTTCAATGACAAAGTCATCATCATCAGGGAGTGTACTACAAACTCTAACTTACAACTTAGTTACAACAAGTTGTAAGTTAGAGTTTGTAGTAGATACACTCACTGGTGATAATGGCTTTGTCACTGAAACGAACATGATCCAATAAATGATTAATTTGTGAGTTTTGTGTACGTCTTTTATTTGATTTATGAATAACGGAGTTTAAAGTGTTTAGGGATGATAAGTTTGGGGTAGGTTTGAAAAAATCAATTTGCACTGAATAGTTCACGTTATAACAGTACTTTTGAAGCAGTTGTTTCTAAAAAGCAATTACGTAATTTCAAAAGCATATTTATATATTTTTTAAAATTTAATGTATAATTTGTATTGTTATAAATTTACATTTTTAATTTACAATTTTAGATTATATCATATTTACAAAATGTTAAAACAGGATTTTAAAAAGTATAATTTACGTCATTAAAAGTATGTTTGGTAAGTATATTTACTGATAAAGAATTAAAATATTAATTATGTATGGATTGTTATTTAGAAAATATAACTTTTATATATATATATATATATATATATATATATATATATATATATATATATATATATTGATGTAATGTTATTGTATATACATAAGTAACATACACAATATCAAGAATACAGTGGTACAATATATTAAAATGAAAATATTGGAAAGAACCCCAATACCAAAAAAATAATAAAAAATAACAAATAAAACAAAGTTACTTAAGATTAAACCCTTATGTACATTTCGATGATCATGTCATCATCATAAGAGGGTCTTATTACAAAATTACAATTCAACAAACAAGATGTTACAAACTAGAATGATACCAATCGTTCTCTACGGTCGCTATATGTAGGCGTGAGATAAGCTCCGCCCCTTCTCCGCCCTCGACCAATTAATAACGATGGGCCATCTTGAACCAAATAGGTTATGTCAAAAAGTACACTATAATAATACATATGTAATAAAAACTACAGCTAATAACAATAAATACAATAAAAGTATTTAAATTAATGCGTAGTATTTGAATAAGTCTATTTAAGTAAAGTATATAAAGGTGAGTTAGGGATAGGCCCTTTATCTGGTTTCATTAATTTACAATTTGACTTGACTAAAAAAAATTTTTTATAAATATTAAGTAACTTTTTTTAGTTTATACATTTAGCTAAAATAACATTATTATCTAATTCATGGTGATTATTAAGGACATGTTCTGCTACACTTGAGTTTTCAGTTCTATCATATTAATTATGCGCAAAATGTTCTTCATATCTAGTTACAGTTTTTTTTGTTTGACCTATATAGACCTACATCTCGTCACAAGTACTACATTTTATCTTCACAAGCATTGGAATTTTATCTTTCGGGTTACATAATAAATGCTTAATTTTATTTTGAGTATTGTAGGCCTAACATTAACCTTTTTAAGAGTCTAACCCTTTTTTTTAAAATATTACCAAGAGATAAACTAATATAATTACATTTTTAAATTTTTTTGAAGAGTGGTAGTTGTGCTTAAAACATACTTTAATCTTTGTTTCCTAACAATTTTATCTACAGTTTGGTATCAAAATCATTATATCTAGCCATTCTTTTGATATAATTAATTTCTTTATAAAAGCACCTAGGACTAAGTGGTACATTAATCGCTCCGTAAATGACACCGCAAACATTAAATCATACCCAATATTTTTATATATACGATTTTATATATTTTCGATTTTACATGTATATTTTATATTTACATATATATATTTAATAGTAAATTTGTGAAATAGTAAATGTATTAAATATTAAACAGTCAATATATGAAATCGTAAATATATTAAATAGTAAATACAGAAATCGTATATATATATATATATATATATATATATATATATATATATATATATATATATATATATATTAAATGGTAAGTATTTAAATATAAAATCGTAAATACATGAAATCGTAAATGTATGAAAAAGGATATATTAAATCATACGGTATATATTAAATATGAAATAGTATAAATGTAATATATATATATATATATATATATATATATATATATATATATATATATATATATATATATAATTGTATATGAATTTATTTAAGATTTGTTTCTCTTCTATTACACATAGTGACGGCTCTATCGGACGTGAGTTGTTTCTAGCTTTTACACACCGCATGAAGTTACGCCATTGATCAAAGCCGCTGTCACATTGATTTCCGCCTGACTGCGCTTCAGTTCATTAGATTTACTGAAGGCAGTTTCCCCGACGTCAGGTGAATTAATACAGTTCTGCGTTAACTTTACGCTCTAGAGTGGGGGTTATTTATAATAAAAGGAAACCCAAACTAATTGATTTATGGCTTTTTTATAATCATCTAATATGCCAACAAATGTTTTAAGAAGAAGAGCTGAATATGTGCAAGGGTGTTCAATAATTATAGTGGGTTTTCACATTTTGTGGGGAACCTACATCGGATTTTCGTTTTTTTGTTGTTGTGTTGGTACACTTGTTCGAAACCACTGATTACGGTTTAAAAAATGTAGCATATATTGTTTGTTTTTTTCAGGTACAAGGGCTAGGTGTGTTTTGTTATGATCGGCAATTTTCTGCTATATTGTTCAAAATATAGAATTGAACAAGTACGCTCCAAAATGTATGGAATATTGACAGTTCCTACGTTGAATCTGGTTGAGACCAGATTCTTTTATAAGTAGTAGAAGCTCTTTCAAGATGGACGAGAAGATGCAAATGGGAATCTTGCTCTGGACGTCACAGTGCAATTTGTATTGTAGCATAAAATAACCGAACACACAAAAACACAACTTTTTTATCCATCAAAAGCAAACGAAACGGGCTATATTGTTGAAAGTGTAAACATATGTTCTAGACATGTGTACAAACCCAACATAACAAAAAATTGAAAATAGAATGTTATTTGATCTCTGAATTCAAAGATACCTCGTCGAAATGTTACTCCATATTTTGTTATTTGTTATATAGCGCGTAAAATTACATACTGTGATGCAACACCAACATATTTGAGGTTCGTAAGCTGTACGCAATCACTTTTAAATATTTATTTGTTTTTTGGTTTTGCTAGAAACATACTATTTTTACACTTCAACATATATTTGTATCTAAGCACTTGTCTATATCAGCTCTACATTTAGTTAAAATGAGGTCAGATCTGTGCCGTTGGCAGTCCTAACCGTAACTGATCACTGGTATGTAAAAGTTTAGGTTGAGAGTGGGGAAACGGGGTGATATACATAATCAAAAGGTTTGATTTTGAGGTGTTACAAAATGTATGTGATTTACAATTGACCACATACACACACACACACACACACACACACACACACACACACACACACACACACACACACACACACACACACACACACACACACACACACACACACACACACACACACACACACACACATACACACACACACACACACACACACACACACACACACACACACACACACACACACACACACACACACACATACGCACACACACACACACACACACACACACACACACACACACACACACACACACACACACACACACATACGCACACACACACACACACACACACACACACACACACACACACACACACACACACACACACACTCACACACACACACACACACACACACACACACACACACACACACACACACACACACACACACACACACACACACACACACACACACACACGCACATACACACACACACACACACACACACACACACACTGACATCATCACTCTAAAAGCACTCTCAAATACACATATTGAAGTACGTTATAGGGGATATCTATAATAATAGATATGCCCTCTGACGTACCGCTCTTGTTCTCCACCACACTATAACTTTATACTAAGCACCAACAGGTCAGTGTCGGTTCAAGTTGATGGGATACACCTTCCGAAACGGTCGTCCTTATTTAAACCAAAAGTAAATTAATGCTGATATATGCAAATGTTAACATTTTAATATATTTGTGAAATAGTAGACTAAAACAAAGATGGAATCAAATAATACTTACGTTTTTGTATTACTTGATCGTTGTAGTTACACATTTTTATTCTTGCAATTCCGAACTGAGAGAGTGTCGTGTTTCTCTAAAGCCTTAATATTTACTTTAACCATAAGTAGAGGTGTATATGTAACAGAAAATTTGATAATACGTTTATAATCTTGTTAATTCAATCAGTCATACGTGTACATAAAATATTAATGAACAAAATATGCTAAGGATTATAGTTTTTCGAAAATAATTAATAATAACATCAGCATAGAATTCAGCAGCTTGGGCATTCCAGTGAGGTCTAATTAATACACGTGTTTGTGAAGTTGGGACAGGTAGTTTAAAACATCGAGCTTTGTGGTAGAGATGGAAGTGTTTCAGACCACAATATACGTTACGGACGTCACAGAAGCCCGTTCTCACGGCGAGAACAATTATGTGCAAGTAGATCTGGATTTGCGTTTGTACAATCGCGAGGGTTGTGTAGGTTGGTCGTTATTTCCAGGTTTTGGATTACGTGTTTGTGCAGGCCTGTAATGGAATGGGTAGATTGTGTTATTTCTACCAACGTATCAGGTGGAGAAGTTTAAAACGTCCTAGAAACTAAGTACCGCCTTTGTGTGGAGGGAAAATGTCGATTTTAGAAACAACGAGACTGAAATGACAATAGAGAAAATACGGCTGCCCCAATAGTAATATACATTGAAAAAGGTACGGATATTAGAAACGTTTTAGCTCCACAATAAAAGGAAGAAAAGAAAGGTTTTGAATATTATATAGAAGACAACATTAAATAATTTTGCAAATGTTAAAGCTTATAACCTTGTAGACTGAAATGGAAAGTCTTATGGTACAAATGTAAGGAGCTGCAGAGTAGGTTTTGAAGACAGAAGGCTAAAGGAAAGAGTATAAAACTTGTATCCATCCAGAGGTATCGAATAAAGTAATAACGATTTTTTAAGCTGTTCTTTTGTTAAAAATATTAATTATATTGAAAATACATATATAAATATATATATATAAATATATTATAAAATATATAATATAATATATATTTTATAGTAAACGTACGTGCCTTAGCTTATGTAGAAAATTTACTTTTAAGTACGTTGGTCTATTGGCGTTATTCTTCCCACATACAGAGCTTATATCGAGACGTATGACTTAGCTTACAAGGTAAAATTACCTGTGTACATTGGTCAAGGGGTGTTATTCTTTTAACATACGAGCCTTATATTGATACTTACGTAAATTATTTAAGTGATAAAATTAATTTTGTGTACGTTTGTGAAGTTTCGTTATTCTTCCATATACGAAGCTTATATTGAACTGAGACACTTGCGTGACTTAGTTTAAGTGGTAAAATTACTAATATGTACGTTGGTCTAGTGGCGTTATTCTTCCAACATCAAGAGCATATATTCAGACGATTAACTTAGCTTACGAGGTAAAACTACCCTTGTGTACATTGGTTAAGGCGTGTTATTCTTCTAATATACGAAGCTTATATCGAGACGTACGTGACATAGTTTAAGTGGTAACATTACTAATATGTACGTGGTCTATTGGCGTTATTCTTCTGACATACATACCCTATATCGAGACGTACGTAACTTAGTTTAAGGGTAAAATTACTAACATATACTTAGGTCTAGTGGCGTTATTCTTCTGACATACATACCTTATATCGAGACGTACGTGACTTAGTTTAAGGGGTAAAATTACTAATATGTACGTTGGTCTAGTGGCGTTATTCTTCCAACATCAAGAGCATATATTCAGACAATTAACTTAGCTTACGAGGTAAAACTACCCTTGTGTACATAGGTTAAGGCGTGTTATTCTTCTAATATACGAAGCTTATATCGAGACGTACGTGACTTAGTTTAAGTGGTAAAATTACTAATATGTACGTGGTCTATTGGCGTTATTCTTCTGACATACATAGCCTATATCGAGACGTACGTAACTTAGATTAAGGGTAAAATTACTAACATATACGTAGGTCTAGTGGCGTTATTCTTCTGACATACATACCTTATATCGAGACGTACGTGACTTAGTTTAAGGGGTAAAATTACTAATATGTAAGTTGGTCTAGTGGCGTTATTCTTTTGACATACATACCTTATATTGAAACGTACGTGACTTAGTTTAAGTGGTAAAATTACTAATATGTACGTGGTCTATTGGCGTTATTCTTCTGACATACATAGCCTATATCGAGACGTACGTAACTTAGATTAAGGGTAAAATTACTAACATATACGTAGGTCTAGTGGCGTTATTCTTCTGACATACATACCTTATATCGAGACGTACGTGACTTAGTTTAAGGGGTAAAATTACTAATATGTACGTTGGTCTAGTGGCGTTATTCTTCTGACATACATACCTTATATCGAGACGTACGTGACTTAGTTTAAGGGGTAAAATTACTAATATGTACGTAGGTCTAGTGGCGTTATTTTTCCAACATCAAGAGCATATATTCAGACGATTAACTTAGCTTACGAGGTAAAACTACCCTTGTGTACATAGGTTAAGGCGTGTTATTCTTCTAATATACGAAGCTTATATCGAGACGTACGTGACTTAGTTTAAGTGGTAACATTACTAATATGTACGTTGGTCTATTGGCGTTATTCTTCTGACATACATAGCCTATATCGAGACGTACGTGACTTAGTTTAAATGGTAAAATTACTAATATGTACGTTGGTCTATTGGCGTTATTCTTCTGACATACATAGCCTATATCGAGACGTACGTAACTTAGATTAAGGGTAAAATTACTAACATATACGTAGGTCTAGTGGCGTTATTCTTCTGACATACATACCTTATATCGAGACGTACGTGACTTAGTTTAAGGGGTAAAATTACTAATATGTACGTTGGTCTAGTGGCGTTATTCTTCTGACATACATACCTTATATCGAGACGTACGTGACTTAGTTTAAGTGGTAAAATTACTAATATGTACGTGGTCTATTGGCGTTATTCTTCTGACATACATAGCCTATATCGAGACGTACGTAACTTAGATTAAGGGTAAAATTACTAACATATACGTAGGTCTAGTGGCGTTATTCTTCTGACATACATACCTTATATCGAGACGTACGTGACTTAGTTTAAGGGGTAAAATTACTAATATGTACGTTGGTCTAGTGGCGTTATTCTTCTGACATACATACCTTATATCGAGACGTACGTGACTTAGTTTAAGGGGTAAAATTACTAATATGTACGTTGGTCTAGTG